>WAAE01003210.1:230279-253509 GCA_013400495.1 Nicator chloris
CTTTCTTTCTTTCTTTCTTTCTTTCTTTCTTTCTTTCCTCTGCTTTGGCCTGAAATACGGCTCTGAGCACCAGCCTGGGCAGTTGAAGTCAGGACCTTGCAAGCCTCAAAACCACTCGAGAATTGCATGTGTGTATATATATATATATATATATATATATGTATATATATATATAGGCTCCTGAGAAAAGTACTAAATTGCTGAGATACTGGTTTCGAAGTCAAGCCCCGTTTCTGGAAGCTGTTCTCTTTTGAAGTTTTTTTTTGTTTCTCTTTTCTCCTCTTTTTTTTNCTTTGGCCTGAAATACGGCTCTGAGCACCAGCCTGGGCAGTTGAAGTCAGGACCTTGCAAGCTTCAAAACCNTTTTTTTTCAACTGCTGCTGATCTTCCCCTGAAATCTCCGGACGCATTCGCCAGCTGTTTTCTTGGCATATCCATCAAACACCCGAATTTGGGATGAAAACGCCTGGTCCCCGAGCGGTGTAAGAAGGACCGGGAAGAGGCGAGGCTGCGATGTCGGTGCCCCGGACGGGACTCGCCGGCCGCGGGGAAAGCGGCTGGGCTGGACTTCATTCGGCCTTTTCGTGCCAGAGGAGGTGACTCGGGGCGATGTTTCTTCCTCAGGGCGCAAGCACTTGATTTTGATGCCGTTCAAAGCCTGTCTGCCCCTGGAAGAGAGCGGCTAGACCGTTTTTCCCGTCATATCCACCTCCCCGGATCTCCCAGTGTTACATACTGGAGTAAAATCCTGACTCACTACAGTCATATCACAGTAGATTGTAATCCAACGAGAAATTTAACATGCCTGCCACTCTCCACATGCCTTTTCTTTGGAGTAACATATGAGATTATTATATTTCTGATTCTACTAAGTATTCTTTCCTTGAAGTTAAGGAACTGGCAGGGCTAAATGATCAATTGGATTTTTAAAATGTGTTTTGACATTAGTATGTTTGTTTTTTAAAGATGTGCTGATTATATCAATAAACAGATTTTTTTCATACACTGTATTTGTAACTTATGATCATGGTAAAATATTAAAAGGTGCAAGACGTGAAATCATCTAAGAAAAAGTACTTTACTTATGCCTTATTCTGTACATGCAGAAAATTATTTATAGTGGCTTATTAAAAGTATGTGCTGAAAGTAGGAACATATACACCTCAGATTTCTTTACCTTTAGCTTTTATAATGATACTTTTTCCTGTATCTGATGGCAAGAAATTTCTGCAGGATTCAGAGAAACACCTAGCACCAGATGCAGTCCCTGAGGTATGTGCATTGACTATTTCAAAATAGGTAAAAACCCCCAGACCTGAACACCTAAGCCCACCCCTCAAATCAGGATAGCAAATTCCTCAAAGTTTTTTCTTCGTGTGTATTTTTATTAAACGAATAAAAAAGGTAAGAGTCACACGCTCTGTGCTGCTCCTGCAAATAGAAAGCTCTAAGAAAAATGTTGATGGACTGTAAAGCTCAAGGTACTTTTGCAAAGGCTGTTTATGACATATAGAGACATACGTTGCTGCTTTATAGATCAAAGCAACCTCAGAATAGCTTCAAAATAAATCCAGTTATACTACAGCTGTAATATTATTATCCAGCATAAATCCTTGTCTGTTGACATTTATTTAATGAATGTTGCTACAACAGCTTAGCTAGATGGCACTCCAGAGGCGAGGCGAAGGAGAACCTTGCCAGATTACTCACAAAGACAACTTGTGTTTATTGGACGCTAATAAAAATAATCAGTGAAATAATTTTTTTAAGCAAAGCAAACTACAATCGAAATAGCGTCTGAACTGCCCTTTTGAAATAAATTCCTAGTGTAGCTGCAGTAAGACGCTATTATTAATTACACTTTAAATGAAAATGATCAATATGCTGGAAAGCACCTTGTTAAATGGCTACTTTGCAAATGGTACATTGCTCACCGGTTTGAGATGGCCCATAACTTTTCTCGTAGGCACGAGTCTAAAATATTCATGCAAATCAATACTTGATAAATCTCATAGGTGCGTGCTGGCTCCACTGTTCAACAATATATTTGGATCGATTCCTTTTTTTTTTTTTTTCCACTGCATTACCTTGTCTGGCTGTGTCCCCTGCCAATGTGCCCCGCGCTCACCATCGATCGGACAGAGACTCGCTCCAGACTCCAGCGGACTCTCAGTGTTTAGTACTGTCAGCCTCAAATTAGATCCAGGCAATATTCCTACATTTCCCTTCCCATTCCAGATGCATGTAACTTTACAGTGGATGTCATAATGCTTCCTTTAACTATCCTGAATGTCTCAACTCTGTTTAGGATTTAATTTTTGTCTAGTGAGATACATGAAGGTCTGTTCAAAAAGATATAAATGAAAATTTAGATATCACTTAATATTTAAAGTCTTTCTTTTCTTTTCTTTTCTTTTCTTTTCTTTTCTTTTCTTTTCTTTTCTTTTCTTTTCTTTTCTTTTCTTTTCTTTTCTTTTCTTTTCTTTTCTTTTCTTTTCTTTTCTTTTCTTTTCTTTTCTTTTCTTTTCTTTTCTTTCCCTTTCTTTCCCTTTCTTTTCTTTTCTTTTCTTTTCTCTTTTCTTTCCCTTTCTTTTCTTTCCCTTTTTTTTTTTCCCTTTCCTTTTTTCCCCTTTCTTTTCTTTCCCTTTCTTTTTCCCCCCTTTCTTTTCTTTCCCTTTCCTTTCTTCCCTTTCCTTTTTTCCCCTTTCTTTTCTTTCCCTTCCCCTTTCCCATTCCCGTTTCTGTTTCCGTTTCCATTTCCCTTCCCTCTTTAGCAATTCCATCCTACTAAACAGTTGGATCTTACTAGCTTCATTCAGAATTCCCCTCCAGATTTTTCCGCAGGTATCAAGCACAGTGCCTGGAGGAAGGACTCTGAACTGACCTCAGAGGGAAACAGAATTTCGAAAGGGGATGATGCTCTGTCCCAGGACACAGTATGGCCCGATCTACCCGTGCCCCGACACCCCTTGGGCCGGAGCAGTCCTCTGAGCGTGCCCAGCTCCCCGGGAAAGCCTTTGGCTCTGTGGCGCTTGTAGCTGCCTTCCTGGGGAACCTCTGGGAGAGTTTCTTTCCCTTTAGTGATACCGTTTTCTCTGCCCTCCCTCCCCCGCATGCCCGGCGCAGGTGAGGGATGTCCCCGCTGCCCTGAGCCTCTGCCTGCTGCAGGGGGGGGACGGCAGCGGGGCCCTGCCGGGGTGACGGGAGACCACAACAGCACCCGGCAATTCATGTCCAGCCGCTGCTGAACCCTAAAGCGAGTTTTATTTAGGGACCAACAGCAGCAAAGTGCCTAAACCCGCCTTGTGATTTTAATAAGCTTTTCGGACAGCGCTTCTGTTCAAGACCCACTCGCCGGGGTTGTGTCCCGGGAGAGCATCGGAGAGGGTTTAAAGAGCGCTGCGAGGTGCCGCTGTGTTCGCAATGGCCAGGGTCTTACTCGCAAGGGGATGTGAAATCCAGGGAGGGACTTTTACCCTCGAGTACCTCGGCGGATAAACAAAGCTAGATTCCACAAACCAAGCAAAACCAGACTCTTTGGCGTTTCTGTACCATCTAATCAGATTCCATTTCCATTTCCAGTTTAGAGTAAGACTTTTTGTGCTCTGAGCTAAAATGGAAATATGGATATGCATGACAAATGATTTCTGGTAAAAAGCTTTCCCAGGTGAAAGGTTTCCACTCTGCACGATGTTAGCTTCTACTGCAGGATTATATTAAAAGGAAAAGGTTGGCTCTTCCAGCCCTGCCTCTGTGCGGTACCGGCCTCCGTGTCCTCACACGTCCCAGACAACGAAGTTCTTCTCAAATAAATGCAAATGAAGCGTGGGCTGAAAGAGTACCAGCGTCGGGAAATCTCTGCCTATTGCAGGAGAAGCTGGTGCTTGTATCCGGCAGCCTTTCGGAGCCCGGGAGGGACCCGCGGTGGTGAGGAGCGGTGTTGTAGCCGCGAGGGATCCACTCTCTGGCCTCTCTAGCCCCAGATCCTCTTTGCTGGCTCCGATGCTCGCAGAACGCGAAGGCTGCGGCCAAACTCGCCCCCGCCCACGGCCGCTCCCACACGAATCTCTTCCCGAGGCTGCTCCACGCGTCCCGGGAGACATTCACTGGAAAGAGCTCCTGAATTTTGGGAAAAACTCTCGCCCCTCCGCCCGGTCGGACACTGTTCCCCACATTAACTCTGGGTCAAGTGCAGCGCAGGGGCTCGGATTGTGTTGCTGAGGGTCTGCAGTGGGCCCGGGGGGTTCTGCTGCCTTTCCCCGCGGCAGCCCCACTCCCTCCGTAGGAGGACTCTTCGCACGTGGTTGTTTGGGTAGAGCAGGATACGCTCTACTTGTTGGTCTTCACTTGCCCCTGAACGTAAGAGTGACCTAGCAGAGGGCATGAGGATCCCGGTATGGACCTGGCTTGTAGAACTCGCTGCAGGGGGACCCCGGACCCCCCGCATCGTCTTGTGGCCAGTGAATTGATTCCAACTTGTCCCAGGGGCTGAAGAGATCCAGCTTTGTAGCGTGCTCCCTTTGCACGAAGTTTGTCGGGGAAAAACAAACCAAAACCAAAACCAAAACCAAAACCAAAACCAAAGCCAAAGCCAAAGCCAAAGCCAAAGCCAAAGCCAAAGCCAAAGCCAAAGCCAAAGCCAAAACCAAAACCAAAACCAAAACCAAAACCAAAACCAAAACCCAACTCAAACCAAACAAAAAAACAAACAAACCAACCCCCCNTCTCAAACCAAACAAAAAAGAAAACAAACAAACCCCCCCCCCCCCCCCCCAGTTTTGAAAAGTGGCCACATGGGGCTGGGAAAGGATGACAGACCTTTCCCAGCAAGGTGTTACCGGACCACGTCTCCCAGGGCTGGGCTTGGACTATTCGGGGGGTGGAGGAGGCTGCAGCGAAAAAAAGATTGAGTGATAAAACTTATGTCTCCTTCTTCACTTTCCTTCTTATTTCTGTCTTTTTCAACTTTTACTTTTTCTTCCAAGAAAATATCTTCTAGGAAAATACACTGACTCAAGGCATTCCTTTTTTAGGACAATTTCTTTTTTTTCTTTTTGGAACTAGAAGGAAAATGGTTTGCAGCAAGAACAGATGTGAGCACCTGGGACATGCTTCACTCACAGACAGTGCCAAGAGAGGCCGAGACAGGAGCACAAAGAACGACCCGACCTGGCATCTAAGCCTCCCATGCTTCTAGCTTTACCATCTTAGACCAAATTTCTTAAATTATATTTTCAGCTGCTTCTTCACATTTCGTAACTCTCTTACCTGAGTTCTTCCCTTGGCCCTTCCCCCTCTCTCTCTCTTAAATAGATATTTTGCTCTGATAAAACCCCTTGTTCGTATCAGAGCCTGCAAGACAAATGCAACAAATTTAGGTATTTGGCCAATAATCGTGTTGATGGAAGATGGATATATTTCTTTTTCGGCTGGTGGAAAATGTGCAGCTCTCCAGCAGAAGGCTGCATTAAAATTTGAATGCATTCATAAAGTGAAAAAAAAAATCATGAAAAAGAGCTGAAAGCCGCTCTCTCAAGTACCAGTGCGTTAAAGATTAACGCAGTCCAAAGCCTTAAGATGCCCCTGATTTTCGCTCATGGAATCTCTAGCATCACAATATTAAAAGCCTGTCAACAATTCTGTTGTCAACTGTTTTTCAGGGTCTTCTCGCTTTCCCTCAGCAGTTTTCGTGGTGGAAACCTCGAGACTCGCACTAAAAGCCCTCTTAAAAGCCGGTTGGAAGCATTTCTCTGGCTTTACACCGCGTCGCAGAGAGGGAGAGGTTTCCTTGTGATGCACAACGGATGGCGGGTCTAAAATCGCTGGACGTCCTGCCTCGAGTTGCGCAAACGGAGTTTAAAACGCTGCAGAGCTGGGAAGTGTGGGAAGGAAAAGTTCTCAAGATAGTACAGAAACACATCGATCCTTCCCCAAATTCCACAGCTCAGGTGAACGCTTCCCCATCTCCCAAAGGCAGACCTTGGAGAACTCACACACCCCACGCAGCCGGCCAGCAGTTCCTCATTTGAAAGCTACAGAAGAGCTCTGCTGACCCGCGGGGAGGAGCAGGGGATGTAGAGGGGACGGTGAGGTATGGGGGGAATGTGTGGAAGTTATGTGTGGATTTTGGCGTCGCCTGACACCACGGGGCTCCTTGGAAGGAAAAAAGTGTCCCTTTCTCCCCAGGGGAATCATGCGTATTCAACCTGCAGGTGAAAGGACCACAGGGAAGAGACTCTGGCTGTATGCACCACTCTTCCACAGTCTACCCCACTGCTGAACAGCGGCACGGACAATCTGCAGCAAATGTCCTCCGCAGACTGCCTGGGGTCTGTACAGAGGGAACGAGGTCCCAGCTTCCTTCCTTCCTTCCTTCCTTCCTTCCTTCCTTCCTTCCTTCCTTCCTTTATTTCCAATCTTCTCTGTCCATTCTTCTCCTTCAATCCAGAGATCTCCATTCTGCCATCCCACCACCTCTTCGCCTTTGCCGTGGGCTCTGGCTCTGCCTTCCCTCCGCCCCCTTACAGTGAAGGGCCTAGGCAGGAGGGCAGCCAGCCCTGCCCTGCCCCGCCTGCCCAGGGCACCCTTTCGGGACAATCGGCGTGCTGCCAGCCCCTCCCTTCCTCCGCGCTTCTCTCAAGTCCCTGCTCCTTTTCCTTCTCCCTCTCCTCTCTGCAGCCTTTCCTCCCCTGCACCGCTCCCCCCGTCCTCAGTCCTTTGGCTCCCTCTAGCTCCATCCCCTTCCTCCGTCACCCCGACCCCTCCTCCTACGCCGACCCATCCTTCCCTCAGCCCCGGCTGCCGCTGCCGCCCTCCCGCTGCCGCCGCCAGTCCTGCGGCTCGGCTCGGCTCGACTCGGCTCGGCTCGACTCGGCTCGGACGCGCTCGGCTCGGACGCGCTCGGCTCGCCGCGCCATGGTGCAGCTCGGGGCCGGCCGCCGAGCCCCTCCGGCCCCGGCCGCGCCGCCGGCCTTCAGCATCGACAGCATCCTGCAGCCCGGCCCCCGCCGCCCGGCCAGGGAGCAGGGCAGAGCCCGCTGCGCGCTGCCGGAGGAAGAGGAAGAGGAGGAAGAGGAGGGAGAGGGGCCTGAGGAGCAAGACCCCAGTAAAGGCTCCAGAGACTCGGGTACGGAGCCAGCAGCCCCCTCAGGCTGTCCCGCACGTCGGGTCGCAGTCCGGCCCCCACCCAGGCGGTACCTGGGCACCCCCAGCGCCGCCGGGCCGGGCAGGGCCGGGCCTGCACTCACGCACACACAGACACAGACAGACACACAGACAGACACACACAGAGACACAGACACACACAGACACAGACATGGACACACACACACAGAGACACAGACACAGACACAGACACAGACACAGACACGGACACGCACACAGACACGGACACACGCACACGCACACACGAATACCAGACACGCGAACACAGTCACAGACACAGATACAGACACAGACGCACAGGCAGACAGACAGACAGGAGGACACACACGCACAGGCAGGAGGACGGGAGGCTCCGCGGGCGGACGCGGGGAGATGCCGCACACACACCAACCTGCTTCCAGGGTGCTGTGCCCCGCTCCCGGTCGCCTGGGGCTGTCTGTCCCGTGCCCAGGAGCCGCTCACTTTCCTGTCATACAGCTAGCAGAGGGATTCCCTTGGATTCTTATGGAAGCGTCTCGCCCTTCTTCTTCCCTCTGGAGGGTGTGGGACGGCTGCCAGCCCTCGGCAGCCCCCTCCCCATCCTGTCCCCCACCCTCTCCCTGCGCTCCGCCGGGCCGTGCGTGCATGCGGGGCGGGGGCGCGGGCTGCGGCGGGGACTGATGCTGTGCTTTGCCCTTGCAGGCAGTGGGTCCCGCCGGCCCCGGGCAGAAGGGACGAGCCGCGGCCTCCGTCCCGGGGGCGGCAATGCGGGATCCCCGCTCCCCACGGAGGGGCTACGCGGTCCCCGGCAGCCGCCGTCGCGAGAGGCCGGGGGCTCCGGCGCGGAGAACGGCAGATCATCGGCGGCGGGCGGCAGGAAGAAGACGCGGACCATCTTCTCCAAGAGCCAGGTATTCCAGCTGGAGTCTACCTTCGATGTGAAGCGCTACCTGAGCAGCTCCGAGAGGGCCGGGCTGGCCGCCGCGCTGCACCTCACCGAGACCCAGGTGAAGATCTGGTTTCAGAACCGTCGCAACAAGCTCAAGAGACAAATGTCATCCGAGCCCGAGGGCCAGGGGTCCGGGCCGGCCGAGCCCCCCGGGGAGCCGCAGCCCCCCACTGCCGCCTCGGCTCTCTCCTTCCCGTCCCTCTACAAGGACAGCCCCCTGCTCAGTCGCTGCCTGTTGCCGCTGCCTTTTCCCCTGCTCTGCCCGGGCAGCGCCATCCCCTACCTCTGCCTCCCCGGGCCGGGCAAACACTTCAGCCTGGTGGACGGGGACGTATAGCCTCTCCCCTGGCCCCCGACCTTCCCTTGCCGGGGGCCGCCCCGATTTTATTTATGACCCCGCTGTGCCGGTGGAGTGTCCGTCTTCGCCACAGCCGCCACCCGGCCCACGGAAGGGCCTCCCGTGCTCCCCCCACGGGTGTCCGTGGGCTGCCGACACGTTGCTAAAGCTCGGAAGGGTGCTGTCAACCCGCTCTCCCTCTTGCAGAGCTTTTTCTGTGGTCAGGACGGAGGAGATAACACGGAGCCACCAAAGAAATCGGGACGTGCTCCGCCTGTCTCCCTCCCAAATTATCCCGTTCCGGTATTACAGGAGGGCCGATGCTCTGCCTCAGTCCATGGGGACTGTGTCCCCGCGTCTGTCCCAAGCGCCGTGGCGGTCGCTTTACCGTGAACCGAGTCACGTTTCATACAGATTGGTAATGGCGAAGGCCGCTCTGTGCTTGTCTATCTCAAACTCTCCACCTCTAATATCCCTCAGAGTAGCTTCTCTCCATCTTTTACATTATTAAAATGTAGACATCTTTCCTCAGATCTGGTTCTTAAACTGTGACTTTCCTGCTTTTTTCCCTCTTTGGAAGAAACACCCCAAGACCTCTTACACGTTTTGTGCTAACTGCTTCTCAGACTGGGGCTCGTGTGATGTTTTTACAGAACAAGACAAGCTGTCTCTTGTGCTAATCCCGCCCTCCGAAATCCCGTGGGACGGTTTTACCTGCTATCCTAGGATAAAGAAGTGGGGTTTAAATTTTTTTTTTTAGTATCTCTCTACATATAAATTTGCAAACGCTTTTGTCATCCTTTGGTTTCTAAGTCCACGCGCTTTATATCCCAAGTTTGGAAATAAACGTTTTCAGAAAGTTGAAACTCCTGCCTTTTCAATAGTCACTACTAGGTAGTATCAAAGGAATGATATTTCCTAGAGTGCATCGATGGTTTTTATCTTAAAAATAAAGAGCACAACTTAAAAACGCAATTGTGGCATTACGAAATTCACCCTTGCACGCGCGAATGGCAACTCATCGATTTTCCCAGTGGGGAAAAAAGCACGGTAGCTGTTTTGGGGGTAAGAATGGGTTTTCTCTCCTTTTCCCACTCTTCCGTTTGTCTTTCCGTGGGCAATTGATGCAGATGCGCAGGGATCCCCCAGCCCAGCGCAGGCGGATGCCCGCGGCTCGGGGCGGCTGCCGGGGTTCGCTCCCAGCCGGGGAGGTGCCGCAGCCGGGGCTGCCGCGGGCGTCCTGCAGCCGGGAGCCGAGGCCGGCTCCAGCTGAGCTCGGGGAAACGCTTTCCTCGGCTGTCTGAAGTCTTCTCGCCGCTGCGGTGATCTAGGAGTGTTGTTTGACCTCTCCGCTCGCTTTTAAATCCGTTTCGAATCAGTGTCAGGTAGCAAGAGGTGTCTCACAGGGTCCCCTAGCTCTGAAAAAAAAAAAAAGAAATAAAAAAAAAATCGAGGCTGTGGGGAGGGTGGTGTAAGAAGTGGACAGGCTTAAGGAGACCTGCCGGGTGCACTTCATAGTTCAAGTTTCCCCAAACTTTCACTCCCGGGAAGGTGCAGGCGACGAACTGACGGTCTGGACCGCAGGACTCACGCTTCTTTTCTTATATGAATTTATAATGATAGTTAAAGAAATTAAAATCCTCTGAGTCTGCGTGTTGCTCTGTGGTTAAAAATCCACTTCCCAGAGTGATGATCTATGGTTCCTGTTTGTCTGTATTTCATAACTGATGACCTGTATTGGAACCTTCCTTTGGTTGTTTGTTCTAATATTTTCCATGTCTATACCCACTTACTTGACTACTGTCACCAGATTAATTAATACCAATAGAAGCAAATCCACCGTTTCCTAAACCTCTACCAATGGAAGTTTGATCAGATGCATCAGCTATACACTAGGGTCCCTTTCTTTAGTTCTTTAACATGGAACTAAACTTTATTTAAAGTCACTGTCCTTCCACATGACTGCAGCCTCGGGTGTCTCCGTGGTGAAAAAATAACCATATAAGAAATCGTTATTCTGCAATTAATCTACTTTTCACTACATTTATCAAACCATTTTCAGTCTTCTCCCTGTTTTATAAATTTTTCCTTTCAAATTTTTCTGGAGTTACAGAAGCAACTGAAGGAAAATACGAACCCACGAAAACGGGGGGAGGTTTGTTGTTTTTTTTTTTCAATAGAAACAACGGGAAGAGTCGTTCTGCAGGCAAGAGTAGTTAGCACTCGGTCACGTTTCACAACTTGCTGCTGACGGACGCCAAAGCTACGGTTAGGAGTTAATGAACAACGAACGCCCGAAACACCCCCGCAGCTGGGCGAAGTAAATAAGTACCCCAAAATATTCGTTTCTCATCAAGGTAAAAGTGGTGGTTCTGAGAGTATTGGCCAAAAGTATTATCCGAGCTGTTGCTACGCAGGGTAACAGTGCCAGAGGCAAGGGGGCTTTCTCTGAAGAAAACCAAGTTCAGGATGCATCGGGATTCCCAGCCGAGCAGTCAATGCTGATCACGCTGAATATTGCTGACATTTCTTTTACAGCTCAAAACAATTGTGTTTGCAATTATTAATTGCTCCTCACTACAACAGGAGACTGCTACAAGTCACTGGACGGCTAACCTGTTGATAGGAAACTTCAAGGAAGGAAACAGACCACAACAAAACTAAACAAGAAAACTGGCAAACAAAACCCAAACACCACCCCAACCAACTAATCAACCAAAAAACTTCAAACCTCAACCAAAAGAAAAAAAAAAAAAGAAGAAACCAAAACCCCCAAACCCTCAAATCCAAAAAATTCTGACAGAACTAGAGAGCAGTTTGAGAAAAAAAAAAAAAAAAAAAGAAGAAAAAAATCCAACCAACCAACCCAAACCAAACCACCAATTCCAACTCCAAACAGTGCTACAGCTGGTTAGCTGCTGGAACTGAGATTTAAAAATATGCTGTAAATGTTTGATGCAATGAAAAGAGGTAGTGCAACTGCTTGAGAAGTGTGCAGAAGACACAGTGTTCTTCCATATTGTCTATCAAAAGCTCGTATAAAATTATTATTATTTTTTTATGATTATTAGAATAACTAGAAGCCCTGCTGGTGCTGGGAGATCCCCTGTGTTAGGCATGGCACATATGTACCAACAGGCTCCCTCAGAATTCTCTATAAACTGAATAGGAAAGAAAAATATGGGGAAGACCTGGCGCTTAAATCTTCCAAAAAAAAGATGGTAATTAAATATGACATTTATCAACAGGAAAACTTATTTAAAAAGCAGTTGGATGCATACACAAATGTGTTGTATACATACACAAAAGCATTGCTCATTGAAAGAGTGCAATAAAAGGTCTTAAAAAATCTGCTCAATCTCTCTCTCCTTCTATTCATAAAAGCCTCATAAGGATCATTTAAAGTGCAGCAGCTCCAGAAAACTTGATTTTCATATCACCTGTTATGCTGTAAAGTTCCCAGAGTTTAGGATGATCAGTTACACTGCTTTTCTTGTATGAAACTGTGCTGAGAATTTGAAAATTCAATTTTTTCTGCTGGAGAGTAAACCTTCTCACTTCTCTGCTCTGTTGGAAGGTTTTGGAAAAGTCCCCTAGGATTGGTTTCCCACTGGAGTCTCCTAATCAGGAGGCTGGACCAGGCACTTGTTATCATTTTGTTTTGTTTTGCTTTGATGGACCGGCACAAGGACACTGTGCCAGCCTTGTCAACCCCCCTGCTGTTTAGATTTCTGCTCCTGACCAGTTTGGGGCTCACCTGCATGAGGTGAGGGAAGGTGTGCTACAGACTATTGAGAGAAGAGTTACTCAGCATAGCTCTATGGCCTTACTGGGTGTTGATCTAGAATATGAAAACTTTCCTGCTTCTTCTCTCCTTTTCATGGATTTGGGTTTTTTGTTTTTGGTTTTGCTAACTTGAAATGATAAGTTGTCTTTTCTTCCTTTCTTAACGAAAGGATTGAACTTACTACATATTTTATATGTTCATATGCTAAAGAAAGGTTTCATCTGGCTAAAGGAAGGCTTGCAGTGTTACCCCAAAAGGCAGTAATGTTTAACGTTCTGCAAGGAAGCCAGCAGTGATTGACACTAGAGGAATTAGACATAGAAACAGGAGGCATAGCTTTATCTCCCAGGGGAGACTCATTTGAATCTAGGCAAGATTAGTAAAACTTAAGGACAATAAGAATTCATTGCAGAATCTCAGAAGAAGAACAACATGGATGTTCCAAGTTCATTAAGAACAAGAAGAAATAATTTTGGAGAGGCACACAGTAAAAATGACCTCTCTGCATCTTCTGCGCAGTGGAGGTCTAACTGCACTATTTTTTGGAAAGCCAGTAATTTATTTCCTTTCCCTGTTCATGTAAATATATGCAGTGGGCTCCTTTTGCAGGTTAATCTTGGGCTTGGCCTGATTCTGCTTTCCCTTTCAAACACATGATGAGAAGGCAAGGATGAGACCTCTAGAATATGTCTGACTCAGAGCAGAATTTGTTAGATTGAGTCCTTAAGATAGTTTCTTTTTTGAAGAATATGAAGTTATAATACCCTCATAGCTGAAATGTGAGATAGTTACCATACTGAGAAAATAAGTTATGGATTTACTGGAGAAGCTTGGAAGTGCCTGAAAAAAAATGTGCATTTACATTTGTCTCAACACTGATGTTGAACATGCTCTTGCATCCTGAGCTGTGGTTGTCAACCAGTTCATCTGTCACTTTAAAGTAGAGACCATATAAATAGCTTAAAATAAAAACCTGTGAAGTGTTTATTACAAAAAATAGAGTCCATCAAAGAGCATAATTTCAGGAATATTTATCTTTTGTCCCATTCTGTGTTGCAGTCCCTGGGAAGGGTACTGTTTTGAAGAGGAGAAAGCCTTTTATTTCAGAGAAGAATTTAACTCTAGAGAAAAACAATGAGTTCTGGAATGGGAAATGGCAATTGCAATATAATCAGTGCACAGAGGGGACAATCATATCTGCCACTTCTCTGTTCTCCACACATCAATTACATTGGTGGTGGTCTTTATATAAAATTCAACAGGGAAAACATTACCAGACATTCTAGAAAAAAAAAAACCTAAAGGAATGTCCAGTGTGAACACAGCACAACGTTCCCAGCTGTATCATCAAAATCAAGTTATTCAGCACAATAAGCAATTGACAATATGCAAGCAGAGAAAGTCTGCAAGATCAGAAAATCTTAATTAGTTAAGTTTTGTGCAGTTAATTAGAAGGAGTTTTCTGAAAATATATGAGCATGCTTGAAGGTGGCTCTAAGAAGGGCAGAAGCACAGAGGCAGGTGAGAGATTTTCAAGCAAAATTTTATTGTGCTCAGCTGTGAGGCTTTAAGCCCTGGTGGGCAATGGAGGCTGCTTTTATGAGCAGCTGTGTGGTCACAGTATCAGGAGGTGTACCTGGAGTCAGCAACCCAGTAAACCAGTTATAAATCGTGAGTCTACCAGGACAGTTGGGTATTGTGCCAGACCAGAAATGATGGGGGACTTTGAGGACAAATGTAGTGGCAGAACACTGTGTAAAACCTCACTGTACAGACCCGCCTTTGAATTTTGGTTCCTCAGTCTGCTGCAGTCATATGTGTCCTTTGGGACAGTGATTTCTGAGCTGTTCTGGTTGGAGCAGAGGCCACCCTAGCTTGCTCAAAGGTTTTTCATCTGTTTGTGAATTGTTTCACAGAAAGAAGTGATACTTTATTAAACAACAGATTCTCTCCCACAGTTTTGATTTTTTCATTACTTTCAGACTTAGATTTAGAGATCAGAAGTATAACCTTTATAGAGGATGCATCATTTGGGAAATCATCTGGGGAAGTTATTTTTCATGGCTGTCTTCTATTTGGAATTAAATTATTGAACCAGAATGGCTTTTGTCAAGTGGGGATGTCATTTAATAATTGATGAAGATCAACATTTGATTGAATCTGGATTAGCTTTCATCCTGGCTGTTCTCCCCAAATCTGCCAGATACAACTCCTCATTTCTTTTAACAACCTATAGGGCAGCTACAAGAACCTCAGTTCTGCCTACAGATTTTATCTGGGAACACTCAAAATTTTATTTGTGGCCACTCATAAGAAAAGCAAAGTTACACACCAAGCCAACATGACTGTGAGAACTCTTAGTTCTTTCTAAATGTCATAAACAAAAATATTTTACTAAAAAATAATCCCTATATGAAGTTATTATGTCTTTCTAAAGTAACACCGATGCTCAAATCAGAAAGGGGATTTGTCTGCCAGTTAATCAGGATGTTGTCTGCATTCCAGTCCTCTGGGAGCAGTAGATCAGCCTACAAATGTATAGACTACTCACTGTGAGATATATATACTTCCTTAAGTTACTCCTGACAACATAAATATTCCCTTTTCCTCGTTTTTGTAAATAAATGACAAGTTTAGATCTATTTTGCAAATAAATAGCTGAGACCCATGGATGTCTTTAAGTCTTTCCTTGCAATGGTTGCAATATCTACTGAATCTTTCACTGTCTTACTGAGTTTTAGTGAAACTTTTGTGTGAACTGATATCTGAACATCCCCATGTTCTTCCATGAAAGCAGATTTATAATATATTTACACTGATTCCCAATTTTCAGCTGAGTAAATACCTGTTACTCCTGTATTTTCAGGTATGTTTCTACGTGCTTTACCATATAATAAAACACTGAAAAATTCTACACGGTTAAAATGTTTTGTTTTTAGCAGTCTCCCATGTTTTGAACATGTAGGATTGTTTGATGGCTTCTGTGTCCCATTCAGTGACATAACTCTGCCTTTTTGTGCAGCACAAGGGAAACAGTCTGGAGCTGTTATGGTATATTACTGTGTAATTTCAATGTTTGCTTAGAGAGTCATTAATGTGAAATTAGAGATGCAAAGAACCCTAATTACTCTGTAGGAAATGTTATGTGGCAGGACGTGCATGTGTTTTTAAAACACACTGCAATTTGTGGATTTGTAACTAAATATCTGCATTCAATTTCCATTATTAAATAATTATTTCACATATGTGTTTGCTTCCCTACACTACCAAACCTGACATTTAAGTGGGAAAGGAGAATGGCACTAGTTTGTATATCCTTGTGTAAACAAGCTTTTAATAACCATGTGGTAAAGTTGTAAAATTGGGATGCAGGCAAAATAGAGGAAAAGATAACAGCTAAATTAAAAAAGAAGTATGCTTAGCATTGTAAATTTACATTGTAATTTGAATCATAAAACCTGTGAAAAACTACCTGGAAAATTCAGTTATATTTTCATATTAAGAAGCTCACAGAACTAAAAACATATCAAGCAATAGGCTGTTTTCAGACTGTTTCTTAACACTTCCATAATGTCATTTTGTTAGTAGAATATTATGATAAAATAATAAATTTCTTTTGAAAAAAAATCTGATTTAGAAATGCAAAATATTTTTGAAAATAGGTGTTAAAACTAGCAACTCACTTATTAAGACAAATGCCACCTTTAATGGAACTCAATCTCTCAGTCATTTGCATGTCTCAGGGGAGACAGAGAGTCTATCAGCTTTGCTATCAGAAAGAGCAGCTGACTGACACAGTTAAGGCATCAGTCCTCTTTGTCATGTCATTGGGCTCTGATCTAAATCAATGGGGAAATGTCCCCTTATATACCTACTTGTCCCTTTATTGAAAAACCTTTTGCCCTGGGTCAGATGCCAGGATCAATGAATCCTCATGTTTTCTGTTGGATCCTCTGACTTCACGTGTGGAACGGGTTACTTAGGATGGTGACAGCAGTGGCAGGGGACAGCATTTGAAAGCACCTTCCACAGTAAATCTGGCTGGGGACTGCTGTAAGGAAACCCAGAAACATTTTAAAGTGAAAGCAATTTGGGGAGAGACTCTGGCAACTTCTGAAAGGCATGCATATGTAAACATGTGGCTTTTCACTCTACAGCTGTGTTTTGAAGAAGTGCTGTTGTCAGGCTAGACGAGATTACTCTGACCCTCACAGAGGTGCTTGGAGGCTGAGTAGCACATCTAGCAAACTCATTGGGGTATTGATCCCAAAGTAAGTCGAGTGGCTTGGAACCAGCCCTTTCTGCTGTTTTTTTTTTTTTTTTTTCTGAAAATATTATGAGTCCTTCTCTCAATAAAAATGCTGAGAAAACCATGGTTTAATTTGGTGGGTGCAGGACCTGAGATGTGTGGTACACCAGGCTCTTAGAAATGGCTAAAGACAAAGAGAAGCTCTTGCATGTTGTGAAAGGTTGTGTGTGCTAATGTTCCAGTTTGCTTTCTGCTACAAGGATCAGAGGATTACACAGTTTATATAGATTCAGATTGTTCCAAGCCATCTTTTATGAATATAAAAAAAACTACAATGAAATGTCAGACTCACAAATCAAACATTACACACTTCCAACATGAAGGAAATAAGGGAGCAGGGCACTTATCTCCAACAGACTTTGCAGGTCAAAGCCTTTTCCAGTGTCACACAGCAACAGCTTTGCAAAATTTAAAATTAACACAATAATATGTAGGTCTGTGAAATGGGGTTGAGTTTCATTCCTAAATAGATTATATATGGCTTTTGGCTATATTTGAGAGTGTGTAGTACCATGTTTAGTTTTTAGTAAAATTAATACTTGCACCTGGCACCACTCATTTCTAGTGGTGGTGAAACAGATCTATAATTGCAATTATTCTCCTCCTGGGTGATTTAGTTCAACTCCCTGTGCCATGCAGGATATTCCCCTACATTATTTCTACTACTTATCTAATCTATTATTGAACAGTTCTGGTGATGGTGCTTCAATTACCTCCATTACCTCTCTCCCAAAGCCTAACGCTGTGTCTGACATGATTCCCTCCCGCCCCACACGGAACAGCTCGGATCGTGTGACGTGTGACATGTGTGGTTTTAGGCTGTTTCTTGGTTTGATAGCTTTCATATTCTGAGAATCCCCCACTTTGAAAAGGTTTAGTGTCATCACAACTTGTGTAGTTCCTTCCATCCTCAGGCTTATGAACTGAGATCCCATCCAATGCTTCTCCCAATGATGTGGTTTTTCTTTACCCTTTCCTGAAGAGTTTACTGGGTGTGTTCTGCCTTGTTGTCTTCCCAAATGCACAGATAAAAGTGCTCATACTGCAGTGAAGTAGTCCCCAAGCTGATGATGTACAAAGTTTAGAAAAGTTTCCTATATTCCCTTTTCATATTTCAGTGACACAATACACTGCAATATGATGATAATTTTATTATTTTTGGTCAAGGTCTGTGTTTCAATATGTTGCTTATATTTATTTATAGAATAAGTCTTTTTATCAACCCACCTATTCACCTATCTTTACACTTACCCACCTCTTGTCTGCCTGTCAATCTATCTCACTCTCACTCCTGCTGCACAGTCTCTCCACAGTATATTGACATCACCACATATTTTGCTCACAGAAGCAGATCTATGGCTCCTACCCTTAATTTCAAGCAAACAGTACTTCTCTCAAGAGCATCACCAGTGATGTCACTGCCCTAAATATTATGTCCAAGGGAAAATGCTAAAGAGGAAATATGGCTTCTTATGTGTTTAGCATAGCAAAATGGGACCCATCTTGGCTATGGTCTTAATGCTGACAAACACAAATGTATCACACACCAACACTGATGATGCTGATGGTGTGGTCAGGGGTCCTCTGCTGAGAAAGCATGAAGTAACTTGAAATCTACTCCAGTTTTCTCACCATGTGTGCTGGAGAACAAAGCCCAGTTAGGGAGCTCCTGGATGTCACCACACACAGATATGCAAACCAGAACCTTCTTCTATCCATGAAGATTTCCAAGATTTCCACGGTTGCATACATAATCTCTATTACATCTGCATGTAATACACTCTGGGGGATTTTGCTGTGCTTCTTGGTTATCTGCAAACAGATGGGAATGACTGGAAGAGCAGCATCATTCCTTAGGGCAGAAGGTGGAAGATAGATGTGAGGGGAGCACACACACCATTAGGGCTGGCTGACCTCTGGCAGAGGTGTAGTGTGGACTCAGATTTGTGCCAGTTTCCTTGTGTCACTGCTGTGGGAGAAAAGGGTTGTTGAATGTAAAGTGCACAACCTGTTCACCACTCAGGGCTGGTGCTGGTGCCCTCCCACTGCTTCTGACAGGCAGAACGAATTCTGTCAGGATGTCAGGGCACTTCAGGGGTTAATTTGGCCCTATATGCTATATATTGCCTTGCCATGCATTTAGTAGGCAGTATTTAACCAGAGATGAAAATACTGAAGAGGGGAGAATTAAAGAAGAGGGATAACTTGCCAAACTGCTCAGGGTTATGTGGGAAATCTGTGACAGGGTGAAGATGAGATCCCAGCCCTACAGAAATTTGATATCCTGACAGGTGGAAGACAACCTTAATGTCTAGAATATAAAAGTCCATGTTTCCTTTTAATATTTCTCCTCAGACAAGGAATACTGGTTATAGATCTGGTGAGAATTCTTTCAGCAAAATATTTCTTGAAATGTAAATGCCAATTTGTCTGAAATCCATCATGGGATAGGAAGTATTTGGCTGAAATTATTGTCTCTTGGTCATTCTGGAAACACTGCAAAATCATCAGAGTTTGCAGATGCAAGATTTTCAAAATTACAAGTCTTAATTTTGGGATTTGAAACAATGTTATTTTTTTTTTCTGAAAGAGGAAAGAGAATTACAGATCAACTGAATGAAATTTCAAATGTCTGAAATAGAAACAAAATGTTGACCAATTGAGAAACTAATTTTCAAATATTTGGGATTATTTTTCCATTTTTGACAGATTTATTTGGAAGACAAATATTTTAAAAAATCACTATTTTTGTGGACATGTAAAATGATTTCATTAACAGATTAAAATATCAGCAAGGATTAAAGAGGAGCAAAATTCAGATCCTTCTGATCATTTTTCTCTAATTTCACCATTCAAAACTGTGTTTGTTTCTTGGATTTAAGGCTGTCTTCTTGTCATGCTAGGGGCAACCCAACCCAAAGTCATGCTTTGGGTTCTCGAGTTGACTGGATATCCACAAAATCCAGAGCCCACAGTCACATTTTACTGCACAAGTAAATGCATGAAGACTGACCAAGCAGTATTTCCAATGGCAGTATGGTGAAATCAATGTTGATTTTAATTATACTTTGGAAGTACTCCATGGATTATCTCACACGAAAAAAATTGAGGGGGAGTTCAACAATAGGTGTACAAGTGCAAGAAATGGAGTTTGACACAACCAGCAAGAAATAGCTCTGCAGAGGCCAGGTTTGTGTGCTTTGAGAGACCCCCATGACCACTCTCTGGAGCATGAAATAAAGGTCTTAAGTGTGCCTGTAACTCTGCTAAGAGTGTTCATGTTTCACCTTACTTTGGTTATCATTCCCTCAAGAGAGTGAGAAATCATGCGCTTTCTCCATGACTTAAGCAACCCTGCTGAAGGAGTAGCACACACTCACATTTTTTATGAACATTTGAAATAATGTAAACTCCAGAGAACTTGGAACACAGAAACTGAACAGAGTAGAAGTTTTCACACTCCTGGGGAGGAGACTGAAACCTGTTTCAAAATATTTTAAAATCTATAAATATCAGATTTAGCGTCATCAAAATTCAAATTGTAGATCCCAAGAGGACAACATGTTGTCATTGGAAACCTTATTCCTTTAATAGTTAAGGGCTCATTCTGCAACCTCCCCAGATGGAAAAAACTCCTGTTGGAGTAATTCTGAGAAAAATCTTCCATAACTGGGACCCCACTTGCCTGTAAAGCAAAATGAGTACCAATGGCATGAAAATTAACTACCAATAGTGAAGTAGTTGTTACGCCAGGAACCAAATAAACGAGTCCTGAAAAAAAAAATCAGTGATTCACAGTTTTAATTGGCTCTGTATGAATGGAAAGAGAACTCAAAAGGAGGGGAAAGGAACAACACATTGTTACAACATTTGGAAAAAGATTTAGTGAAAGTTACCAGTCTGTATAACTACCGGTGACACTTCTTTCCTGTTAGATTAAAATGTATTTAATTTACATTATAACTTATGTATTGGATATTACCAACAGTGATGTTCTGTTTTTAAATTTATGTGATCAAAATGAGTTCATTAAACCACCATCAAAATAGATGTTTGTATAGAACATATAGAGCAGGTCAAAGTGGCTGAAAATGTGTGATGTGGATTAAAGTCGATCTCAGTGTAGTGGATGGCCACTTATGATCAGGTGCAAGGATTTAAAGCTGTGGTAACTTCAGTTAAGCAATGTATCTGTTCCTGAGTTAATCCTGAAGGATTCACAGTCTGGAGCTGCAGAGGATTCAAACTTCATTTCTTTGGGCTTCATGGGCAAATGGCAGAGCTATGAACTAGATCCTATGTAAATAATTAAGCTTAAGCAATTAGAGCACTTGTGACATTAGTTATAGATAATTTCGTGTCTATAATCTAATCTGATTTACTAATGAATTCTTGATTTAACATCTCTTGTTATCTGACACGCCTGGCTGAGTATTTTTAAGATTTCTGCTGAAGGAGAGACCAAGAATAATTCATACAGTTGTTCATACTTACATGCTTGTTTTACAAACAAATGATATAATCAGCCACTATACTCAGATTTTTTTTTTCCGTAGAGAAGAGACCTTAAAGGTAGTTTCATTGTCTGTCTGAAGACTTTCTGGTGAAAGAAGATATGTCCTGACTTTACCCTCCAGCATGCTCTACCTGTTTGAAGTCTGAACTCAATAGAGAAACAGTCTTGAGACTTCTCTAAGTAACTGCTGGAGAACTGGTCCTTGGTCACATCTTGACTTAGTGAGGACATAAGACTGACTACCACAGGTTCTGTTCTGTACAGGACATGACCAAAAATCTAGTTCTGTGAAAATGCATCTAGTAAGATTCCCAGCTGAACACAGCATTTGCCCAATTTATTCATAAGTCAACCAAGGAATCCACCTATGCATTTCTACAATCTATCCATAGAAAAGTATTCAGTAAGTACTTAGAGGGAAGAAAACCCTGCTGAGCTGGTTAATCATTATTTTGAGAGCAAAGAAAAAGGAGAGCTAAACTATAATTATAACCTTGGTGATAATGTATGTAGGAATCTTTCTTAATCCAGGCTAATCTTGTTCCATGTTCTTGCCTACTATAAAAATCTGAACGATTTTTGACAAGATCCAAAGTTTTGTCAGTTGTTAAGAATTAATTGAAAAAATTACTAGAGCACAGCAGCCATTTCAAAGGGACTGACCCAGAACCAATTAGAATTTTGTAACAATTGACCATTCACCACAAAACAGTTATCATGAGCTTTGGCCTCTGAAGTGTGGTGTTGGGGGTGGGGGAGAATCAGATTAAAGAACTTTAATTTTTCCCCCTTTAACTAAAATATCGTTAGTAGCGGCTTTCTCAACACAACTATCAATCAACTTCTCTGGGTTTTAAAGGCTATGCTCAGCTTGCAGGAACAGCAGTACAGAGTATAATGGATGCTTATCCCCTGGCTTTAGATGATACACAATATAGGTTACTATCTTGAAAAAACAGGTCAGACATAGGAACATTCTTTATCAAATTGCTGTTGACAGCCCAAACAAGAGATTGAAGAACACCACAAAAAGGTTCTTTCATCTAAAGACAACAGAGTTTATAATTGGTCATTCTTTCGTCCTTCATCCTCTCCTCAGCAGGAAAAAGAAAATTCCTAGTGCAAGTTCCTTTCTTGAACATGGTCAGCACGAGGGTAGGCTGGTGTACACTGAGAAATAGGTTCAGTGTTCAGTCTTTGCTCTTAGTGTTCCAGCTACTGATTGGGCAGGAAAAGCCAGCAGTGGTCTTAAATTTTAAAAAGGAATGAGAACAAGGTACAACTTTGTGCACGGTTATCAATATTTTGGGACAACAAATATGTGATTGCTTTGAAACAGGAAATAAAATCAAAGGCACAAGTATTTGCCAGATTATTCTATAGTATTTGTAATATTCTGTCTCTTACCTTCAGTCCAAAGAAAATATATGTAGAAGGTATGCAACATAAAGATATGTTGTATACATGAATAGAAATTAAATACATAGAAATATGTGTGCGATCACATTTTACTATATACTGGATATGTGTACACATATAAGTATAAAAACATAAAAATATTAGATAGATTGAAAAGGATGCTAGACTCACATATTTAGTGTTGAAGACTTTTTCCAGAAGATCACTACATTTAAGATGAAAAAGAAAACTTTGTTCTGATTTTCTGCGTGTTTCAGGCTGTTAACTCTCATTTAAGTTGCCTTAGACTGTTGATGCATATTTCCAGGAGATGTTTGCAAACTTAAGTTGAAAATACCAGAGACTGAAACTTTACTGTCCCCTTTGGTGTTTCCCTCTAACAGTCAATCCTTCACGAAGAATAGTTAAAAAGAAAAAATGAGATCAGAGCAATTAAATCACTGTCCCACAAACACGTCCACTTTTGCTTACCCTGACACATGCGAGTAGCTCCACTGAACTCAATATAAAGAGAAATCAATAGAACTGGTCATGTGTAACAAGTTAAATATATGAATAAGTGGGTTTAGACTTAAAGCTTGAAATCAACTTGGAAAAGTCTCCAATAATACTTTGACATATTTTATGAATGAAATCCATCCTGAAGAAAATTCATCCAAGAGGTTCAAAGAGTGCATTAATAGATCCAACCATCACCCTAACAAAAAGCTCAGCTCTGGCCATGTTTCTTTAGCTCTGGATCAGTGTTCTGACTGGCAATAGCAAAAAAA
>WAAE01003212.1:0-53575 GCA_013400495.1 Nicator chloris
CCAGTTCCATTTGTCTTCAACACCCTATTACCCCCATTATTTGCTTGCTTGGACCAAGCATCTACAACTTTTACAAGGAAATGTCCTTTTCACTTCTGTGTTCTACAGCACCTAGAAAACCAGCAGTTTGTTTTAGAGATTTGATCTGCAGAGACTTGTCCTCATTCTTCATTGTACTTTTCCCTCACTACTTCATTTAGTTACAACCTGCAAGATGATCAAGTTTCTTGGATTGCACTGGTTACCTTGAGAGGGTTGACCAGGAGAGCTACCTGCTGATTTCCCTGCTAAAAATCTTTCTTTTGCTTCTGTCTTATGCTTTCTCTTCCAGTTTTCTATCTATCAGATGTACACAGTGTTGCTTTCACTTAATTTAAATAAAATGTGTTGACACAGTCCTTCAAAGCTGTATTTTGGGGTTTGGTAAATATATCCATTCCATATATAATAAAAGGACAAAGAAAACTGAGACAGTTGTTTTGAAGGGAGAGTATCATACAGTAATTACACTTATTACACATAATTATGCAGTAAACTCTTGATTATCTGTCATTGGCTCATTGATGAGGGGATTAACCAACACTCACTTCAGGTATCAGCTACTGAGTAACAGAAAAATAGATTGTCTCTAAACAAGTGTAGTGCTGTTAAAAGCTGTTCTGTTTTTTTACAGGAAACAAATCTGCAGTCTTTTCAAAGTGCATGTACTAAACATGCTTGGGTAGCTTAATTTACATGTGTTTTATAACCACCTTTCTTTTCCTTTAACATCTGCATTACCCTACTCTGCCATTACTCCACAGCTGAAAGCAAACACACTTGCAGTTTTGCAAGAAAATGCATGCAGCTGTAATAAGAATAAAAAGAAAGAATTGAAACTTGATGTCTACATTTATATAATTAAGTTGTACGTAGCATAAATTGTTTGACATGCACCTTGAAAGAAATAAGATATAGCCCCCAAACATGTGTTTTCTTCTTAATCCTGTCAGGTGTGATGCACATATCCATCCTACAAGCATTACTATATTCTGAACTGGGATTTTACATACAAAATGTTTTTTAGCCTCTCTTCACTTGGAATGACATGATGTGATAATACACTAATACTCACATGAATGCTAGGTAAGACAATGCCTTTTCCAGTATTTTTGGTTTGGAGGCTTTTACTCGGCCCCTCCTTGTACTCATAATACAGGATTTAAATGTATTTTCATTTTATCCAATGGAAAATGTATAACCTTCTGAAGAAGTATGAAGACATTTCTGTGTTTCCACTATCTAAGATAATTTTATGAGCAGCTCTGTACACTTTTCTGCATTGATTAAGTTACCTGGGCTTCAAAAGGGTATTTCTTCTTCACCAAGAAGAAATAAAGAGACTCCTGAAAACACATTTCTGGCTTATAACAACTCCACTGTTTAACTTTAAAATAGGAATTGTTTTTATCTTCTAAATGGACAAGATCAAAGACAGTTTTGATAAGTGTAAATCACACTGAAGTAAAGCACAAAGCAACGATGACATGCCTTTCAAATGGCACCTACTTTCCATTTTTCCAACATTTTACACCTGTCCCCACTAAAATAAAAAGACATGCCTACACATATAAAGCATTTTTTAAAATAAACTACAGGCCCTGCCCAGCCAGAATTGCATGCCTCTAGAATCTATGGGTCCCAAACTGGCAACTGCAAAAGGAATGAGCTTAGGATGTACATTAGCCCAGAAGGCAAAAAAGGAAGCCCTCCTTCAAACCAGCACTACAACCACCTCAACACCATGCTACCCACATGTGACTGTCCTGTGAAGAGACTGCCTCTCACAATTCTTGTCTTTATCTCTGAGGAAAGTATGTGCACAGAGAGGGTAGCTGCTTATCAACAGTTTCTTCTTTGCTGCATTTATTTTCTTCTGCTTTTATTAAAATAAGCAAAATCATGCCTTCCCTAGCATCTGAAAAGGCTTTCTAACATCTAAGATCCATTCATTAGCCGCTACTCATCTAGCATAAAAATAAATACCCAGTCACGTTACTATTTTTATTTCATGTAAGGTTCACTCTCCCTCCTTCCTCTCAACTGAATATGCACAAGCATTTAAGAATGCTGGTAATATTAAAGATTTGGGATTGCAGTACTGCTTATCCCCTTAAAAGAAGGACAAGTATCAGCAGAAAAGAGAAAGAGACAATTTTCTCACAAAGATCCAGGTAAAACAAACAATAATGCATTCTTATTGCTCTGTCCTTTGGCAGCTGAAAAAAAAGTTAATTTCACAACAACCTTTCAGCAGACACATGGCTTCTCCTACAAGCTTCAAATTGGAGAGCTTCCATTAAAGGACATTATGCAGACTTGGGTTTTAACAAAGACTTCCTTATTTTCTTCCTTATATTCTACTTTTCATAAAATTTATCCTGATTTAGACCCTCCCACTAGGCACTCACTGCAGAATAACTTTTCATTTTTCAGTGATGTGTTGTACTTCCAAATAACCACCATTCCCATTTATGAAATCCGTGATTCTTATTGCAGGCAACCCATGTTGATTAGAAAAAAATATTTCTGCTGCTGAGGGACAAGGGAATAATGTGGGCACATAAACCATGCTGTGTGTACCAGTTCTCATTTTAGTTTTAAATAAATATAATAGAAGGCCAGAACACACTCACCTGTTTTGTTTATATCAAGCTCTGATAACTTTAAGGCTAGTTCACTAGAGTTCCCACCCGGAGAGGACACAAGGATATCATGTAATGCATTTCTTCTACCTGTTCTTCCTGAAGCAATAAAGTCTGCATATGTAGATTCCACATCAGTCATTGCTAACAAATATCCACATAGCAGTACCTGGATGTGAGAAAAAAAGAAAAATAAAAACCACCACTTAGACCACCAGAAAAACAGATCACTTTATGGATTAGGAAGAGAACTAGAAGGTTCACATTACAGGGGAGATTGAGGCACCTTCTTTTACTGGTTAGCCAGTCTCAAAATTTGGAGAAATTAGAGAAGAAACAGAGCAGAAAGCAAAGAAACTGTGTATTTTATACCATCTGTATTCAACAGTATTTGAACCAACTTCATGTTCCATGCTTCATAAAGTGATAGTGAGTTCTTTATAAAAGCAATGACCTCAGCAACATAATTTCTTTATAGAGTTGTCTCTGCTTTTAATATTAGCTGAGATGTAGGAGGTAGGCAGGGGGTGGAACAAAGTTCTTTTCTACAAAAAGCAGAGTGTAACAAGTAAGAAAGTACAAATCGATAATGCTTTTGTATGCAGAACCCTGTGCTCATACACAGACACAATTATGTTTTGTATATGTTCTTTTCTGTTAGTATTAGTTTTGGCATTGTATACAGACCTCTTCAGGCTCAAGTAATTTATTTGGGTGTGGTATTTTCCCTAAAGCAAATGCGTTACCATAATGCTTCTGAAATGAGTGAAGATGTGCTACCAGAGCAAGCAGAATAGCCAAACTAGAATGCAGAGGTTGAAAGCAGTGCTCTGTGTAAGCTAGGTTTAAACTCAGAACTTCTTTTCCTTAGAAAACAATTATTTCTTGTGTCATTATGGAATAACGTGATGATGTACATTAATGCAAGATCTGACAAAGATACAAGGAATACAAGATGCTATTTCAGTCTCGGTAAGAGAAAGATTTTCCTCTCTGCTGCAATATATGCAACAGATCTAAGCTATTAGAATTCTATTTTCTTAATTTATAAAATGTTAAAGAATATGGGGAGGAGCACTTTCCCTTGCTGATCACATTGCTTTTACTGCAGTTTCAAGTGTACGTGTCTAAGGTTTCCTGCAAAATGCTAGGCAACCATGCTTTCCTCATGTTTTATGTTTCCGTGTCATAAGGGAATCAGGGAAGCTTTCTGCTAGAGGAGTACTCCAAAGAAAAGAAACACTAGAGAGCTATTAAACCAAAGCAGCACCCCCACAGCTGTATGCTTCCTTCATTTCTATGCAGAATTTCTCTGGTTTTGCACACTGCAGACAGAGGACATGGCCATACAAGCAGCAACCCACAGCTGCCTACAGTAAGAAGCTTTAGCTGTTACTACTAAAGTAGCCAAAACTTCACATTTGCATAAAATGCACAAGTCTTTTTAATCAGTTTCTACTGCAGGTGCTGGACTCTGAAGCAGCTTTTGAAGTCATCACAAACATCAACAGCAGCAAAAGGTTCAGCTTTCTCTCTTCAAATAAACGAAAAAAACCCTCATTTTTTATAAACATTTCATTTAAAAAAAGATAAAAAGACAACAGACAATCCTTCTCCACCTGCACCTCTGAATAACTTTACAAACCCTGTTCACTCATCTTCATTCCATTCCTCAGCTCCCCAAATTCAGTCAGCTGTATGAGGGTGTACATATGATGTGTGTGAGAAGCCACGAAAAGGGTTCTACACCATATTTTATTTAGTCTAAATATAACTATATCAAGTATCATTGCAAGACTGATTGACTTGAAAAGAAGTTCACTGCTACCAAGCTTTGGTGTCCCATGCCAAACACTGAACGGCTGACAGGCTAGTTTTACTCTTATGATCAAGCACTATGATACTGGAAACTGCTTAAAAAACCCAAACCAACAAAGAAACAAAACCTCCAACAAACCAGCAACCAAAACAAATCAACCCACAAAACCTACCACCACCACCTAGGGAGGGAAAAGAGGTCAGCATGACTGAAAGCCTGCCAGACACACAAAATAGCGCAGTGCCTCTGTTTAATAACAAAAGCTTTCACAAGCATGAGACCACGTGCATTTCTTCCTCTGAACTGCCCTCTTATTGAAACACTGCAGGAATACTGGAGCAAGTGAGAAGTGTGCCACTTGTTCTTTGCCCAAGGTGCAGACACTACAATGCCAAATATATCAACCATGCAGTAATGTAGCATGTAACTTGCAAAGGTGACGGGAAACAATGAGGACAGTTTTTATAAGAAAACAGCACAAGTTTTCAAACTTATCTGACCCATTCATTGAATAACACTCACAAAAATCAGAGACTTAAAGATTTTAAGCAGAATTCACTTATATTTGTGCATGCTTTTTATTGCAACTGACTTGCAGAAAAGGAAGTGCAAACCATGAAAGCAATCAATATACAGGCTTGGATTTTGTGTCAGTGTAGGAGCAGTCCAAAGTCACCATAGCTATCACCCCTGTGAAGACATTGATTTATTTTTAGCATAGAAAAAACCACCACAGAGTTGTTTTCTTTTCTTCTTTGAAGGGTGCATATGAGTGCATCAGGCCCAGAATAACCAAAGAAGACTATGACTGAGGTGGAACAAGCTGCAGGGCTGTAAGGCTTGGAAAATAATCCAGGTTGTACTCCATGAGAAACTCCCTTGATGTACAAACTGCACTCCACAGAATATGCTTCTGTAAGATTATATTCTTGAAACATTCCATAAAAACGGAGAACACCAGGGGAAATCTCAAGCTTTTTTAGTTTTAGCTAGGAAACAAGCTATAAAGCCATGGAAAAATGTGCTTGTAGAGAACTTGGTTTTAAATGTTCATTTTCTGTATGCTCAATATGGGATTACTAACAACATTCTGATCAAAAAAGAATGTTACCAAACATACATTTATGACACTTCCAAATTTTCCTGTCTGTGTCTCCTCCTAAATATCAAATACCATTCTGTTTTGTATTGGCATTATCTTGAGACATTACTGCATAAATATGGAACTCCACTGACATCACTCAAGAGCTCCCCTTCCAATGAATGGCTCAGTGCCCAGCAGTTTGTACTTATTCACTGAACCAGTCATTAAGGAATTAACATTCACTTCAAAAAAATCTTTTCCCCCCCCTTCAGTCTCTGTGGAAGAAGTGGAATTTGCTCATAACTCTGTGAAATATAGTTTGGATTTCCTAAATAATTGCATTAACAGGTACTCCTGCATTAAAGATTAGGGTCACAGTCCCGCTAGTTCTACGAATTTAATTTTTTCAAAACTTGCAAAACCAGTACTCTGCTATATGGAATTAAACAGAAACAAGAGGGCTGCAAACCTCACTGCTTCTGCCAACTGGACCAGCAAAAAAATTCTCTTCTCTGAGAGAATAAGGATTAATGAAACCTGCTGTTGCAAGATTGGATTCCTTGGTAACTGATAAGATACTATCCCATCAGAAATCCCCCCCCCGGCTGTGCTTTACCTTTCCACCATGTACAGTCACTATGCCTGATAATGGGTTAGAGTTCGCATCACAGCCCAGGGGATTTTCATACGGCATCTTTTATTTCTTCAGATTCTTACTTTCATAAACATCTAGAAATGTGGGCATCTTAGACTTTTGTCTGTTTCCCTTCCCAACTCCTTCCTCACAAAAGGTGGTGCTGAAAATTATTTGTAAGAAATTACAGAGGATGAGAATGGTATGAGTTGCTACCTTGGATTTTAGCCAGTCCATCAAGACATGCCTGTATTGTTAATGAATACTCCGTATTGAACATAAGGGGTAGAGCAAGTATCCAAGGAATGCAGGAGGAGAACAGAAGGATGCCAAGGATTGGTTCAACAAGGCCAAGTGCCGGGTCCTGCACCAGAATAACCCCATGCAATGCTACAGGGTGGAGGAAAAGTGGCTGGAAAGTTGCTCAGTGGAAAAGCACCAGGGGATGCTGGTCAGTATGTGCTGAACATGATCCAGGTGGCCAAGAAGGCCAATGGCATCCTGGCTTGTATTAGAAATAGTGTGGCCAGCAGGATCAGGGCAGTGATTGTCATGCTGTGCTCAGCACTGGTGAGGCTGCCCCCAAATCCTGTGTTCAGTTTTGGGCCCCTCATGGCAAGGACACTGAGGTGCTGGAGAGGGTCTAGAGAAGGACAACAGAGCTGGGGCAGAGTCTGGAGCACAAGTCCATGAGGAGTGGCTGCAGGAGCTGGGGGTGTTTAGTCTGGAGAAAGGGAGGCTCAGAGGGAACTTTATCACTCTAAACTGCCTGAAAGGAGAGTGTAGCCAGGCAGGGGTCAGGCTCTTCTCCCAAGTAAAAAGTGACAGGATGAGAGGAAATGGTCTCAACTTGCACCAGGGGCAGTTTAGATTGGATATTAGGAATACTTTTTTCACTGAAAGAGTGGTCAGGCATTGGAACAGGTTGTCCAGGAAAGTGGTCAATCACCATCCCTGGCAAAGTTCGAAAGACATTTAGATGTGTCACTTAGGGCCATGTTTTAGTGGTGAACATGGTGATGTTTGGTTAATGGTTGGACTTGATGATCTTAGAGGTTTTTTCCAACCTTAATGATTCTATGATGAGAACATTGTAATTTAACAGGTACAGAAAGAATCAGTATTTGTGTTTTCAGAAATTTAGCAGAATATTCCTTTAACTCCACAATCTAATTTATGTTGAATTTTCCATTTCCACGCTATATATAGCAAATGTTATTCCACAAGTTTCTGAAGATAACTTTCAAATCTCTGTAATTAAAAAAAAAATTCCTAAAAAGTTACTGATGAGTTCACAAATGTAATCCAAATTTGACTGTGTTCCATAATCATTCAGTGAAACCCAGTATCAAACAGTGCTACTGTTCTCAAGGGTTTGGGAGGAAAAGTACAGAAATTACGTGGTACACAAGCATGGATTAAAAATCAGTGTGTTGACTGCTTATGAGCCAGAGGTACCTAGGGCTGTTGAACTTCAGTCTGTTTAAGGGACTAGATACCTAAAAGAAGCCCAAGTGAATCTGAAGTACCTGTGCTAATTGGTATTATTATTTCAAAAGGAAGACAGAACAAGAGTGAGCACTTGACACACATACAGCTTGTCTATGAATTTGGCACATGCTGCTGGCAGGCACCAGAGAGCTGCCATTTTTTTGGCAAATCCATGTAAGGCTAAGAAGTAGAATCCTTCAATGTATACTCCTGCTCTTTCTCCATCTATGCTTAATGGCAGCATCAAGTAAGAGATTTTCAAATAAAACTCTCTCAGGCTTTGGCTGCTAAATGTTGTATCACGATCAGCACATTATTTAAATGTAATTATCTATATTCAGCTTTCACAAGGGAATAGGAAAAAAAAAAAAAAAGAAAAAGAATTTGTCATTTAATAGCATGTCTGATTTAGAGAAGGTGTATAATTATGCTTTTAAAATAAATTTTGGTTCCAAATCTAGCCTTATCTTAGAGACACGGCTACAGGGCTCTTTCCAGTGAGGATACAGATCTATTCCACAGCAACCTGTACCTAGATTTCTAGCTTATGCATGGCCTTCTAAGCTGAAAGCAAAACCAGAGGAACAATTTAACAGAAGCATTTTTCTTCCACAGAGATTGTATCTACTGTGTTATGCAACAATGTGCTTTTGCACAGACACAGATGAACACGACAATAGCATTAACTCTTGAAGGCAAATTAAAGAAAATGTTAATAACAATGCAAGAAACCAAGCTGGGCAGTATTTTAATCTGCATTTTGAAAATCCCTCGTAGTTTTTTCTGTCTGATGTTCCTGAAGTGACCAGCTCCTGAAAACAGTACTGCAGCCCAGGTCACTTAGCTTTGACAATTAGTATACTTTTAGGGTGCACATTCTATATGTAGCAATCCTTGTACTACTAAGATCTCAACAGAAATTAGCAGGCAATTCAGCTGGTTAAACAATAAAACAGAACAAAGAAAATCACCACCTGAGATTTTTTTTCAGGAAAAAAAAAACTTGTTTAAACCTGCATAAAAAAAAACTATGAAGTTAGATATCCTTCAGCTTACAACCTATACAAGGACATAATTCACGAAGACAGTTAACAGGTTTTCCTTCTATGTTATCTAAGTTGCAGTTTTCCTAAAGAGAGCTACAGAACTAAAAGCCAAACAGTTGCAACTCTCAGGCAAATTTCATTATGCCCATGACCCTAAGAAATTGGTCTTTCATCCACCACTTAGCCTGAGTCCACAAATTTAGTTTTAGCTTCCATTGTTCCATAAAACTGGGCAGTGAAATAGCAGCAGCAAATAAAGAAAAAAAGCAAACAAAACCAATGAAGCAATGCTATAGAGACCTTGGTTCTTTAGAAAGATACAGCGTAGATATCATTGATGGTTTGGGGAGTAATTGAAAAATAACAATAAATATTTTGGTATTTTGAAATTAACATCCTATGGAAAAAGAAACTAATCACAACATTTAAATATCTACTTAGGGACACTATGTTAGGGAGCAGAAAAGGGTGACCTAGAATCTACCATCACTGTTCACTGCCTAACCTAAAGAACACTAATGGCAGGCAACACGTGTTTGTGAGAAAAGGCATCCACTGCTATGTGACTTTTTACTTGCAGCTTGTGAATGAACCTCTTGGCTTGTGAAAGGAAGGAGCAAGTTAAAGCACTATTTTTCAGGACACTCTGATACTCTCTATGAACAGCTGAATCCCTTGCAAGCACCTTATAATCAAAGAGATAGATAAGAGAGCATTTTAGCTCCCCACGTGACACACACTGGCAGCCCTGCTGAGCATACACACATCTATGTGAGCTGAAAGGAGGTCGATGTTTTAAGGTTCTGGGAGGATGAGGCCAGGTATGCAGCACCTCAGAATGCTGTGGTGCTCTGAACCAAGGAACACGGGCAGAACACTACATTGAACAAATAGAGTGTTTGTTCAAAAGGACTGGTTCCAGCCTTTGGAGAAAGCCTATTTATTGGGCTCTTTATATGGCCATCCAGAAGCTGTTCTTACAGAACAGCAAGATGTCAATAAACCCATGAAGACTATGACACAAAAACCACCTGTCAACAACAAAACCTCAGCTGCTGGGTTACTGGAAAAGACCAGTCTATTGAGAATTCCTAACTGACTGGCAGCTTGGAAATGCTCCGTGCAGAAAAGACAACACCTGCTGCAGAAATGTGAAGTTGGTGTCTGCTTAGGATCATGATGTTTAGTAGAGGGGATGGGGATTAGGGGGGAGGGAAATTTGTGTGGGCTTTGCTCATGAATCTCTGCATCTTCCTAACCTTGCCTTTAATTCAGGATTCGTGCTGTAATCGAGTTTATTCTCTCAGACGCTTCTGTCAGTAGTGCCAGCATTCACAGCCAGTGATTTAAAGGTATTGATCAACACAGGTCTCATTAGGTGAGACTCTGCTCCTTCGAGAACTTGATACAAGCACTGTAGTGACTATTTTTGTAACAGCCATGTCTTCTTTAGTCACTGCTGCATACAACAGCCTGTATATGGCTTCATGGGGGGAAAAAACCCAAAACATTAAACAGTCATGATCAGTAACCGGCAAATATTTTGGGCGAAACTGCTGTGAACCACTGTCTTCCTTACAGACAACTCTCCACTGAAAGAAAGAAAATACAGGTTTAACAAACTTTTAACTGAAGGTCTAATAGCAAGACAGTTCTGTGAATTACCCTTGGACAGGTAAGTATGAGCCTTCCAATCAATGGTACATAGGCAGTAATGTGGCAACCATGCAGATAAAGGGTTTTCTATGCAACAGATTTCCAATTTTTAGCAGAAGTTTAATGCTGTTGAAGGGGCTAAGAATGAGATCTATTAGACCATGAGAACTGCATTTGTTCAGCCTTTGGAAAAGAAGATTTTAGGGGACACCTTATCACCGTCTTTCAGTATCTAAAGGGTGGCTAGAAAGAAAATGGAGACTCCCTTTTTACGAGTCACATGGAAAAGATGAAGGGAGATGAGTACAAGTTGTTACTGGAGAGATTCCAGCTGGACACAAGAGCAACATTATTCACAATCAGAACACTCATCCATTGGAATAATCTCAACAGGGAAGTGGTGGATTCCCCAGTATTGGACACCTGTAAGATTCAGCTGCACATGGTGCTGCACCATCTTGTCTAGAGATGCTTTTGCCGAGAGATTGGACTAGATGATCTTGAAGTCTCCTTCTAATCTGGTATCATATGATTCTATGAATCCTACTCTAGATTACCTCAAAGGATTCTGGTCCATTGAATTTTCTAATTCAGCATCCACAAAAATCTTTTCCATGTAAGATCTATTTCCCTATCCTTTTTTTTTTAAACTTTGCAGTTATACATCTTGCTAGATATTACTCTACTAGTACTAAGGCTTTTGAGGTAAAACAAATACCCCAAATCACCCTCTGCAAAAAGACCCCAAAAGAAAAAAACCTTCAATGTTCATAAACCAACCAACCAAACATACAAACAACACCCCCAAACAACCAAAAAAGTCCAACAAACCAACAAGAAGTGGCACGAAGACTGTATGCAGTACACGGTGGTGCACTTTTTTATTTAAATGGCAACCAGCTGTGTTTTCCAAAAAAATAGCTCCATGGCGCAAGGCAGCCTCCATTTCTTTATAAGGGCTCCAATACTTAGCTGAACTATGTATTTGAAGGGCTAACAAGTAGTTCATTACAGTTGTTGCAATTCCTAACAGCAAACCATGAAACTAACAGGAAGATTCATGCTTTTTGTTACAGAAAATGAAGAAATGTAGCCCATCTCTTCTATATTAACTTATGCCCAATCTGATCAAATACTTTGTTATGCAACACACAGCTTTGTTATGCAAAGGGGAAGAGCTTGCTCTTCATTGTTTTAAAATATCAGTAAAGGTAATGGCTAGCAAGAGGATATCAACTAGCACTGTCAGGACTTATCCATGCATGTGCTGGGCTAGGGGAATATGATGGCATTATAAAAACACAATATGGATGTGAAGAATCAGATTTCAGGTGGAGAGGTACCATCCAGAAAAGGTAGTCTGCCTGCAGAACAAGACCAGAAAGGAAGAAAAAAGCATATGGAGATGGGGAGGAAGCAGCAACTGCCTTAGAAATTCAGGAGTTCAGTTAGAGAAACCAGTTTACAACCAAAAAGGAAGACTGTGGTGGACTCTTCCAGCTGCTCTACCAAAAAGCTCCCAGATGGATAACGACTCAAGGACTTCACACAGGGCCACAGATTTGAATGCAGGCCTTGGCTCCCCTATTGCAATGGGTTGCTCCCATTCCCAAGTTAGCTAAAGTTTGTATTTTGTGATGTTCCCCATTCTGTCAATTTGACTGATATGTTTACAGCACCTACAACAGCTGTTTGCAGGTAACAAAAGCCTTTGAAAGGGAAAGCATGCAGTTAGAACAGCAAAAAGAAAATTTCTAGATAACAGTATCATGACAGCATTTATAACTTAGCATTTATAACAGGAGGATGCCACCACCATTTTCATAAGGTTTCTTCCACACCTATTTGCCAGGATTCTTCAATGTTTCAGTACAATGTGTAGTCTGGCTATCAAATATTCCAGCTATCTAAATGCTCTACAGTTAAGTTGTCTTTAAACTCTTCCTTATAATTAAAACAAACAGCTGTCCCCCCTCCAAGACACCTTCCTCAAATCTTTAGGGCAATATAAGCTACTAAACAGAAGGAGCATTTGTTGTATTACATATCTTTTCAGCAATTTCTGGTGAAGTAGCTCAACTGTTTGCATGTGATTACCTTTTAAAATCATGCAGTCATGACTCATCAAGAAAGTATGTGTTGCAGCATCCAGAACAGAAGAGCTCAAGCTTATTACTGTTTCTTCTTGGGCAGTGGCAAACACTGTACTGAATGGAAAGGATTTGCCTTTTTTTTACAGCAAGATCAACCACAACCACATATTTCTAAATATTAAATGTTCGTTCCTATTTGTTTTTAATAAAATCAATTACTTCTAACAAAAAATAAAACTGTTATAGGATATTATGCTTCTGTTAAGATCTCACATTTTATGTGCAAGCTTGGAGTTTCCAAAAATATACCCAATGACATCACATTTTTCAGTATTTGCAAAGATAAATGCCACTGGGCTAGCCTGAAGACCTGTGAACATGAGACATCTAAAGTATATTTTCAATACTGGGCACAGAAAAAAAAAGGATGGAAAAGAGAATTTATAAAATACTGATTAATGTACTGTGGCACAAAGACATTCACATTCCTGGTTTATCTGGTCGGCTTTTTGATTTGTTAATAACAGTTTGCCTTTCTCATCCTTTTTTCAGTCCTGTGGCAGGCGTTTAAAACCTACTTTACATTTGAATTAGTTTTCTCAGCCATCAGACATTCTGCCTTTTAATTACTATCTAGAAGCCGCAAAAAAAAAAGCAATCAATTTGGCTAACAGCATTTCAGGTTTTTCTGACTTAAAAGCAGTTCAGTCTATTTTACCTCACAAAATAGTCACATTTTATATTGTATATCATTTCACTTTGGTTTCTCCTATTCTCAGCCTTACATTTTTCAAGGTTTCCATCATTTTTGCATTCTGTTCCCATGTGTACACTGACTAGAGACTAAGGACTGCCTGGCTCTGTTGCTATGCAACAGCATAGCCTACTTAGGGCTTCCTGAAATAATTGTCTCAAATGTGCTTTTTTTAGACTTGTTTCCAGCAGGAATACTTCACAGATTCTTTATAATGGACCACTGATATTACCACAACGTTAGATAGTGGTCAACTGGGAAGTATGGTAGCTGCTTAAGATTAAAAAAAACAATGCTACTGCTTGCAAAATTCTGCACATACCGGCTGCATTTTCACAGGGAGGTAGGTATCACAAATATCCCTGTATTTTTGCCAGATGTTATTCCTGTGTATGGCAGCCATATATTTATCAGAGGAAAAAATATTCTTAATTGCTCTTTGTTTCTCTCTATTTCACTCAAAGTAAAAGAAAAGTTGTCTATTTAGAGTATGTCAGCCACCACTCAGGAAAAATGAACCCTCTTTATATAAAGTCTATTATAAATTTAATCATCTCAACAGAATGAACACATATGCAAATATTCTTTACTGCAATTCATTATCAAATAAGTTGATGCTAGAATTCTCTAGGACAAGGTTCCAATTTTTTAAAATCACACTATGGATGCCACAAACTGGATCTGTACTTGCTTTTTGAGGTATCTTCAAGCAGCCCCTGAGAAACTATACTGTGCAACCTTCAATCTTTCCAGTCTTCAACAGCATTTTTCTTGTTACAACCTTCTAGTGCTCCTGCTTCAAGAGTGGAAAAACATGTTTTGATTTCTTATAGCTGGCATAATTGGGAATCTTAAGTTATTTAATCTCTGTAAAAATACATAGAGCAATATAAATGTCTTTTTAAAAAGCACTGACTAATCCCAGAGGGCCAAACATCTTCTAATACACCAGGCTGAGGGATCAAAGGAAAAAGGTCTAACAGTACAGAATATTTTAATGAAAGGAAATATTTTACCTCTTATTCTTTTTTCTCTCTTGTTCACCTTAGCATGGTCAGCAGCAGTTGCACCTACAGAGAGCAGCGTGTCAGTCCAGAGTTGTGATAAAGAGAAAGATGTTTGTCAGAGCCAGAGAAAATAAGAGCAAGGTTTAAACTAAGGTCCCTGCAAAGGCAAGTCCACCTGCAATCTTTCGAAGGAAGAGGGGGAAGAGAGCAGCAATTTCATACTGTTTGCAATATCCTAAGTCTTAAAGATGACTTTTTCTTAAACAGAGTGGACTGTGCTAGGCTTCTCAAAACCAAATGCAGGAGGTAGCTTAAAGGGGTAATTTTCCATATTCATATGCATAACCACATACATGCATAACAGCCAAGCTATCCAAGAATATGAGTCAGCAAGGTTCAGTGAGTGGGACTCTCCCAGACTTCAAGCCTCTATTCTTTAAAACCATGTAAGTAGTACAGCTCAGACTCAGATTTGTGGCAAATAACCAGTTTGAAACCTCAAAAATGACCCAGAATCAGGTGGAGGAGAAGAAAGCATTAATAAAGTACTCTTTATAATGGTGAAATTTGTTATAATCTGCAGTTTGTATTTTATACTTTACATATTTTATGGGCATTTCAAAGACAAGCCAAATAATTTTTAACCTAGCCAAAAGAAATCCCTTATATTTGCCACAATATGCTTGAAGATAGGAACCATAGCAACCTCTTTTGCATGTCCACATTTAAAAAAGAATCTAATTAAACAAAGAGGAAAAAAGCAAACCAGACTACAACTCTCTTGCTAAATATTCCATTGTCACCTGGGACCATTTTGTACACTTTGTATTGAAAACTATGCACTACAGAGTACTTTTCTGACAAGTTTCCATGTGCTGGAACTAGATGGAAACAAACAAACAAAAAATTGGCTTGCATATACTAATATTTAATTAGCAATTGTGCTGCATTACACAATCTGTCCAAGATACTCAGATTTAAGATCCATTTTCTCGTTGTAGGACATGAAAAAAGGATGAGAGACTAAATTTTCAGAAGGCAAAGGGTATGGAAAAAAGGCTTTATTGTCTAATTCTTACTACTTTTTTATAAGGTGTTCTGATACAGACTTAACATGGTTGGTGAATAGGAATGACACCTCTCTAATCCCATTGGTTAAACCAGAGAAACAGCTAAAATGTTTTGAGAACTAGAAAAGCAAAACACCACTTGAAGAAAGATTGTTTTGAGAAAGGACAGTTGTTCGCTAAGATTGTTTTGAGAAGAAGCTTTCTTGCAAACTTTCTTCATTGGGAAAAAGCAGCTCTTAGCAGGCTAAAATCTCTCAGACCCAGAAATATCAGGCCCACAGCATTTCTAGATGCAAACCCAGGTACCCTGACAAACACAATACCCAACCACAACCGAGGAACATACAACTTCTGCAAATCACAGCTACTTAAAATCACTGTTACAGCTTTGAACCTGATGGTCAAATATTTCTCTTTGCCCCAATTTCAAGTGAAATAAAAGCTCAAATCTCAACTCATATTCATCTAATGTCCCCATTCTTCATCTACAAAAAGAAAATGCCAGTTTGGGCAGTTTAGAAGCCAGTGATGGAAGCACAGAAACAAAGTACAGTTTTCTGTACTCTCACACAGCTCATTGATTTCAGCCAACCCTAACAAATTGCTCAATCACTTTAAAAGATGGCCTATTAAAAACCACACACAGAAGACATTTTATATTCATGCCAAGAAAAGTTATCCAACCAAACATATATTTCCTGCAGCTCAAGTTCTTAATTCTACCTTGCAATTCTCCCTTTCACAGAAGTTGCTGACCACTAAGAAACACTAGAAAAGCCTAAGAAGAATCTGAACATACAGTTCCTGCCATATGCATAAACTCAATAAAATAAAGTGTAAGCCATGCTTTCTAGTTATGACTATAAACACAGGTATAAGCAGAAACAGGAGAACTTACAGAAACCCTGACAAAATTCCTGAAAGGAATTCATGTTGCCAGTCTACACAAATCCATCTGTATTTAAATAGCTTACTTGAGCTTCAGGGCCATGCAAATTGTAGATTTCCTCCTTTTTACTACCTGCTGGTGGATAATGAAAGGAAATACCAGCTGTCTGCTTACAGTATGAATGCGTATGTGGGCAGAATACTTCCTAAGACTTCCAGTTCTTAAATCCTGGCACAGGGAAAAACCTTTTAAGAGCAAGTGTCACCCACAGATGTGAAATCCTGGATACCATATTCCCCATAAAAGGCAAACTGCAGGTATAAATTCAGAGGAAGAATATAAAAATATAAAAAATGTTGCTCAAAATCTGAGGCAACGAAACCTACGTCTCATAGTCACTAAGGAAGTGCCTTGTTTGAGTAAAAGCTAAACTTTAGCAATAAAAAGAATAAAATAATTAAGTAATTGGGAGCCTATGAAAAGACATATGGGCAGAGCACAGTAAGAAAGTGCATGAAAACAAATCCAAATGGACTCTCAGACAGAGTAGGAAGAAAATCAACCTCAAGTATCTCCTGACAGAGATGAGACTTATTTTGTTTTTATTTATTTTATAGTTGTCATTCCTCCTGGCAAAAATCTTGGGATGCTGACAGCTATCTGTAAGCCTCTATCCCATCCCAAGTACAACTGTCCACCTTTACACCTAGATGAACACGAAGGACCATAACACCAGAGAAAACTGGTAGAAACCAGTAATGTTCCTATGCAACAGTTTGAGTGTTCAGGGTTAGAGAACTTTGAATATGACTTTATCTACCCATGTAAATATACATATGTGTACCTGCCAAGATGAGTATCATTAAATATTCACTCCATCTGCATAACTACTTTCATCTAGACATATTTAGCAGTAGAGTCTGTAAGCTTAGTAGATTTCCCATAAGCTGTAAGAGAACTGCCTTACATTCCAAACTTTTGTCTATTTATTTGTGAAATAATTAGCTTTAAAGAACTACTTGTGGGTTGACCTTGGCTGATGTTCACCCTGCTCTCTCATCCCCCCTCAACAGAGGGACAAGGGAGATGACGGTAAGATGAAAGAGTGAAAGAAGCAGTGGGCTGAGATAAAAACAGGGAGATAGTGTAGTAATTATCAGCACTAGCAAAACAGACTCAACGTGGGGAAAACTACCTTACTGCCAATTAAAACAGGTTTGGACAGTGAGAAACAAACAAGTGAAAACAACACCTTCCCTCCACATCAGTCCCCTACCCTTCCTCACCCCGGTTTTGCCCAGGCTCAGCTTTACTTCTGGAGTTTCTGACTGCTCTAGCCCTTCCCTCATCACCCAGCAGCCCAAGGGGATGGGGAAGGGAATGTGCAGTCACATCATGCCCCAACAGTTGCTCTCTGCTGCTCCTTCCTCCTCACGGTTTTCCCCTGCTCCAGCACGGTCCTTCCCATGGGCTGTTCCCACAGGCTCCAGTGTGGGCTGGAGCTCTTTCAGGAAACAGCAGGGAGCTCTGGTGTGGCACACACTGGCAGGCAAATACCCACTTCTATACCCCCTCCACTGTGGTCTCCTCCAGGGGCTGCAGGGGAATCTGTGCTCCAGTGCCTGGAGCAACACATCCACTTCTTCTTCCTTCAACCTTTGTGTTCCCTGTGCTGTCTCTCACTGTCTTTGTTTCTCCTCTAACGCTGTGTTTTGGTTTTTCTTATTCCCTGGGAAAACATGTTTTCCCAGAAACACCACTATCCTGGCTGAGGGGCTCAGCTGTATCCTGCAGTAAATCCATGGAGCTGACTTGATCTGTGTCCAGCATGGGGCAGCCCTGGCCTGCCCTCACAGAGGCTGCCCCTAAAGCCACCCACAAAATTCATATCTGTCAGAAGATACTCAGTGGCTGTAATGACCATCAGTACTTACTGTGCTTTCCAGTGTCTCCCTTAAACTCCACTAACTGCTGAGACTGCCCTTCTGCCACTTTGCTTCACTTAAGACTTAGAAATCACAAACATGTGAGGATCTCATTGCTGGTATCTCACAGCTGATAGGAGGCAGCCTCTTTCCAAGCAAAGGCTATGTGGATAAGCACGTTAACACCACCAGAGACAGACAGTAAGGCACTATTCCCTACTCACCAGCTTCTAGCATCACAGACCGAGAAAAACTCAGTGCTCATGATGACTGCAGCTGTGACTTTTATAGCACCAGAATTAATGCGTTCCTCCCCAAGACTGTAGCCCTGTTTTACATGAGCAAGGACAATGAATCTTTTCTGTTATTTAAAATAGTATTAATACAAGATAATATTTGATATATTTTAGGTTTTTGTACCAAGAAAGGTGAAAGGAGTATATACCGGTTTTTCAAATTTAACGGCTACTTCCAAGAAAGCATTCACTATAGAAACTAAATTACAAGCTTTTTTTCAAGATCACACCATATTATTCAATTGAACTAATGCCTCTCAGAAGAGCCAGAAGTGCCAAGAATGCAAACACACTGCAAGAGGTAACGTGTTTGTTTTTGCGTCCACTCTAAGCATTGCTTAGCTTGTTCACAAAGTAAACATTCCAAAAGAACAACAGGTAAAAAGACAACACTTGCCCATATGCCAAGTTTGGGTGAATAATTAGAGTATATAGAGACTCATTCTCAGTTTCTGACCAACATGGGATACTATATAAAACCTTATGCTTCACAAATTAGTATGAACCAACCTTTGTAAAAGTATTTGGGGTTAAGTAGTGAAATAAACTAGCAAATCCAAACTGTTTTATCACTTCTGAAAATTTGACTTAATGTAATGTTGAAATGTAGGACACCACCCATGAAATTTGAAGATAAAATGTAAATTTCAAGATCAAATGTTGATGAAGAAGAACCCAACTTAGATCTCAGCTCAGTGAGAAGTTTATCCAGACTGTAAAAAACATTAAGGGAAGAAATACAGGGAGCAGGAGAGAGACGGCAGAGACTTTTTTTTCCTACTCCTAACCAATTAATGCCCACATTTTCTAACCTGCCTATTTACAACTGGATTAAAAGCTTCACTGAACATGTACTCCACAGGTAACCTTTAGGTAAGTAAATTTTAACTTTTAGTGCAATACATTTGAAATTTGCTATCTCGACCACCAAGAATTACCTTTTCTACCCTCCCCTTTAACAAAATTTTCCATTGCTACTACATACCTTATACCTACAGCCTCCTCATGATCCAGTAGAAACACAGCCAGTATTTTCAAACAAATAGCACTGATATTTGCACAACAGATAACATTCCATATTTGTTTTCACCAGACTCCAATGAATTCAGAGCCAAGCTAAAAATGGAAAGGTGATGTATCTTCAGAAAAGCTTTTCAGCAGTCTGAATGAAATAACATGCTGATAAGACACAACTATACTATGCTCAGCCTCTAAATCTTTTAAATCTTTCTTCAAAAAATGCTTCTACCCCCCACCCCCTCAAGTAATTTGGTTGTTAACCCTTTGTGGGGAATATCTTTAAAGTATGACTTTCAGAACCAAGCAGTATTTTCTCTTTTGTATTTTACCACTTTTCTTTCTCAACCCTGTGAGGATTATTCAAACGTTAGCACTCAAATATTAAAATCAATTAAATTTAAAAACATTTATGCTACAAATTATGAAATATAAAAATTTAAACATGCAAAGCACTGAAAGGAAAAAAAAATATATGTATCAAGAATCTGGAAGGCTAACTGCAATAGAAAACTATTTCTCCAGAGGCCACTTTTGGATGAAGACTCACACTCTGGGCACTACATTCCTGTGTGAAGCACTACTGAATCCACATATCTTGACATGTGTCCTCCTCTTTTCCACAGAGCTATTTTTCATGATGTCATTACAGGATTAACACATTTGTAACCAGACAGCAGCGATCTACATGTGACAAGATGGTTTTTGGGAATCACTACAAATCTTTCTCGCCATTTGACTCACATGCCAAATGAAGCAAACTTATTTGTAAAGTCAAATTTGGTTATTTTCTGAAACTCCACATCTATCACACTACATAACATGATGATTCTTAGGTTCACGAAAGCTATTTTTCATAAGTTCTCCTCTTGTTTGGCCTACTTCAGGATGCCATTTAAGGGACTTCAAAAGTTTATGGGTTTAAAAGAAAGTAGTATCAAACTTAATCAAAAGTTCCCCACAAGAAAGAAACACTGAAGGATTTTTTCCTTTTCTTAAAAAAGATACAACTTGGAACTCTTATATGCTGAGAGCATATAAATGTGCACAGATTCTCTGAGTCTGACAATCAAAAGAGGATATTATACAAAGACAAGAATTAATTAAATGCTATGCCATCCTCATAATAAAAACAGTAGAACAGGAAAAGGCATTTACCATATTCACTCTAGGAATACAAGCAGAAAGAAAGGGGGTTTATAGTTAAAAATCAAACCAACCCTCCATAACTCCATGAAACACAAGTACACCTCTTCCACTCATCACATACAAGACCAAACAAATGCTTCTTGTCCAACGCAGCTTAGTTGGAACAATTTCAGCAACCTTCTGGTTAAATGACAACTTAAAGAATAAATAACCCATATAAGCTAAACAGAACAAACCACCACCTGTAATTTGATTAAATACAGATTATGATTACACTGCCAACAAAGGCAAACTGATTTAGTCTGATTATTAAGCAGGTAATCAAAGATTCCACTGAGCTCTAATGTTACTCCATGAAGTTTTAATGAAGCAGCACAGCATCATGTCTTTTAGATGTACAACAGTAACAACCAAGTCTTTTAAAGCAAAACCACATGAGATTCAGGTAATTTTTGCTCTGTTCAGCTTCATATTATGTTCTTTTTTCTGCATTCTTAGTACTAATAATCTTGGGCATTCTAAAACAGCAGCAATAGAGCAGAGGAGGTCCAGAGACAGAACCATGCCTGATACTAGGCAAGAAGGGTTTTAGAAACAATTGTGATGAGGTACATCTGGAAGGATAAGTACTTCAAGTCAGCTCACATGCTTCATTAAGAAAATTACTCTCATTATGTCATTATCAGGCTGAATATCTTTTTTCTTAAAACACACCGATCCAGAAACATGCTATATCACAAGGGTACTTCTATTTGCTTTGAAGAAGACTGGAAAATATTGTGCTAATCATGGTTAACACCAAGTAGATCTGGACTGAATTTAAAAGATAGTTTTGTTATAAGAAAGCAAGAACTACAAATAGGAAGAACAACATATAAACTATAATAGTGCAGCATGGATAAATAAAAAAACCTGTGCTCTGTAAAAAAGTGATTACTTCATGTTATGCCACTAGCAACATTACTACCAAATATACTTTTTTTTTTTCTCTGAGAATCAGAAAAGAAGTGTTTTCTCTATTGAGAATGATTATTTTTCAGTAGCTTTCCTTAAGATCTGTACAGAAAGACTTTGGCAATTGTTTAAAGTGAATACACTTCAGGAGAAGCAGCTACAGGGTCTCCTAGAATAATGTTGACAATATTCACAATTAAAAATTAAAAAACAAACCAAAAACCAAAACACAAAAAAACCCCCAGATAGTCTTGAGATTCTACCCGCTACTGGATTTCTGTGGTTTCTCATGTCATTCCCCCCAGTACAATATGAACAATATTCTGTTATTAATTTAAATTATTTCCCAGGGTTCTTTTATGTTTCACAGATTTCAGCATGTGATGGAGCTTTTCTTGACTATCTTCTACGTGGGTGGATTTTATAGAAGGATAAATTTAGTTTGCAAGGCCTGTTGTCACATATCTGTGTTTTTCTGCACCAGAGTAAGGTACATTAAACAATGACAAAGTCATTAATACCTAAATATGGAATTGCTTATTTTGCTCATATCTCATTGTCTTAGTAAGAACTTCACGCAGCATATGGAAAACAGAAGTCATCTCTCCACAAAACAACTGTGGTCATGTCTTGCAGGTTCAGGAGAAAAGCAGCTTGCCACCACTCTTTTTTACACACAGGAGTTTGAGACCCATTTCATCTAGGCACTTGAGTGTTGCTTGGCTGCATTTGGATACACTCAGGTGTAACTGAAGCTCTGTCTCTTGCATGATCGTAGGTCAACTTATTCCTCTGAAATAAGCACTGTGTGATGGAAAAGCTTGCCTTCAGCGTAACAACATAAGCTAAGAGGACTTCCAGAATTGCTCATGTACTTTATTCCAGAGACCATTAAAATCAATGCACCTAATCTAAGGAGCATGATGCAAAAGTGGATGTTTCCTGGTCTTCAGCACACAAATCTTACGACTAGAGTTAGGCATCCTCATCTGCAAAAAGGCACAGGACCAGAAGTAAAACAACTGTGCTTGTAACTGATAAATCAGCTTCAACATACCCTCTATACTGGTGGTTCTGCCATGGGTTCCTTGAGACTGAGGACAGTCTGGATTGGAAGTTTTCTCCTTCCTTAGAATGAAGCTATTATGTAGAAGATGAGCAGTGAGATTCACTTCCTCCCTACCTCCACTCAGGTTTTTGAGTTAAACTCGAACCCTGAGTCAGGACTGATAGGTCTGTATGGGCACACCTAGTAAACCACCACTCTCTGAATCACAGAAGAATTTGGTAGGGATATCTGGAGGTCATAAAGTCCAACAACCACTTGAGGTTAGGTAGGGTAATCTCAAACTTCAGTCTGTCTGCTCAGGGAGTTCAGAAGAATTTTGAGTATCTCCAGGGCTGGAGGTTCCCCAGGCATTTTGCCAAGCTGTACCAGTGCTAAACCATTTTTAAAGTGAAAGATTTTCCTTCCATGTAGCTGGAATTTCTCTTATTGCAACTTGTGACCATTGCCACTTATCCTTCTGCTGCACAACTCCAAGAAAAGTCTATAACATCTCCACAAATCCTCCTTGGGTAGCGCTGTTACTTCTTGTTGTGTCCTTTTCATGCTGGACAAACCCATTTCCCGCAGTCCCTGCTTGTACATCATATGCTCCAGCCTCACGTTTTTTGTAGCCTCCACTAAACTTGAGTAGGAATGTCAATATATCCCTATTGTAGCAGCTGTCCAAATGACTGTGATGGCACACTGGTGCCTCTCAGTGAGTTCAAGATCAGAGAGTCCTAGTTACCAGATCTTAGGTGAGACAAATATAAAGGTATGCAAATACAAAGAGTCTGGCCTGCAGTTCTAGATACTTACTGTTTTTAAGTAAAATATGAAAGACTGGAGTCTTGAATTCAGCTTCCTAAAGGCTGTATGTAGTTCCCAGATGTTTTCTTAGCTCATTAAAAGCACTGGAGAAGTGAAGGGTACAGGAACATTGGTTAATCCATGATTAGCGAGTTTAAAGAGTTATCACCATGTCATAGGTGAAATACAGCCTTCAACTTAGATACACAAACTGTGTCCTACAAAGACTATTCCCTCACATTAGTACAGCCTGCTCTAGACTTGCTTGTTCCTGACATATAGTACTTCCTGTTTAATCACACATCTACACAACATTTGTAAAATCAGATTTTAGCTGTCTGCTTACTGGAGCCCAGGTTTACACTGAAGCTGATACTTGTTTGTATCCTGGTACAATGCAAAATGGTAACATTACAGGCCATTAATCTACAAAAGATTAAACTACAACATTAATCCACAAAGGATGAGAGTTCTGACTCTTCACAAGAAACCTGTCCTCTCAGCTTGTGGTCTCATGCAAAGACCACCTGGGTTTCTGCTTACAGGCCTGAGACTCCAGGAGGCTGCGTACATAACCCAGGCTCTGAGAGATCCAACTGTGAGACAAGACAGCATGCTTTAAATTACTGTCTGTGTAATTAAGAACAGTAAAGGCCACCTTCTCATGTGGAGAAAGACTTAATTACTTTGCTGCCTCTCTTCTGCTGCCATTTCTTGTCCTGAAGGACCAGCTGCCCTTTTCGTCTTTCTCTGCCTTCTGCTCAGAATCTATTTCCCCTTTAGGAAAGGGGACCAGTATCTACCTATCCCTCTCCTCCCATATAACAGTATTCCATTAGGGACATGCCCCTTGATATTTTTAAGCCCCAAACTGTGTTATACACTGAGTAACCATTAAGATTTGATTAATTAAGGTTGCAGAAAGTAGAAGTATAATCTGATACAAAATTAATGCAAGTGTTCTCAGGATACCAGCCTTAATTAACTTTACTGGAGAATTTTCTCTGGCTGAATTCTCATCAGATTCTACCTATACAGTCAAAAATATGTAATTTCTCAAGAGAAGATGAGGATTCGCATACTTAACTCCTAAACTTGCAGGAACACACATTCTCTGGCCTTCAGCTTGATGATAGCTTAAAGGCTGTTACGCATTTTGCTTTCAATGCATATACATATTCTAATAAAGACTTACATATATACTATACCTCCAAGCTCAGTACAAGAGGCAGAACTATGATCTCCTTTATAAACTGGCCCACAAGCAAGCCTTTGGAACACAATGGGCAAGCAGGCATTGAAATAGGGTTTTCTTTTTAAAAGAATTTTTGAAGCAGTAAAATAAAAAAACACTAGTAAGAAATTGTATCTGTAAACAGCACCTGGAAAAAAAGACTTAATTATGCAGTTTTGCAGTGAGGTTTTCTCATTAGTATATTGCAGTTATGAACTTTCAAAGCCTTTGTTTTCAAACTAGGAGTCTGTGAAGGAAGGTAGGAAAAAAAGGAGTAGATATATAGTACGAAACAATCACTCAGACATATGGACTGAGCTCAAAGATGACCTTCATATTTGCTCTTAGAGAGAAAACAAGAAGAAAGGAGATGGATACAAACACCGTGATCTGGAACTGCTAGAGGCTGAAAACAAGGGAGTCTACAAAAGCAACTCTCATATGGTGTTCTGGCCACAGCACTGCAAAATACGTATTTTCTAAAGCAGGAGGTTTTGGGGACTTTCTGTTTGGTGTTTGGGTTTTTTGTAGTGTTTTTTTTAAGCTGCTTCTCAGAGACTCCTTGAAAGATCTTGTTCATTCTAACTGGTGAGCTTTTTCTTTTCATGTCTTCACCTTGTGTTTCATACACTTTCAATATTAATTTCAATATTTATTTCAGTAACTGATTTGAAAGACCCAGTCAGCATGCTCTGACTGCAACAGATACAAGAGGTTCTCTTCAAGCTACTACTTAACATGCATAGGGCACAGCTGGCAGTCCTCTGTTTTCACAGCAGTCAAGATTTCGTTATATCTCCTACAAGACAAGCGAAGAGAGTGGGACATTAAACCCCTCCCTTGATTTTTAGGCAACATGCTGATGTCTGGAAGAGTCTTACCCTGTTGTAGATGGAACAAGGAGCTGTAATGGAGAACAGCCTGTACCAAAGTTTAAAATGCAAAAAGACAAATAAAACAAAGTTCTTATTGTCCAGTACAAACAAAGTAGAAAGAACCAAGACACACAAAATAATGACAAGAAATTAATGAGGTGAAAAACATTTAAATGAGGCAAACAAAGGGACAAGTCATATGGAAAGAAACAGAGATGTCCAGTTTCAGTGTTGCAACAGTTTGACAGTTTTACAGCAAGAAAGGGACCATTTTAGTGGATTTAATACACAAGTTTGCAATGAACAGGATCACAGATGCATTACATGTAAACAGACAAAATTGCACTAGTCATGCAGGTCTTTTAGATGGTCTTGGAGAACTCTTAATCTGCTTTGTGCTGCCTTTGAATTCATCTAACAAACATTCTTAGTGAGCTTTATGAAGAGGTATTTTTAAGATACTGTTGAGAAATTTGCTATACTTATATATTCTGAGGACCAACACTTTTGAACAAGTAAACTTCATATGCATTTCTTTGGTTTCAGAGTTTTATTTCAAAAGAAAGATTTATGTCAAGGTAAGTTACCAGTTGGAAAACAATGCTTTCCAACTGGTACAAAACAGAAGCTCTATGACATCAGGTAGCTCTCCAGATATTCACAGCTCTTTTGAGCACTTCTGAATTCTGTTTCTACTCTCTGCTGTAGGAAAAACTTCCCTCTTGCTTTTATTTCTTGGTGGGGCAGGTGAGGGAGGGGGTGATAGTCAGAGAAGGGACAGAAAGGTAAGGGAACGCTCACAAATATTGCAAACCATTACAGAGACAGAGCAAAAAAGGAAAAAATAGGCATTTGCCTTATAATAGATAGTCATTGGTATTTTCTGAGGAGGCAAGACTTTTAATGCCATCTTTTAGGAATCTTTTCAGAGTGGATTCAGAAGGAGCTGCTTAGTCTGGGCCAGTACTGATGTAAACAGCACTATGACTGATCTAAACAGCGCCATGAAGTACTTTTTGGGAAGCTTTCACACATATAGGACAGGTACAAAAAAAGCTGCAGTGCCTAAGTCATAGGTATGAACTGAACACATCTGAATGCTGAACAGTGCTGAAACTACCACTGTGTTTGGCTGGCATATGGGAAATAAGAACAACTTCAGTTTTCATCCAGTACGATAGGCTTAATAGTGTATTTCTTGTAAACCTCCAAAATATGTAAAGCCATCATGTCAGGGTCTTTTTGACAGGATCTTTTTTTCATTAACCATCATGGATTTGCATTAATTATAATCCTGTCCTTCAATATACTTTACATTTACAGCTTTGCTTTTTCAACTGTGTTGCCTGGGATTTATCAGATCAACAGACCTTGGTAACTAAGTCATTATATTCACCTTTTTTTGTAGAAGATCTTAGATTAGCATTCTTTTGACTTCTGTGATTTCCTTGCTATTCAAAAAAAATTAAGTGAAGAGTACATAAGCATGGAAGAAGGAACGGTGAACAGTTTAATTTACATTTGAGTGACATTGTTGGATTTTTTAAGTAAATTTATCCAACAATGTGTGACAAATAAATTCCACTCTTTTTGGTAGCTTATATACACATAGTAAGAGAAAAAGACTAGAAAATTGGTCACAGATGCCATCTGAAGATGAGAAGAATACCACAAAAGTTCCATAGAAATAAGTGGACGTCATAAAAAGGCTTGTAGAAAAATCTCCTGTGAATATAAAAACTCTGTTGCCTATGTCTTCTCCCAGGAAGCCTGAGGAAGGAGTCAAAATTATTTCAGTTATTAGGTGAAATATCTTTTCAAAAAGACACTTTGAGTTGTGAAAACTATTAATAACAATTTGGTTAGCAACTTTCTTTTTGAAATGGGTTACTTGAAGGAACACAATTTTAGCTCCCTCAAAGCACCTAATAGAAAATTTGCACGTTGAGATAAGTTTTGTAATGTACATATGTACTTTTTATTCAGCTTCAGATAGATGGGAAAGCATCAAGTACAACCTCTTCCAACAAATTGTGGGAAAAGAAACTGCTTGCCAAAACAGGTATTTTCATCAGAAAACTAGGGCTAAACCATACTTTCTGATAGATCCTACTGGATGTGCTCCAGCAAATGAAAGGTTTGAAGTATTACCCAGTACAAGCAGCAGACTAGCTTTTGTCATTTTTAGAATTTTAAGAAATTAAAAAAAAAGTCTACCTGTAGAAAAAGCAGCAAAACATGACAGGCAGTGAGACCAAACAATAAAGTAGCATATTTCACAGTTACTTTGCGGACTTGTCATAATTAAATGTCAGGATGAGACCTATTTCCATTCTCTGCACCCTCATTTCATTTTCCATGGAAAGGACATGCATGTGTGCACAGCCCAAGTAAGAGTGCTGTGGATCACCCAGGCACACATGGTGAGGCACTCAGTTGGCACTTTAGAGCTTATTCCAGTCTTTGTTTATTCCTCTGGTGTTCAGAGACAAAAGGATTTTCCGAGGACAAAAAAGGATCCTTCAGGAGTAACTGGTTACTGTCAGATTTAGTCGTGTGCACATCTCCCAAGTGAAAGCAAGCAAATGACCACAAAAGCAAGAATGATGTTTTCATCAAGTTTCACATGAAGCTCTGGAGGCAATTGGTAAATAGCGAGGGAGAAATACAAGAAGAAAGTAGCAGGTGTTCTGCTTTGGTTAGGTTTTGAATAATCAAGGACTTGAAGGAATAAAACTTGAATTCAACTGGTGAGAGTCAGCCCTTTCAGTTAACAGACCAGTCAGCATTCAGCAAGGCCTTGCATGCAACCTTCTTTATTTATAGAACCACATGGATACTGACTTCAACTCTGGTCCACTCTCAGATGTCATTCACGCCACCTTAAATAACCAACAATTCTGGTCTACCATCCTCAAGGGTAGGAGAGAAGAGACTCTTTTTACACTCAGCTGATTGTGAGAAGGTAAGTAACAGCCACTTCAACAATTTCACTTTATCCCTGATAGGCTTCTTTTCTATCTCTCTTTATACTTGATCACTTGTAAACCTAAGACCCTGATTCAATGCTTCCATTGGCTGAAAGGATTTGAAAAAATCATCCTTTCTGATTCCCATTTTACATTAACTTCCCACAATTAATGCCTCTTTCTTTAGCTTGCTTTCAGCTTTCAAATGCTGCTCCCGCATGGAATAAACCCTTATGCTTTGCTATTTAATCCTACTGAATCTTTTCATGTTTCTCTGAATACTTTTTCCTTTAGTGATACATCAGCTGGGTTAGATATAAACAGCCTTCAAGCCAAATATAAGATTTTGGCTTTCAGTGAGCTGGCTAGTTGGAGAGAATAGCAGAAACCTGTAAGAAAACCCAACACAGAAGCTCCTTAGCTTTTAAGAGGTCTTTATGCCCAAACTGTAAGACAAGTACCTAACTAATACCCAAACACATATACATGCAGAAAAGAAAAAAAGAGAGGAAAATACTGAGCTCACATTTGTTAGTTCCACAGAGATGGCACTTCACATGGAAGAAGAGAGAAGAAGTCAGCCACTGGACCAACAACTGACACATCAACATTTCTATGTGTATACAATTAAGTTTTTAGATCTTATTTTTTTGACTAATCCAGAAGGACATGCACTAGATCCACCCTCCCATTCTTCTGGTGACATTTAACTCCTATTAAAAAATTTCCAACCTGTCCATATCTATGTTCTTACTTACAAAGGTATCTCTTACAACAGAGGAGTCTTGGTGACACAATAAAAGTCTACTATTTTGGCCATGGTTATCAGAATGTTAATAACATTATAAATTAGCACTATATAGGCATAATCCAGAAATCTAAGGTGCTAAATTAGGATTTATCTTGGATTTTCAGTCATTCTCAAAAAAACCCATATGTAGAAAGTAAAACTACTGCAAGTATTTTTAAACACCTGTTACTATGAAAACCATGATACTCCAAAATATTTCTGCTTTCCTTAACAAGGCTTTCAAATATGCTCAAAGATAGAGATAAAGTAGAACACCATTGAAATTACTGCTCTATGAGCAGAGCAGGAATACTTCAGAAAGGGGCATGGGAAGGTGAAATTTCTTCAACAGAGCAAATGGCAGAGATGATTAAGTGTTCAAGAAGAATGTCACAGAAACAACATTAGCTGAAAGGTATCACAGGATGCAGGATACATAGAAAGCTTCCTCTGTTTTCAGCAGTTTGAACAGAGAAAAGCCAGACAAATTAGCTAAAAATCCGGCCTGCTGCAAGAGCAGCCACATCAAAGGAGAGTCAGGTAAACTGAGAGGCTTCTAAAAGTAGAATTTATTTTCTAAAAAACGTTCAAATCACCTACTGGGAAATGGCATCTAACCCACAACAATTCCAAGAACAGGTTTTGCCTTGCTCGGAAGAGCAGGTTGACGTAAGTCAAAAATGCACAAAAGTCCTCAGCAACAGTTTAACAGTCATATATGAAACTGTCCTAGACCTCAGCAGAATTCAGAGACATTGTTTAACTTATAGCAAGGATCGCAACTCTGATCCTGCTGATAGCCATTCTGTAAAAAAAAAAAAAACCACAAAAAATCAACCCAACCAAACTCAGAAACTCCATACTTGCCACCAAAATTCATACAAGAATAGAATTATGAAAGATGACACTGAAAAGCAGCCCTGAGAGTGTAATGAATCACTACTAGAGCACAGAGACACAGGCAACTGCTCCTCTCAAGAGGAGCTGCATAGCTCACTTGCCAGAAACATGCTTGGACACCAAAATGAAGTGCTCAGGTACAGCCTTAGGCTCAAGAAATACACAATGTTCAGATTACACAGTCTGGAAAGCAGAGGAAACTTGGGATGTTTTTGGCACTTCTTTTTTCTCTCACTGCAGTAAGAAATTAAAGCAACATACCACCATAGGAAGATGGGCATTCATTTGGATACTGACCTCAGAACACTGCTGAAGTTTTCTTTCTATTCTGCCTTGTAGCTGGCTTAAGAAATCACATGCAGTTATTTAAGGTATGCAAACTGTTAGTCTCCAAATAAATGTTCAAGACAGTAGTTAAGAAACACGGTGCTACCAAGAGGGACACAACTTTAAAATCAAAAAATTTACACTAAAAAATTCAGTAGAAAAATATACTTGCAAAACGAGTACCAGCACCTGCCTTAGCCAGACCAAGAATAACAGAGGGGGATGGAGGAACAGAAATGCAAACAAAGAGTGGACTCGGAAGACCTAGAAAACTTACACAAGATATATTTGCATAGTGTGTTATCCCACTAGAAACAGTGCTTAACAGGCAGAGCAGCAGTCTGTAACGGATGAATGGTCTTCAAAAATTGCTTCTATGAGGCACAAAAGTGAAAGGAAGGAGAATTTTCTGCCTGGAAGGAAACAGCACGGTTCAGTGTGCTGCAGCAGTCATCAGAAATCAGTACCTTTTTCTGGAGACTTGCATAAGTAACTCCCTTATCTGCAGCTTTATTGGCTATACAACTGTGGGAAAACAATGTTTGAATAACAGCTTTCATCCCTTATTTCCAAATATTGTCAATGAAAATGGAAATGCTGAAAAGCATTTTGGGATCTTCCATGATGAAAGGGGCCACATAAATAATACATTTCTCCAGTATCTGAGAAAAAGAAGGTAATAAAAATGTTTCTTCTTGCTCTTTGGTCTGTACAGCAATTCCCTAAGTGTGCAGAGTGTACAGTTGAAAAGCATCTTCTAGAGTGACAATTAGCTAATGAATTATACCATGCAAAACACTTTCAACTCCTTCCTTAAATGCTAATGAAGTCATTCCCCATTATTAGCTAATATTAAAAGCCTGAACATATAACGAATACCAAAGTATCACTGAGGAAGTGATATTACATGCTTAAATTTCTTCTACAGTATCTGTGTTCCTCTGGGTGTAGGCTATCATGTTCATCTTCTATAAATACCCATTCAAACTTTATCTGTTCTGGAGATGCTTTGTGCACGAGTTGGGGATGACTGAAGGCTTTGCACCTGTTTTTCACCATGCAGCAGGGATTTCGCTTTTGTAAAACTGAAGAGAATATGGCCATTGCCCCAGTCAGGCCCAAGTAGTACCCCATTAGATACAGACATAAAAATTAACTTTAAAAGGACACGTAGCAGTGGTGGCACTATTTTTGCATATTGTCACTTAGCGTGAATGACACTAGCATCAATATAATTCTCACTATCATATAATATTATAGCTGCCATTCAATAAATCAACACCTGTAGTCCCTGCAGGCAAATAAAAACATAGGAAAAGGGGAAAAAAAAAAACCAAACCTATTCCATAAAGCCTAAAGCCATTCAGAATAGCTTAAGAGAACCCTCTAGTCAGGGCAAATATTTTGCTTGGAAAAGGTTTTGGTGTTTGTAAATATTATTAGCTTGTATATAAACAAATGTATGATAAAATGGGCTTATTTCAGTGACAAAAAGCTGTAGTTCCCTTAGGCTTTAAAGGCATGCTGTAATCCTTCTGATAAGTTATGTCTCTTTCTCAAGTCATACGGCTTCTATATTTATGCAGACTCCATTCACATCTCTTATCACGCTTTGACTCCATGAGACCTTACAAATAACAGTTATTTAAAATGCAGCAGTCTATTTTTGGTTTTGTGTGGTTTGGTTTTGGAGTTTTTTTCTATAAAGTGTTTTACATTATGCCTGCCTTTTAGAGTCTAAATTATTTTCACATGCTCCAATTCTTATATGCATTAACAAATCCTATTCACTTATTTTCTGTTTCCCATGCTTGAGCTCAAAAACATTAGCCGAACTCAGTAAAGCTGCCATCACCCCACTATTTTAAAACAAGAGTAACACAAAACAAAGGAAGGGTTTATGACTGAAATTCTCTGTAAGGCTACACACTACAGTTCGTTCTTTCCTACATTTAAAATGCATTTTTTGATATCAAGCTATCACCTTTTATGTCTCCTGCTAATGGCAACAGTATCTTAATGTCATGCAAACATATTATTGTATTAAACCTACAATGAAAAGGAAACTCCCATGAACACAAGAGATCAGCCCAACTGAAACGTAATTAGTAACTGGAAAAAATATGCATAGTGAAAAAAATGAGAAAGAAAATATAAATATGAAATAAATATAACTATGGAATATAAATAAATATGAAATTATTGTACTACTAAATAGTTTCTAAATCCTGCACATCAGAAATAAATTTTCAGGAAGTATAAGAATAGTATCAAAGAATAAATCAAATATGAAAGAGAGTCCATATGTACAGAAAGAGTACGTACACGAAGACAATTCTGTTCTTGAGGAAAAAGAATGCGACAGAAAATCTTGACTCGTGAGAAACTGAAAAGGAAATAATTGTTTAACATCATGTCAATTAAAAAGGCGCCCAATTAAACCATTAGGCAACAGATTTTAAGGGAAAACAAAGAGACTTTCTTCCTTACACTCCACATGCTCTGAATCATGCCAAAGGATACTGTGGAGCCTGTGAACAGGAATCAGATCAACCAAACACATGCAGCGAGGACATGATGTCTCCTGCAATTAAACGTAATAGTGCAAACACTGCTTTATGCCCCCGGAACTCCTAATCAATGCTGAGCTCCAAACACTGGGAGACTGTATCCAAAGATGATTACTCCACCTAATTTAGTCATTACTTCTCTAAGCATCCTGTGCTGGAATCTTGCCAGCCATCTTATTTTAATAGTAGATTTACACTCTTACAAGCTACCTTGTAATATGTCACAGAGATTTTTACTGAACAAGAAGAGGTTTTTGCCCATTCTACAGAACTGGAACTGGCATCCGACAGTCACTGTTCTAGCATGAACAACTATTTCTTTAATTTATTAGCAATGCTAAATCCAATCAATCAATGCCATCTGTCACGTACCACAGGAAAAAAGTTATCATATATATTTCAGTAAAAAAAACTCAAAAGAAATCCAGAGCTACTCATACTACTAGTTATGAGGAACTTCTGCTAACCTTGATTGAATCACCTTTGTTCCTTGTTTTTTGTTATTTTTTTTTTCAGTGTATAATGTTGTGTTGGAATTTACTTGCTTCATACAGATATCAAGAGCTTTCTGTGCCTTAAGCGAGCACCTTGGGAAGGCTGAAAGCAGCTGAGTCTGTTTCACCTGATTGCACTTTAAAATTTACATCTCAGCAAACTGACCCTTAACATCAAGAAGTTTTTTTGGTCTACCTGTGGATAGGTGATTTCAAAGGAGAAATACATTTTTAACTTCCACTTTTCTGTGTTAGACAAAAAAAATAAGACAATTCCAAGACAAATGTAGAGAGCTGAAGATCAGAAATATTAGGCAGAACTCTAGAAACTCTTTGAAAGTAAAACTGAGAATCCAAGTGACTCATGAGATCGAACAAAGAGAACAGGAATTGGTGGAACATTTACGCACCTAAACTTAATTTAGTGAGTTTAGAAATGACTTTTCTATGAAAAAAGATACATCTATATTAGGCAACAGTCTTGGTCAAGGTTAAAGTTCAGCAATTATTTACTCTCCCTTGCTTTGAAGTGTGAAAGTGCTGTTGAGCTTGGCCTGAAGGAATTTACTTCAGCTGAGTGCAAGACTTACAAAGGTAGATAATCTGTGTGCTCATGATTTTTGCAGCTCTTGGGGTTGCCTAGTTATCCAAAAGGCAGCAGGTATTCCCAGAGAACACCTTGGGAAGGATTCCGTGACAGCTCACTTGATGAGCATCACAGCTGGGACTCTGTGGAGTATACCTCTCTCCTACCTACTACCGACCAACAAGTTAAGCCAAGATGCTGAACAAGAATCAATTTAAGCCTGCTGCTAAAGTAATAATATCCTTTACCAACATGATCCACGGTATTTTAAGTGAGGTTTCACATGTACTATAAACAGTATCATGCAAGGACCATTAATAAGCATCTGTGCTATTTTAAAACAACAGGTGGTGAGATCGTTTCACCCAAGTTATGTGCTCACCATATGTGTAAGTGGAAATACTGTAGGAGGTAGAAGGCAGATGAGTGAATAGTTAGCAAATACATATATATATTATATAATATATATAATTATATGGATATATTAAGATCTATATGATCTCATTAAAGCTGCAGCACATTTCATGGGCTAGCTAACAGCTGTCAAGACAACTTCTTTACACCTTTGAATCTTTTGAATAGTTGCTAGAACAAAAATGCGACAAAAAGAAGCTGTCAGAATAAGAGAAACTAAGACTGTATGTTGGCATTAGACCTATTTGCCTATGACATCTGATGAATCATTGGGACATGAGTGCAGAAAGGGATACAGAACTGTGTAGAGACCAGGCAGTTGCCATAAAGACCAGTTAAATTCCCTATGAGTCCTGTAAAGCCAAAGAACAGCAATGTAGCCAATTTTTAAATTAATTTTAATAAAGACTAGAAAACAAACCAAATTCTGCTCAAGAGAACTACATCCCAGCTGACATGGAAATTCTTCTGTGGCAGCTCTTCCTTATAGTTCATGTTTTATATTTGGTTTACCCAGGGAAGAAGAGCAGAGATACCCTGGAATCACTTTACGATCACAGAAATATGACCAGCTCAGAAATGCAGCATGTCTTTAGTATTTTATGGAAGACAAAACCCACTATCGTATCTTATTGGTTCTACCATAAGAATTAAAGGAAAGAGAAATTTTTTGATCTGGCATTTGGCTGGGACATTTGCACCAACTGTCCTATAAGAGTTCATTTTGTGTTACTTTCCCCTCTGATATGATTATATTTTAAGACTGGGATATATACTGGAAACATACAGTTCTTGTACTATCATATCCTTTCTTTTATAATGTTGTCTTAATAAAGTAATTTTCTAAGAGCAGACAATACAGAGGCTTTCTCAAAGCTAGTCTCTCGACGCATCATGAAAGCAATACATAGAAATAGATTCATGCTTGTGCTGCTGTTTACGTGCAGTCCCCTTCAAGGCAAAGGCTTCAACCAGCTTTCTTTTGCAAGAAGCATACATGAACTCTGCATTTCTATCTCCATATCTCATCTTAAACTCAGCGGCTCATTAGCCAGGTTGTGAAGTGCTGACTTACTTGACTGTGTCAAATGCAAAATAAGATTATCAATACCTGTCTTGNATATAATTATATGGATATATTAAGATCTATATGATCTCATTAAAGCTGCAGCACATTTCATGGGCTAGCTAACAGCTGTCAAGACAACTTCTTTACACCTTTGAATCTTTTGAATAGTTGCTAGAACAAAAATGCGACAAAAAGAAGCTGTCAGAATAAGAGAAACTAAGACTGTATGTTGGCATTAGACCTATTTGCCTATGACATCTGATGAATCATTGGGACATGAGTGCAGAAAGGGATACAGAACTGTGTAGAGACCAGGCAGTTGCCATAAAGACCAGTTAAATTCCCTATGAGTCCTGTAAAGCCAAAGAACAGCAATGTAGCCAATTTTTAAATTAATTTTAATAAAGACTAGAAAACAAACCAAATTCTGCTCAAGAGAACTACATCCCAGCTGACATGGAAATTTTTCTGTGGCAGCTCTTCCTTATAGTTCATGTTTTATATTTGGTTTACCCAGGGAAGAAGAGCAGAGATACCCTGGAATCACTTTACGATCACAGAAATATGACCAGCTCAGAAATGCAGCATGTCTTTAGTATTTTATGGAAGACAAAACCCACTATCGTATCTTATTGGTTCTACCATAAGAATTAAAGGAAAGAAAAATTTTTTGATCTGGCATTTGGCTGGGACATTTGCACCAACTGTCCTATAAGAGTTCATTTTGTGTTACTTTCCCCTCTGATATGATTATATTTTAAGACTGGGATATATACTGGAAACATACAGTTCTTGTACTATCATATCCTTTCTTTTATAATGTTGTCTTAATAAAGTAATTTTCTAAGAGCAGACAATACAGAGGCTTTCTCAAAGCTAGTCTCTCGACGCATCATGAAAGCAATACATAGAAATAGATTCATGCTTGTGCTGCTGTTTACGTGCAGTCCCCTTCAAGGCAAAGGCTTCAACCAGCTTTCTTTTGCAAGAAGCATACATGAGCTCTGCATTTCTATCTCCATATCTCATCTTAAACTCAGCGGCTCATTAGCCAGGTTGTGAAGTGCTGACTTACTTGACTGTGTCAAATGCAAAATAAGATTATCAATACCTGTCTTACTGCCACCACTAATGTATTATAGGCGGATAAAACTCTTAGCTCTCCTTAATGATTGCTACCTGTGCCGTTGACTGGGCACTCACATAAAGATCCTCTGTTGACAGTCCAACATGACATCCATTTCCATAGTAGGAGACAAAGTTTCAGTTTATGCCTGGCATTTATTTTTCAGAAATCATTTTCTTATATCCCAGAAACACAAGCTATTGCACATGAAGGACATAAATTTGGAAAGCGTGAAAGCATTTCTTCTTCAAAATAAAAATGGTATCACTACTGTTGAAATACTCGATTGTTTGTACATGCTGAAGTACATAGTTTTAAGTTCATTATGTAATATCTGGCCCCTTTTACCTGTTCAAGCTTTTTAAAATAGAATTCTTAAATAGGAAAAAATAATCCAACTGAAAGCCTGGTAACAACATAAGGGAAAAATGACCTGCTTGCTCTGAGACATGGTTATTTCAGTTAGTTCAAACAGCACGTAGTAACATAATTTCTAAAGTTCTCATAAGAATAAACAATATATTTAACTGAAATGTTTCATGTCAGCCCTTGGAAAGGACCACAGGTAAAATCAAACCTCTGCAACTTCAAGTGCATTCAAGGTGACTGGGTTTTCCAGTTTGTTCTACTAAGGAAACAAGTCTTTTGCAAACATACCCATCTGGTCCCCACTAATAAAACTAAATGAACCTACTGGTTCAAAGGCTGACAGCAGCCTAGAAACCTCAAAGATAATTAAGCTCTTACAAATCTGAAGAACAAACCCAGATGAAGTATACTAAAATAGCAGAACCTCTGAGGAAAAGACAACTAAACCTCAGCTGCTACCCAGTCTGTCTGGCACCAACCAGCTGGCCAACTAGGCTGTTCTTCCAGTCAGTGGTGCTGTTGCCCCCTATCAACCACAATAAAGATGCTTTCCTTTGGCTGGCAGAAGTATGGAAGTTAGAGTAACAGAAGGAACAAGAAGAGTTCTGGGAAAGAAATCCGTAAGAAGTGGATTTACATTAGTTACATCACTGAACTAAACTCACATTGATAACTAAATACACTTTTTCTTCTACGGACACATGTACATTACTACCATTTCCCTTTAGAGTACAAAAGATTAAGACAAAAGTAATTCAGGTTTGCAGTGGGGTTCTTGGTCAACCTCTACTTCATCTCTGCTACATATTGTTTAAAAAAATGTTAATTAAGAGTCTTTAAATACTAGGTTTGCCAGAAAGCACAAAGTGCTAAATTTCCTGTGATAACATTGCATCAACATCAGTGAGTAGTCATATTACCCTGTGCTTGCAACAACTCACTGCAAGGCCATCACTTGATTTCATCACTTCCATGAAGAAATTGACTTTATACAGAATGGGTGGGCTAATATGTGAAGCATCTGAACTCAGCAACATGGTTTCTTTTTCCAGCCAATGCAACTAGAGAAGAAATCAGCCAAACATTGCAACCATTACAACTCTGGAACTGTCAGCCATGCCTAATCCTAGAAAGGAAAAAACAATAGAAATGTCCTAACCAATGCCTCGAAGTTTTTACAGCAACAAAATAAATAGATGGTAGATAAAAGACACAGGTTTGAAATACATACATGGCATGTGCCATGACATGTTTAAAGCAACCAGCCTATACAGGATCATAGTTAATGACTGTGCTTCAGAGAAAAGATTTGCCTGTTGGACTGATTTCTGACTCTGCAATTCATCACTCACTCTTTGTTTCAACCTTGTGAAGCCTCTGTTGGTTTTTTATACACATTTTCTGTCTCCGTAGCTGTCCTTTTCCTTCTGCATACCCAGCAACAGTACTAACTGTATTTAAATATCTTCCCAGAAATAATGACAACAAATAAAGCAATTCCCTGTTACCTCCCTAAGCATTACTTGTGTCACTCTAGCACCATGTCCAGAGGCTTCAACCACAACTAAGAATCCCACAAGTGTCTGAGCTTCTCTGTCAACGAATGGGTAACAGGATCCTTGAAGATGAACATATAGGTAAATAGATAATGAATAAAATAACCTTCAGCTTCCAGTATCCTGCTTCCTTTTTCATGAAGGACAGATTAATTCCCAATTCTTTACTTCCCAGAGACACAGTAATTGCTTCCATTTCCAAACCACAAGAGCCATTAACCACTACATACGCAGATAGTGCTTATTCTAATGAGCTGCCGCTGCACGCCAACCTCCTGTATTGCCATACTTGCTTTAGGGCAAGTTTTATTTTTTAAACCAGGACAAAGTTAAGAAATAAAAAACAACCAAGCAACAAAAAAACCAACACAAAACTAAAAACAAAAGAAAACCACAACAAAAACGAAAAACAACCCCAAAAAACCCACCAGTGCATCAGGCACAGAAATAGGTCAGGCAGATTTTTTCCCGTCTTCTCAATTCCAAACCACCGTTCCTTTGATGTTAAAACCTATGTACGTACCACAAGGTGCAGTGTTAACAGCCAAGCTACAATATGCACACATTCTTGTTTTTTCCACTTCTACAGGTGATATGTGGAACAGCAACTCACTAATTCTTCCATTAACAAACAAATGCATTTGAATTTGACTGCTATTTTGTTTGTCGGGAACCTTGGGCTAGACTGTAAAAACGAATAAAGGGAAAAACCCCACAAGTCTTCGAAGACGACAGAATCCATTTTGGTGTAAGGGCCGTTCCCCAACTTCTACACTCTTTAGTTTCCTGTGGAGCGACTTCCAAATCCAGGAATGTGTGTGAGATGACATCTTTTTTTGCTTCTGCTCCCCTGAAGCCCTTGTGCCCTAAGATGTCTTCCCCGTCACTGGAGGAACGCGCGTCGGACAGGGGAGCGCCCGGGCAGCGCGGGGCGCAGTGCCGCACCTGTCGCAGCCCTCCCGCTCTCGGCCCCGTCCTGTGCTGCGCCACTGACAGGGTGGCCCCGACACGGCCACGGAGAGCGGCCCGAGCGGGAGGTGGCACCGAGCCATCGCACATCCTGGCCACGGCAGATAAAACGCAACACTGTGGCGCTTCAGAGAGGTCAGCCTCGCCGCTTTTGGAGGGAACCACGGCAGAAAGGAGGAGAGGGAAAGAGAAGGAAGCTACGAGCCCCAGCACCGCTCCAGACGCTGCCCGGGCTGGGCAGCCGGCAGAGCCGGAGCGGGGGCTCGCAGTGGCAGCGCCGCGTTCCTCCGGCCGGGCAGCGCCGCAGCAATCGCCGCCCGCCCCCGCGACCGGCAGCTGCCGCTCACCTTTCAGCGACCGGCTCAGCGCATCTTCCTCCCTCCCTCTCTCTCTCTCCGCAGCGGCTGCTGGTAGCGGCCCAGAGCCCCCAGGCTCTGCGGGTGCCCGGCGCTGTTCCTCGCTCAGCCGGCGGCAGCTCCCACTACCACTTCACCCCCACATCCCGCCGCCGGCGGCGGCAGCTGCTGCTCCTAAATTCACGGCGCTCCGGCGGCATGAAGTCATCCTCCCCGCCCCCTCCGCGGGCCGCCGCACTCCGCTCCCGCCGCGGAGGGGGAGACGGCCCCGCCGTCCGGCAGTCCGGGCCCCGCGGGGCCCTGCCGCTCCACCCGCACCGGAGCGGCCGTCGTTTCTGCGGGAACACCCGTGCCCGGCTGCCCGGGAGCCTGCGAGGGGCGGTACCGTCTCCCGGGTGCGGTGCCGGTCCGGGGGACCCTCCCCAGGCACGGTGGCGGCATGGGCCGCTCCGCCCCGCGCCGACCGTGCCCTCCCGGGAGTCCCCTCCGCGGGCAGCGCGGCGCTCCCGCCCCGCGGAGAGGGCTGCGCGCCCCGCTCCGAGCCCTGTGCCCGGCACCGCTCTTCGCCGGCCGTACCGTGCTGAGCGGTGGGGAACGCGGGAGGGCAGCTCCCGCCGCGCTGCAAGGCCGGAGCGTCCCCGCGAAGAGCTGCGTGCCTGGGTCTCGCCGTTTGAAGGAAAATGCGCTGTAATCCCTCGTGCTCATGTGTGGGCTCCCTGTTCCCACTCTCACCTCCCGCCCTTAGGGCGCTCAAGCGCTCCTGAACTCGTGCCCTTAAAAAATGCAGCGCTCCTTGGGATGCAGGAGAGCTCGTCTGGCAGTGGCTTCTGCTCTGTGCCTGGAAGGAGAGAACAGAGGACAAGCACTGTGCTGTGCTCAAGGTCACCTGGGCGTGCTTCGCCTTTACCAAGGGCACCCTGGTATTTCTGAGACCCAGCAGTAGGCAGCATGTCTATTTTTGTTACTTACAGAGTGCTGTGCACATACTGAGTAACTGACAGGCTTGTAAAGAAGGCTGGATTCCTATCACAGTTCACAATGGCATGACCCATCCCATGTGCACGACTATGCACAGCTATGTTGGTGACAAATGACACCAAGCAGTCTAGTTTGGATTGATAATGCATGTCACCAGTGCATGCCAAATCACTGTAGTCTGAGAGCTCTTCATCTCTTACAAGGAGCAAGGCAGGGTTGTGTCTGGTCGGGAGAAGCCATGCTGGATGAGCTCCCAGAAAAAATAAACACGGGAGTTTCCAAGGTGCTGTGCCTGCTCACTTGAGCCGGTGGTCAGGTGGCGCCTCAGCAAGGTTTTGGAGTAGACTTGTGCTGGAAATGTTGACGATTTCCGTTGTGATAAGGTCTGAAACAGAGGAGCTGCTTCAGTGGCCTAGGTATAGGTAGGATGATTGTCTGTAGTGATAAATAGCAAAGAGAAATCTCATTAAGGTAAAGTTCTTAGTCTCCCAGATAAAATATAAAGACTCTGAATCTAAGTTCCCTTTTGGAAATTAATTGTGTTTATTTTTATAGTGGTTATGGAATGGCTTTTCACCTGTGCAGTTCTACAGTTGCTCTATTTTGGGCTGCTCCTGTTTTCTCCCTGCCTTGAACCTCTTCTGTTGATTGGTACTGCCGACCTGAATGTGCAGCACCGGCAGCATCTCAACAGTGACATTTAATCTCAGCTGACAGTGTGCTAGGTTAGGTGATTGAAGGCTCATCTCCACATGCACAGAGGCCTTTAGGGGCACTTGGGCAGGTGGGGGAGCCAGGTCGGGCAAAGAGAGCCCATGCTCAGCCCCTTCGATGGAAGCCTCAGTTCCCATGGAGGTGGGGAACCAAAAGTCAACCAAAAGTCTCTGTGTGGGTGTTACTGCCCAGGGCTACACGATGCGTTATGGGATGGATAATAGAGCATTTTGGGGTTAAGACTTGTGGGATGTTATGGGCCAGAACCAAAGACAGGGAGAGGAAGGGATCAAGGTGATATGAGAGTGAGCAAGTGTGAGAAAATACTGGGATGAGGAGGTAAATAGGGCTAGTCTGGTGTAAACAAACTGCTAGTCAGTCTGCTTGTCTGGCTATGCCCTGCACCTGATCAGCACAGTCTCTCCTAGACTAGACTCTATTTCTAAATCTTACTGTGTGAGAGGTCTCCCTGTGCTATATATGTGTGTCTCTGCATGGGTGTAAGTGCCAGCAGCAAGTCACACCTCAGGTTACAGGGACTCATGCCAGAGAGGAGGACAGGATTTAACTGTTCATGCCATCTGTGTTTGATTGAGTGTTTCTGTCTATGTTGATCTGTGTGATTGGCCTTGTGCTTATTTATATATATATATTTGTGTGTACATACTTTCTGTGTGTGTATGCCTGGTAGGAATATGTGTTCAGACTTGTTAAGACTAACTAGGCCCAGGAAAATGTTGCTATGGCAGCCTCTCTTCTATTGGGGTATATGGTTCAGCAACTCGTAACACCATTCACTAAATGATTAGCATACTAGAAAATCCTACATCTGTACAAAAGCAGGAATTATTATTATTTAATTTGTATTATTCCTTTGGTAGCAGTAAATTCCAGAGTCAAGAGAAGCAAATTCTCTTGGCCCAAGGGTTTTAATTAGTATTATTCAATATACATGATTGCAAAAACAAGACAATGAGTGAGACACATATAGGATTTTATTTTAGTAGAAAAAACACATAGATGTTCATCATTTAGCAACATTCAAAAAGCCTGTTTTACTTAGAGGATATAATCTTTGATTTACCGATCACAGGTTCAATCAGTTTTAAATGAATATCAATATAAATTGATCCAAATCTAAGCATTTCAGCTTTTAAAAGTATGCTGTAGGGAAAATAAAAGGGAATAGTTAGCATCTCTTGGATATCTGAATATGGGGAAATGTCTTTGGTAAGTGAGAACACTTTATAAGGAAGACTGCTTCTTTGCAAAGGGAGTTACTTCAAACAGGATAACAGAAGTAGTAGGAGGAGAAAGTTGTGTCTTAGAGGTTAGAAACACCAAAGATGAGGTGAGATTTGCCAACATTCAAATTAAATTAGATTGTTAAAATAAATAATAAACAGCAAAAGGTGCATCACTTGTAAAAATGTGAAGAAATCCCAAAATGAAGAAGTTGAGCGCTTTTTTTTTAAGTGAGGAAGGGGTGAAAAATTAAGGCTCTCTTACTCAAACTGAGGACTGGCTTTCCTGATAATTGCCGACTGGAGTAAAAGGTGAAGCAAAAGAAAAACAATGAAGGGGAGTAAATGATTATATACAAATGGATGTTACTGTTTTCACAGGGAAATTAAAATCAAGAGTGTCTTCAAGTCAGAGGAATAAAGCTCCATCCAAATTTGTGAAGTCAGAGGTGCTGCCCCATTCCTGAAGATTGTCAGGCAGTACCAGTATTTATGAAATGAAAAGAGACCTAGGAATTTGCAGTTACATGACCTAGTAGGTGATTGCATGCAACACCACAGCCAGTAGTACAAGAACGTAAGAGGAGACAAGGACCACTGCACATAGGCTTCTTTAAAGTTTATACTCCTGAAACTAGAGAAAATTAGTTGTACTGATGATCATAAAAAAGAACCCTGATCTCCCATCCACGTTTTCTTTCTGCCTAAATAGCCTACTTCTTATGGACCTGTTTATGTGGCAATTATTTATGGTAAATTACTTTCATGTCTTCCAAAATGCAGATTCTTTGGGAATCTCTGCAGTGCAAGCCAATGTGCTGTTTCCTGAAGAGCAATAGATAATTCTGTTATAACCAGTTTATTTGCCGTAAGCTTTTATTTTTTTCCTTCTAATATTAAACTGAGTACTAATGTCCACTTTAATAACAGGGTTTTTCTGGATATCCTCAGACTGCATTTAAATGAAAGAAAGACAATGGATAAACAGTTCTTACGAATTTTAACCAATTTTTTTAACAGACTTGGGCAAAAATTTTGCATAAACATTCAAAAAATGACTGAAAAAAACAATTGTCACCTGTCAACAGCAGTGCAGTTTAAGATACTGAACATTATTTTATGGTTCCCATGGAGACTATAGTAGAGTACAGAAGAGTATAGTAGAGTACAGTAATATTCCTACTGGATATCAAACAATCTTACTCATGTTGAAATACAATGTAGGACCCTTAGTTACACCCCTTAATAAGTTAATATCCAGCTGATCCATCTGGAACTGTTTCTTTGAAGTAATTTCAGGTCCCACAAATAAAATTGTGCACAAAATAAAATTTGCTGTAGGCTTTTTACTGAGAAAACATAACATTTAAAAATATTGATATTGGAAGTATTGTTTCTGCAGATATTTTTTAAAAGCAAATAGATAAAGCTGTTTTTCCATGACCACTGTTTCACTTCCTTACTCTTCCTTTCTTTATTCTTTCTTTCCATTATAGCTTTATTACATGTTAAGTAAATGAGGTGTATTAACACATTTTCTTCAATTGGTTGAGGTGTAATATATATGCCAGAAACAGTGACTCAAAAGTACTATGATGAAGAACATTGCAATATGAACTGCAATGTCAACAATACTCAAATAGACTTCTTTATAATTGAACCGTTATCAAGAAACCATTTTTAAAGTAGTGATATATTTCTGCAATCCAAACCGTTTGGAAGGGAATAATTTTTAAAGTAAATTCTGTTTGATCACTTAACAACTAACAAAAGAATATGAACTAAAAAGCATTCAGTATATTATTTTCTAATCTGCAGTAAAAGGAAATTTAAAGTAATATGATCTGGTTTTACATAGTTTTAGAGTAACCAAACTCTGGATGCAGGCAGTCTCTGCCGGAGTTTCTCAGTAACCTCCTCTTAATGCTAGTTGCTTATTTTCTTAGACTGGGATACTCAAATTTTCAAGGCAGGAACTGTCAAAGATTCAGTTTGTACAACATAGTTAGGCACGAGCAATATATATTGATAGTAATTTATGATACAACAATACTATGAACTTTTGACTTTGATGCACGAGACTCAGCTGAACCCTAAGCTGCAGGTTATTTCAGCTGAAAGTAATGGTAGTTGTGTGCACAGGGGCAGAGCCTGGCCCTCAGCCTCCTTGATGTCAGCAGGAACAGATTTCTCCTTTCTTTTCTCTTGGGGCTTCCAGCATTGTCTTATTACAAAGGAGTCTGACTTTCTTAATACTTTAAATTGAAACCTGCTTGGGTTTTCTCATTTTCCACTGTCAGCTTCATTGCTTGCTTATACGTTTTCTGAAGTTGGTAGGAATAATAATGCCATCATAGCATTTTCTGTGCTTAAAAATACATTACTAGAATTGTAATATAAAGCATCTTTCCAAGTGGGAAAAATAACTTACAGCACTATAATGTTGCTCTAATGCATATGCCATAAGGAGAGAAATTAAGACATTAAGCAATATCAATTCTGGCATTAGCCACAATGTTTTCTGAGTTCTTGACTTGTCAGACTCCGTTTTCTCACATTTTTCAAAGCAGTGTTGTGAAATCTGTTATTTTTTGCAGAAAAAAATACACTGTCATGACAATTTTAATACCTACATAGGTCGTCGGTATGTTTACTTATGTGAATGGGTATCTAGTGACCTGGTGTAAAGTTGTCCCTGCCCATGGCAGGGGATTTGGATTAGGTGATCTATAAAGGTTCATTCCAACCCAAACAAGTCTATTATTCTATGATATTAAAGTGAGATGTAGTGCTTTACCTTTTACTTCCATTACTGTTTGCAAACAGTACAAAAACAAAAATGTGAGAATCCTGACATTTGTTGCTCATGCCCTCTTCTAACTCTGTCTTTGCATCCTACTGGATCTTCAACCTAATTCCCATCTGCAGATTTCTTATATCAGCCTATTTCTTTGACTGTCATTAATACAGATTTTAAATTCTGTAAAGTTTTAATCCTGATTTCAGATTCCTTCTCTTACACCTGTTTGTTGTAGTGGAGGAACCCATTTAGTCAGTGAGTCCAGGTGCTTATTGTTATGTAAAAGCCTTTAAAAAGAGATTTATCCAAGATTGTCCTCTCTTAATTTGTTATGCAGCAGANTAATTTGTTATGCAGCAGAGGGCCTCTTTCAACACAGATCTTTAATTAAAAAAAAAAAAAAAAGAAAAATAAGAAAAATATTGCTACCAGAATTTGCAATGCATAACAAGGAACAGAGGAGCAAAGACCATGAGAGCTGCCAAAACCCAGTGCCTTTGCAGATGCAGAAAATTTGACAGCAAAAATGTCACAGTGTTTCTGTATATCTTTAATTATTATTCACTACCAAAACAAAAAAAAACAACAGCCAAGAAACATGAGAATCCTGTCCGTACCAGAGAAAATACATATTTTCCTCATTCCAGACCTAGCACAACCTATTTCTCGGTAGTGTCTCAGCACCCCTAAATCTTTGGCAAAAGCAGTTTCTAAAACTAAGNATTTTAATACCTACATAGGTCGTCGGTATGTTTACTTATGTGAATGGGTATCTAGTGACCTGGTGTAAAGTTGTCCCTGCCTATGGCAGGGGATTTGGATTAGGTGATCTATAAAGGTTCATTCCAACCCAAACAAGTCTATTATTCTATGATATTAAAGTGAGATGTAGTGCTTTACCTTTTACTTCCATTACTGTTTGCAAACAGTACAAAAACAAAAATGTGAGAATCCTGACATTTGTTGCTCATGCCCTCTTCTAACTCTGTCTTTGCATCCTACTGGATCTTCAACCTAATTCCCATCTGCAGATTTCTTATATCAGCCTATTTCTTTGACTGTCATTAATACAGATTTTAAATTCTGTAAAGTTTTAATCCTGATTTCAGATTCCTTCTCTTACACCTGTTTGTTGTAGTGGAGGAACCCATTTAGTCAGTGAGTCCAGGTGCTTATTGTTATGTAAAAGCCTTTAAAAAGAGATTTATCCAAGATTGTCCTCTCTTAATTTGTTATGCAGCAGAGTGCCTCTTGCAACACAGATCTTTAATTAAAAAAAAAAAAAAAGAAAAATAAGAAAAATATTGCTACCAGAATTTGCAATGCATAACAAGGAACAGAGGAGCAAAGACCATGAGAGCTGCCAAAACCCAGTGCCTTTGCAGATGCAGAAAATTTGACAGCAAAAATGTCACAGTGTTTCTGTATATCTTTAATTATTATTCACTACCAAAACAAAAAAAAACAACAGCCAAGAAACATGAGAATCCTGTCCGTACCAGAGAAAATACATATTTTCCTCATTCCAGACCTAGCACAACCTATTTCTCGGTAGTGTCTCAGCACCCCTAAATCTTTGGCAAAAGCAGTTTCTAAAACTAAGCCTGTTTTCCTTCTGTATATTAGGTTTGCTTCCCATTTCCCTTTCTGTATCCTTTTCTGTTTAGTATTCTTGGGCAAAAAATTTCAGTTCTGAATTAAGTAAAAAACCCAGCAATTTTGGACGGTAACTAATCTTAGTTTTCTAAATAAAACAAGCTTGTGGGTTGCTTGTAGTTTTTTAAGTGTTGATGAGTAGGTGGCATGTAAACATATCCAGTTTTCCTGGTTTTCAAGGCATTTACAGTTCTCAGTTATTTCTTTGGGTACCATCTTTTGAAACTTTTTATTAGATCCCTCCTCCTGCCTTTTCTTGTACAAGTGTAATTCTTCCTGACTTTAGTGCAGTCAGGGCAGAATTGGACATTTGGAGTTCAAGTTGATTGATAGTCATCATTAGGAATATATTTTATCAGTTAAGACAGCTTCCTGTTTCCTGAGAAATCTTTTCTCAGTTGTACAGGTATGTGTATTTTGTGATTTTTTTTCTTCCCTACTGATTAAAAAGAACAAAATTCTTTAATAATTGCTGTGCTAAAAGCTGTTTGGTGGTTTTGCTAAAGCAGTCGGGGTGTTGGGTCTTTCTGCTTAAAAATAATTATTTCCCAAACCAAGTAGTTTAGTGATTTTGTATCAAGCTAGTGAATATTCTTTTCCAAAACATAATTGTATAAGAACTAATTGACTTGTAATTTGATTTAATTTTGTTCTTTCATTTCTGAGTGTCTGTTAGAAAATTCTGTAACTGCTACTTGTGCCTGCCCACTCACAAGCTTGATGCCTATATAGGAATCTCACTTTCAAGTCACTCTTCTGTTATGATTGTGCATTTCTTTGAGTCTGTTTATGTTCCTAGAGCAAACTGTGTCAGACACGAAACAGAAGAAACAATAGTCTTTTGGAGATTACTTTCTCAGCAATACATTAGTGGGACATTATTTTGTGTTATGAGGGGGGAAAACAGATGCTGGAAAAGTAGAACACTTCAGCAAGAGCTGGATGGAAGGTACAAGTGTCACAAAATTCTTCTGCAAGGACATTTTTTTCCAGTCAAGAAAGAAAGGATTACCCAGGCACAATTTGTAAGAGATGAAGTAGGTGTTTTAATGAGCTCAGATATTATTATTGTGATAAACAGGGGAATAAAATGATACTATCAGTGGAACATTGACATTTTATAATGTGTGGAATTTCATTGTACTTGCAGAGCTATGCACACTGAGCTAAAATTGTATGAAATGAGCCTTGGATGCACAAGCAATATCTTCCAGAGGTAATATCAAATTGAATGACAGGGGAGCAGGAGAGCATGCTCCATCTGAGAAGAGTTGGACAGTGTATGCCAGCTATCTCAAGGCAATAAAAGATTAATTAAGTGGGGAAGTAGCTGACTAGCACAGACTTGTAACTTTCAATTTGTAGGCCAAATGTATCTTTTTTTTTCCAGTCTGGCCTCTGATGCTGATGTCCAAAGTTACAGTTTTATTCACTTCGGTTTTATGAGCAACAACAATTTTCATCATCCGTTGCATATGAAACCACAGATGTAGGCATGCACAGAAATGCATGCTTCAATCAAAGTTATGGGATAGAAAGTTCATTATTGTAACAGTATTTTGACTTTGTACAGGCAGGGCAAGTGGCAAAGCCAAAAAAATAAGGATATTGTGGTAATTCATAAGAACATAAATGAGATTTTTGGTTGCATAGCAAAATAGAAAAAAGAAACCCCAAGCATATTTTAGAAATGTTTTGAAGACAGACCATAGCTGAAATGAAATCTGGAAGGAAAACAGAAGAAGAGTAAGGACAGAATTCTGAGAAGGCAAAGACAGGAGCTAAGAAAGCTACTTTGAAGGCCACCCTAAAAGAAGTGGGAAGAGACCAAGGACACTATTTCAGACAAATGAAGAAATTATAAGATTCCATGGTCAACAGGTTAAAAATCAGTGGGAAGCAGGAAGTACTCCTGGTTCTGAGATTTTGGTAGAATGGTGGTAGGAGAGAGCAGAAGCTTGTTTTTTCTTGCTTTTCCGTTCCTTTCCCCCTAAAAATTCCCATCCTTTGGTTTCTTAATACAGCAACTGCATAAATAAATAATACTGTTCATTTTTTAGTTTACTCTAGAATATGAATTTCCTAGGATTTAATGGATATATTGCTCTATATTACAGGGCTTTTCAGCTGAAAGTTGTCCTCAGATGGGGAATAGACTCTCCATTTTCACAGTTATTTTATTTCAAGTGTCTCTAAGAGACTTTGGATTATGATCTTCCATTTACTTATTGTAGAAAACATTTTCAAAGTGAAAAGTACATCCAAAATGTAGCATACCTCTGTACTATGGGCTTGGCAATACTTAATTATGAAGTGTCAAAGATAATTATCAGGCAATGAGACATTAAAGAAAATCCTTTTACAAATAGCCACGGCAACATTTCTGTGCCTTAAGTGGCTGGTGTTGGTTATCTGTGAGTGTTCTGCACCGATAACGTCCTTTTGTTAATTTTGCAACTACGAGAATCTTCATTAAGCTAGCTGATTAATTGTAGTTTTTATCTTAAAAGAGACAGAGTTAATAGACTTGTCTATCAGCTTGTTTATTCATAGATTTGTCATTATTGCTGCATCTTCACTGAGAAGGAATTCTGCTGGGCAAACTGTGAGATACTGTCTAGAACTCTGAGTAGGCAATGTGACTGGCGAATGTAGAGAAACAAAACTACTACTTTCATTCCCTGGTATGCAATAAAGTTCTCAAAGGAAGTCTGCACCTACAATGTTTTGGGTGTTGAACATACACATAATGGTAAAAATGGCATCTATGCCACCTAGATTCTGCCTTGCCTTGATTCTCAGTACTTAAATTTTGCCCAAGTCCAAGTTGGAGTGGCTCTCCAGAGAATATTTATTCTCTTTAACTGTCCTTAAAATTCTTTGTATGTCTAAAATTAGGGTATGGATATACTGAGGAAAACCCCTGACTGAGCATAGACATCCTTGCCTTTTGCCTAAGCCCTATGCAGTCTACAGTTTGTGCCTGCTTACTTAAGCCCTAGAGTAATTCTGCCTTACAGCCTGAAGAGCAGATAACTGGTGCTGACAGCACTGGCGTCACAAAAAAGTAAAAAGCATGGCATGGTACTCACCTCATGCAGCTCTGCAAAGGGATTAGTGTATATATGGTGTATAGAGAGGTGTAAATCTCAGATATTTTACAATCTGAATCATTCATTCACAAAGGGATAGAAGAAAGAGAAAAGGAATCTTTAATTTCTGCTTTGGAGATGAAGAAATGGAGCACATTAAAATTTGAGCAAGGTTTGGAATCTGCTGAAAAAGTCTGCTTCAGCTTGCCATTCTGGGTAGGTATGATGTTTGCATGTGAATTTAAAGCTTTTCCTAATGTTTTCTCAAAGCTTCACCAAATAGAAAATAATGACAGTGCCAAAATTTATCCATGTGTGCCTGTCCCTGTCAGGCCACTATTGACTTTTCATTATTCCAGTTCTAAATTGAATACAGCCTTAGGGAAGGAAATATTTATGTAAGAGGGTGACAGTCAAAGAATGTCTGTCCTAATCCTGCATTTGAAAAACAGGCCTTGGAACCAGCATGTCTTCAGCTATTTAAATGTAGCCATTCTTCCCCTTCAGGAGATGTTTTTCCATGCAAGCTACCAAGGAGCTTTATGGTATTTTTCCTTTGTCACAGAAGAACTTTGGATGGGGAAACTAAAACTTAGCAAGTAAAAGAAGTGTTGATAGAATTAATGTTATGCAGCATTTGTGTGCTTGTATAGGTGAAAAATTTGTAAAGCATATTTGTGTAGGGAGCATTCCCTGACAAAATTATTACTCCTATGTTGCTGGATTTCTCTTCTACTATTAATTTATTTACTATTTGGAGAAATAGTCTTTTGAGGAGAGAGTTTATACTGATTTTATAGGGAAGTCTTAGTCTGTTTTGATTATGCCAATAACATGTAACAAAGAGATTCAGATGATTAGTAATTTTTAGGCTGTTTTGCATTAATTTATCATGTGTCATGTTTAATAAGCATAATTTCATTGATGTTTGATATCCAAATTATGTTGATTTGAAGGAGCACAACCTTTGAGACCTCTCACTGGTTCTAGAATAGGTAGCTGCTGGATGTGGTTATTCAGATCTACATTATGTGAAACAACATCATGGAAGAATTAATGTTTAATTACAAAGGTTACTGAAAATCTTCCAGTTGACTGTTAAAATTCAGAAATACAGCTTGCGCACTTAATCACACAAAAGCTAAGTTCATCACTTATTCAGCATTCTTTGAGTCTAACAATGCCAAGGGAAAACAAAGGCATGTTTTTTCTCTTAGAATGGACTGGGCAGCTCTGTTTCTTGCCTCCCTGGTTTGATTTACAATATATGTATTGTCTGAACACTGTGCATGAATATTTTTTGCAGTGGATGCTTTGTCTGTCTTGGAACTGTCTAGATCCAGTGCTTTAATAATCTGAAGCTTTTATATGCATTGGAATCTGTATTTTATTGGCAACCCTCATATCTAAGCCTCAGGAGAAGAATCAAAATAATTGTGAAAAACAGACCTTGTTGTCTGGGAGTAACATGCACTATAAATCCATGCTCACACACACACAGATACATATACATGTAATGCAGGGTATGAATATTATGGCTAAAGATTTTTTTTACCCCGGGACATCTAGTAAAGTAAGAAAAGCTGCATTATCCATCTGTTTAGAAAAGAAAAAGTCTAACTGTTGCAAATAAAGTATCAAGAGAACTCATGAGGATAACTAAAAGATTTTTATTAATGATCAAATGATATGATCATTTAAATGGTAATTAATTGATGATTGAATGAATAGTTTAATGTTCATTAAGCTCTGATGCAAAATTAATTGAGAATTATTTAAATGCTCATTGAAAGGATAGTTTAGATAGTGATTAGACATTGATTTAGACAACAATTTAGCTCTTCACCCCTGCAGGGAGCATGTGTTCATCACTCCAACTTGTCCTTTAGAGAACACAATGAGAGGCAGCAGCAAAGAGAATGAGGAAAGAGGCTATGGGGGTCTTCTTCTCTGGAGTTATTAAAACTTGCCTGGATGCAATCCTGCTTCAGGTGATGACTGTGTTTTAGCAGGGACTGTAACCAGATGACCTCCAGAACTCTCTTTCAACCCCAGCCATTCTGTGATTCTGTGATACTCCTGAGTTTTGACTCCTCTAGAAATGCCTATTATGAGCACAGCAAAACATTTTATATTCACTTTGGGTTTGGTTCCTTCTTCCTTTTTTTTTTTTTTTCCAGTAAGTTGAAAAACTACAATGCCATAGGTAAATTGAACCTTTTTAATGACTGTATAAAAGCAAGATAGAGAAAGAATACAGCTGGCCTAACAATGCAAGAATGCTGGGGGTTTTATAAAAGATCAGGTTATAACTTGTCCTAGGTCTCAAACACAAAGAACTACTTTTTATCCAAGTCATTTAAATTTGCCAAGCAAAGTAAATTTGTCAACCCACATAAAAACTTACTGAACAAAGTTAAATTCTTGGCTAGCATGACTGTGAGAGAATACAAAAAAAAAAAAGGAAATAAAAAACCCCAAAACAAACCCCAAGCCAATTTCCAATTCAGAAAATAGAATCTGCAACAAAAAGAAGCAGCAACGGTCAAATTTGGAATCCATGAAATTTGTGTTGCCAAAATCACACCAGTCAACATGAGATCATCCACTGCTGATGTCTGTAATATGGTAGTTTAACTACAAAGGACTGCTCCAACTGGAAGAGTCGGTGATGTCGCTGTGTGCCTGGTGAGGAGGCACTTGGCAGGGGAGTGACGCAATTCCCAGGGTCCTGAGAGCCCTAAGCAGTCACCGCTGGGTCAGAGTAAAAAGGAACAAAGTGGGCTTCACATGCAGTCAGAGAAATCCTTTATTAACGTAACATAGCTCAAATGCAGCGCAGAGGTGAAGACAAGGAAACAGAGGCATGACCTTGGGTTTTATGGGACAGAATCAGGGTGGAGGTTAGGGTCAAGAGGCCAATAGGGAGAAGACCGGGGCGGGACACAAGGTGGGGTTTACAGAGAACAGACCAATGGGGAGGATAAAGGGAGGGGATTAATAGAAACAAACCAATGGTGCCTCAAGAACAGGGGATCCCCCAAGGGGTGGTCCAGGAAGG
>WAAE01003215.1:0-11124 GCA_013400495.1 Nicator chloris
TCACACTGCTGCAGCTCAATTTTATAATTTCTCTATTTTGAAATTGTTTCCCAGCTGCCTAGAGCCTTTTGATCTGTAATGTCTGTCTATAGCAAAAGGCTATTTGGAGCTCCTTATAAACTCCTCCAGGAGTTCCTTGAGGTGACAATCTACACTGGTGAATTGCCTTCATGGTTACACCTTACTGAGTTCAAGAGAACATCATATGGATTCCCCTTCTAGTAATATAAGTTAACTGATGGTAAGTATTTATCTAATAAACAACTAGTAATATGTGTAATGGCCAGACATAGAGGCTGAGAGGCCAGAGCCATCCCAGGTTGCCAGTAACCAGTAGAACGTGGATGCAGATATCAGTTAGAGTCATATAAAAGCTTCATTACCGTTTTCAAGGCAAAATTTTATGACAAACCCCTGGCATAGAAAACATGGCAGGCCAGTGGTGCTAGCACACAGAAATTTCCTGTTTCCACCCTCAAACCATATTCAGATAATTTTACAAAATTTTTTATCAGTTCTGAATCTCTCATAGCCACTGTAATTGCAGAGGCATTTATTTAATTTATTTTTGAAACCTACTCTACCATGGTGAATTTATTATCGCTCTAAAAAATTTTATTTGTGATTCTTGTTGACAAATATTCAGAATTTGCAAGGTACCTGTTGATACCTCTGTCAATTTAACCAAAAATACGGCAAAAGCTTCAAGGCTCTCTAAAGAACTTTATAGTGAAGTAAATAACATTTAAGCAATGCTGCTGGAAATTTAATTTACAAACTTAATTGCTGTACTATCCAGGCCACCCAAGTGGCCTGCAGGCACTGAAATTTCCTAGAATATCAACTCACAAGACCAAAACAACATTCCTGCTCCATGTGTGTTCATAGGGCTGCACATTTTTGAGTAATCGACAGTAAACCAGTACTGTTTCAGCTCCTCCCCCTTAGAACTTTACTGCTGTAAGGTGAATTAGTCAATGCTGTAAAATTTAGTTTGTGTAAAGCATCACCTTGAAATTTTGCATTTAATCTTCAATCCTTTTGAAATGGTACAAAGAGTTAGTGTTTGGTGATAAGGAAGTCAAGAGGTTTTGTTGTTCTTCTTTTCCATTTTTAGTTCAAAACAAAACTTGCCTTTTTTTCCCCCTCAAAAACTCAAAAAAACTTTTGGAGGCCTAGTTAAAATAGACAGGACAGTGAAACTCTAAGATGCTGATCAATGTTGACTACTCCTGAACTTATTAAACAGAAGCTACATGTACTATAGCAACAAACATACTTTTTATCTGTAATTTAGAATGCACTCAAATTCATGAAGAGTACTCTGTAGCAAACTGCAGTTAGGGACCACTGGTGTTTTATACAAAAACACAGGAAAAATAATTTCAGGTTTGGCTCTTTGACATCTATTTCATTTGGTTCAACTTTGAGATTTGCATGTTTTGTAAGATTTTTTTATATATAAAATAATAAAAAAGCATAAAGTAGTTGTCAGGGAAAAAATTCTGAGGTCGTTCAGCTTCTTGCTACTTATACCACTAAATTTACAGGGACAAATGTTTTCCAAGAGCCATAGGAAATGAAGTTAACTAAACTGAACCTATCTTGCTGAGATGATTGTCAGGAAAGTGACATATCAGGATGAATAATCCAAGCTGATTAAAACCAAGGAAATATATGGACTGCAAGAGATTTAGGGAATCATTTAGCACAAAATTCAAATGAGTAATACATGACTATAGATAGTCCAGTATGCTTGAATTTCTAACTGCTATATATTGAGAGAGAGAGAAGTGACAGTGGAACACATTAAAAAATACAGCCCTGAGATGTGAAGAGAGCCTTCAGTTGTTCATTCAAATACAAACCGGTTACAAAAGCTGCAGATGCTTTGATTCATTCTCCATTATTTATTTTACACTTTGTTTCTGATAGTTATATATTTTCTTTTTTAAACATAATGGGCTGTTTTTTTGGTGATGCTTCTATCTTAGTCTTTCTGCAAACTGACTTTAAAAAGAGTATCATGATATATTATTGCTGTGCTTTTTTTCCTCTGATGGCGTAAATAAGCCATCAGTTTACTGAGTGATTAGAGTTAATGTTTGCAGAAGTTACAATGCAAAATGAGGCAGGAAAGTGTTATTAGCAATCATCAAATTCAATTTATAAATCAATTGTAACAGAGTAAAAAATAGTGTGCGTACCTAAAATCTGACATGTAAACTAAATATATTGAGCAGTTAAATATCATTTTGTGTATTTAATAGCCGTATTTGCTGTAGCAAGGCTTAGTTGTTCAGGAATAGTAGCCCATCAGCTGAACCTGAAAGAGATCCCAGACTGATTTCAGACACGAGTAAGACAACAAACTGTAGGGGCAGAAGTTCCATCTGAAGTCTAAATTGAAGAACAGCAAGTCAAGCATTATTGGAAATTATTATTTTAGCATTACTTTTTGTTTAGCAGTGATAGTATTAGTAGTACATTTTTTGCAATATGTGTCATGTTTTCCACTTTAGGGAAAAATTATTACTTTTTTGACTGATATAGTTACCAAGGGAAGAGCAACAGGTTCTGTCACTCCATGGTAGTTGCTCCACCTTATCAAAAGGGCTTCTCTTAAAAGAGCTGAAGTGGGATAACTTTGAATGTGGTGCTGTCATGCATATTCATATTTAAACCATACCTACACCCCAAACTGGAATTACTGAAGTTCTATAAGTTCCATGTATCTGTGGATAAATCTCTACAAGAGAGAAAGATTCAAGTTATTAATTTCATTACACACTGCAAGAGACAAAAGATTAAATAAATTTCATGTTCAAACTAAAACTAGACCAAACCCAAGATACATAAGGATGAAAGGATGGCTGTGTTATAGGAGAGGCCTAAAGATTGTTTAGAAAAGTGATTTAATTATTCTGATGTTCAATGACTTTTCTTCATTAAGATTTTGTTTGTTGATAAGAGTTGAAGAGAACTTTTTGTAAGGGAAATTACTGATATTATTCTTAAGCTCCAATGCATTTTTTTTATTCTTTTCTATTATGCTCTCAAAACCCCTTAGCCATAAGGGGTTTACAGGGTTGAAGGAGGCCTCTTAAGACGGCATCCTCCAAAAAACAAAACAAAGCCAAGCCAGAAGGATTTGACAGAGCTTAAAAGCAAAAGTCTTGGACTCACAAAATGAGGTTTTTCATGTAGAATTTTTTCATCTATTAAGAATGCAATTCATCTCCAAAGCTACCTCAATCTATATATATATATATATATATTTTTATTGAAAAACCACAGATTCTCATTATTATGGTATACTTTATCCCCTGCACTGGACATCATCATAGAAACCGTGTGAATCAAAATAGGCGAGTTCTACAACCTATAGTCATCTTTTTGAAGCATCAGAAGAGGGTCAAAAATAAGAGGAGTTTTGTTGTATCTCATCCCTCAGTGTGACATGCAAAGGGTAAGACAGGGTAAGACAGGGTAAGACAAAGCTGTCATTTTGCTGGACACTAAAATTAATAGAATTACAGAGTCGTTATTTTCAATCTTATATTTTCCTTACCATCCCACTGGTCACCTTCTGTTCTATAGATGCTGTTTCTCTCTTTTTGCTCTCCACAGATCTGTTACTTGCTCCCTTTTCAGCATCTCTTTCTTCTTGAGTGCTCTTTTGTTTTGTTTTGTTTTCCTGTAAGTTTGTTTTATTCTAGCATCATCAAATAACTTTTTGAGAGACACATTTTTCTGCAAATCTTATATCTCTGTTGTGGTGGATTGAATGCCCACTAGAATTATTTACTCTTTCTCTGTTGTGAGATAGGATTAGGAAAAAAAATGAAGCAGGCTCAAACTTTAAAGGATATAAAGGAAACTATACTAGCCAAACTCCAAGAGGGAAAAAATTAATAAGAATCAGAATAAAAATTTCAAAACACTGCTCCCCCCACAACTTTCTTTCCCTTCTCACTGAGAACATATAGAGACAAAACATGGAACTTATAGTCTTTCACCAGTTCTTTAAGGGAGAGGAGTCTCTTTTGCTATGTCGTGGAAAATTCTCCACAAGAAAAAGAGTTCTCTCATGGCTTCAATTCTCACAAATAGCAGCCACCTGGGAATCTGCATTGGTGAAGTCCCTCCCATTTCACACAATCTTCCTACAACTGCTTTTATGGGCCATGTAAACTTATGGTGTACCATTTTAAGGACGAGCAGTTCAAAAGCAAAGGTTTTCTTCATCTCTCTCTGAGATCATTTTACCTCTGGGAACAGATGTTTTCTTCCTCTCTCCCTGGGAGCAGGTTTTCATCTGCATCTTGTCTCTCTCTCTCTGTTCAAACTTCTCATAAGATCACAGCTAATTCCACATTTATTTGACTTAACACAAATGCCGTTGCTCATGTCTGCAATTTGAACACTTCATTCCCCCCACACTGTTTCCATAATTTAAAGGAATATTCTAGTATATCACAGTCCATCACCATGGCCTTACAAAAGAATTTCAGCCTAAGAGTAAGGCATCTTCTCTTCCTCCTCCCATCTAGGACTGGACTCCTCCTTCACTGACCTTAATGTTTTCATATTGCCTCTCTACATGTCTTCACTCTGTCCTTTTCTCTCACTCACAGAGGATTCATTGTTTTGTGAGTTTCACCTGTGCAAGGAAAGGGTTAATATCTCGCACTGGGCTTGCAGAAGTCATGATGGTTGGTGGTAGATTCAGGCTGTGCTAGGGCTGTGCCAGAATCTCGGGGGCTCTGGCTGCATTCAATTCCAGCTGCGGGGCCACTCTGCACGGCCGCAGAGCTGCCCCTGGTCTCAGCCGCATGATCCCTAGCGGCACAGGGACACTCCCTCGGCAAGATGACTTGGTAGTGGCGGCTGGAGCTGTTAACATTAGAGGACTCTTCAGAAGCCGTGCTGAGAGGGGCAAGCGGGTAGAATCTCAGCAGCAGCAGCACGCCACGCAGCTGGGGCTCCCCCCGCTTCCCCTGCCCGGCAGCCGCTGGGGCCCGGCCTGGCCCTGCCAGGCCATGCAGGCCGCACTGCGGGGGGAAGCAGCTTAGTGGCAGGACAGTAACAGCTGCTGGGGCCCGATCCAGCCGGGACGAGGCTCTTTCTCCTCTCTTCCCTCTGCCTGGCAGCTGCTAAGCTGGACCTTCTAACCCAGAGCTGCAGCAGTGACAGGGTCTGGCCCGGCCCGGCCCTACCAGGCCTGGAGGCCACACAGCAGAGCAGGACCAGCTCCACTAGAACCCTGTCACCTTTTCCCAGAACAGGAGGAAAGAGAGCTTTCCTTGGGTTTTTACAATTTTTGATGTGTGTTCACAGAGGCTTGTTCAGCTTTCTAGTGGCCTAACAAGGTGTCAGTATTCAAACTACGTTACAGATTGGTTTTGTCACAGCTTTTCCTAGAAAAATCACTTCCATGGCTGGCTTCTCTCCTCACCAAATGTCAATCAATGCAAAACCAGCACATCTATAAATGTCTTTCATTGATTAAGAAATTAGAACTTTACCATATTTTAACACTCACTTATTTTGGCACTACAGGTTTAATTGTCAGTATCTACATATTTGAAAACCTTCATTCAGATCTTAGAAGGACAGAACTTAGGTTGTTTTATTTTGAAAACAAAACCAGTCCTTTTCCAACATCCGTACTATTCTTGAAGCTAAGAGCTGATATTTAGTACAAATACCTACTGGCCTATATTTCAGAAATTTGTGGCCATCCCTATCAAGGCTGTGAATGAGTAGATCTGAAGGCACCTTGCATTCCTGAGAGCTCAGCCTCTTCCCTGGGACCTCCTGAGCCTCCAGTGGTGTGCAGCCTGGCACACGCCTGTGTCAAGCAACTCAGCCACAGATCCTACTGCTTTATTTGCTGGGACTGGGGTCTGTATTAAAAAAAAACCCCATGCATATCCTCAGACAAGAGGACACGAACCTTTCATGAACTGCAAAGCTGAAAAATAGGATCATAGTTGTAGTAGTAATGGTTTTCAAATGGGCTTTTCTCATTCACTTGAGTAAGAATAATACATTTCTGTTGCTCTAGGCAGTTAAAAATTTATTAATTATTAGAAAAGTTTTTGAGTCTTTATTTTCCTTAGATGTCTTTCTGAGAAAGAATATTGCCAGAATTAGTGGTTGCTATAAGTGGTTCTGTGTACGCTTTTTCAGAATAAAGATTTCTGCACAGAACTTTTACAAAAATTAAGACTTTTTTGAACCATCTGGCCAAAGGTCATAAAGAAAGTAAGCAACAGGGTGCTTGAGGGGAAAGCTGCTATGCTAGAAGGAAAACACAGTGCAGATGCAAACCGGGAGAACTTCCAATGCACTGTCTGGAGGACTTCAGAGAAAAGAGATGGGATAACTAAGCTCCAAATATTCATAACATTATTAAATTTAACAACACTGTTATAAACAGTTTAAAATAAACATTGAAGAAATCCTACTTTTTCTCCTGCACTCAGTGCAATATGTATTAGATGGAGATCTTTTTAGGCAAAGCAGCTTAGTAGCTCATCCTTGTCTTTGCAAAAATGGCATTCTAACTGAGAAAGGTTTTAGATGCCAAGTCTTTTTTTTAAGTTGTAAAAGGCAAAAGTGAATAATTTATTTGTGTTCTTGTCCAAAGTAAGAGAACACAATGGATAGAAGCAAAAGGGAAAAAAAGACTCTGCCAGTTTCTCTCTTCTTAAATGTCACTTATCTGGATGATGGTCAGCTGGATTGACTTTGCAAGACTGACTTTATTTACAAGTACAAAATTGCTTAAACAGCAAAAATAAATTCTAGCATTTTATAACTTCATGTTCCAGAGACAGCAATGTGTATCTTGCTGTGATTTATAAACTTGCCAGTGTATTTTGAATGCGAGTTCAAATTAAAAGTTATGAAATATGTGCATATGAGCATGTAAATTAAAAGAATATGTTATTAGAGCCCACATTTAATGTCAATAGTTCTCTTTAGCAATGTTTGCAATATAAAATACAAAATAGTTTTCTGAATTTTTAATATAATTACTTATTATAAAAGAAAAAACCTCATTGTTACAACATTTGTAGATTATTTTTTTCTGACATTTTCTATAAATTAATCTTCATGTAAGCTTTCACATAGTCTTGGGAGGGGTTCAGTACTTTCATAGGTAATCTCAGGTGATGATTTAAAAAAAAAATTCAGAAGTGTCTTTTCAACCCAGTCTGTTCTATATTTTAAGCCTCCCTTAGACAGGTAATGGAAACCAAACAAATCACACTTCAAAGTTACATGTAAAATTCTGACTAGATTTAAAAGGGCTGTCTCTAGTTTTTGTAGGTTTCTTGCAAACACATTGAAATACAGCCCATATGGTCTTAACCAATAGTGAGCACATTCTGTGAGGTGTGCTACATATATTAAGTTGTTTCAAACAAGCACTGCTGCAATTTAGATTTCTTTTCTCTATATTCATGGAATAGATACTTATGGAAGCAATGTTCAGATATTTAAAAGACAAGGAAGTGAACCAAGATAGCCATGGCTTCTCAAAGGACAAAAAGGGTCTGACCAACCTCTGGCGCCTCCTGTGATGGAGTGACTGCAATGCTCAAAAAGGGAAGGCCAACTGGTGTAATCTGCCTGGGCTTCTGAAAGCTCTAAAGACAGTTCCACATGGAATTGTAACCTCTAAACTGGAGATTTGGAGCTGGATTTTAAGATTAAACTAAAGAAAGGGTGAGATGGATGCTGCCAAAGAGTTGCAGTCAGTGGCTCTGTGCCCTGATGGAGGCCAGTGATGAGTGGCATCCCTCAGGGCTCTCTTGAGACTTAGGCTCTTCAGTATCTTCATCAGTGACAGAGGCAGTGGGGCTGAGTGCACCCTCAGTACATTTGCAGGTGACAGGAAGCTGAGCAGTGCAGGTGACACTATAGAAAGATGGGATGACATCCAGGGGCACCAGGACAAGCTTGAGAACTGAGACTGAGAAAGCTAAGGATGTTAAAAAAGTCCAAGTGCAAGGTGGCACACCACACTCAGAGCAGTCCCAGACGTGAGTACAGAACTGGGAGGAGAACTTATTGAGATCAGCCGTGCCAGGAAGGGCTTGGAAGTTCTCATGGCTGGAAAGCTGGGCATGACCCAGCACTGTACCCTTGCAGACCCGAAAGGCAAACATGTCCTGGGCTGTATCCAAAGTTGTGTGGCCAGCAGAGAGAGGCGAGGCATTCTGCCCCTCTGCTGTGCGGTGGTGAAACCCCACCCGCAGTTCTGCAACAGCTCTGGGGGCCCCAGGAGAGCAAGGACCTGTTGGAGGAAGTCCTGAGGAGGCCACAGAGATAATGAACAGGCTGGAGTTCCTTTTCTATGGTGAGAGGCTAATAGTGTTGGGATTGTTGAGCCTGGAGAGGAGAAGGCTCTAGGAAGACCACATTTCAGCCTTCTAATAGTTAAAATGACTTAGAAAAAAGAGGGAGAAAAGCTTTTTACAGGGGCAGATAGTAATAGAACAAGGGAGAAGGGTTTTAAGATTTTAAAAAAAAAAGGAGATAGATTAGATATTAGAAAGAAATTATTTGTTCAGATGATAGTGAGGCACTGGAACAGGTTGCTCAGAGAAGTTTAAATGTCATTTTCCTGGCTTTGTTCATGGCTAGGTTTGATGGGGCTTTTAGTAGCCTGGTCCAGTGGAAGATGTCCCTGCCAATGGCAGAAGGGCTGGAACTAGGTGATATTTAAGATCCCTTCTAACCCAAGCCATTCTATGTTTCTATGATTCTTTTTCTTTTTTTTTTTTTTTTTTTTTNTTTTTTTTTTTTTTTTTTTTTTTTTAGGAAATTGGTTGTAGAGTTTACGAGCATCATTTAATTAAAAAAAGAACAGCCTAAATAAAGAAAGAGGAAGATTTTGTGTCTTTTATCTTTAGTTAGAGAGTCTCTCTTTCTGCATTTAACATAGCAGCATACATGTAGAAGGAAGTTAGCTGGATTGAATTCAATGTTAAAAATAGAGATAGCTTTGCTAGTCAAGTACTGAAGGAGACCATCAAGAAAAACGAATAGATTGATTTGCTATAGTGAAAGGCTACCATTAGAGAATGTAAAAGTAAAACACTAGCTACGTACCAAGTAAAAATGTACTGGTCTCAGAACTGCTATCCTACAGGAATTATGTTGAGGTCTACATATAAATATTCCTCTGTGGAAATCCATATAATAGGCTAAGCTGTGACGTGTTTGATGACACACAAAGTATCTCCTACTTATAGAAGGGTAAAGAGGAAAGATGCACATTGTCCATGGCAATGCACTGGCAATACTGAAATGCTTGCATCCAATGGAGGCAATTTATATTTCCACAAGAACATGAAGTTTCTGACTACTGTCATCTCTGATGATATTTACAGCCAGCGTTGCTGAAGGTTTCTTTGGGATTTATAGTGCAACATGGTTTTCTTGTGCCTGGTACACTGTTTAATAAGGGGAAATTCAAACATTTAAATATGGAATAAATAGTTCAGATAGATCTAACAAATTAGTCCTAAACTGAGAAGAAATTTAGAATCAATGAATATCAGAACATACTGTATCTCTCCCTCCAGATGCTTAAATATTGAGGACAAGTAGGTCTCATATGAGTTTTCGGTGATAGGCATAACTTGTACTATATAACTGGGTATTCCTTTTGATCACTTTGCTTTTCCTCCTCTGGGAAGGAAGGGGGATACAGGTCAGAAGAGGAGCTTTTTTTTTTTACTGCCTTAAATATGGATTGGGGCAGTGGTGTCTTGGCATTGTTCATCTCTCACACAATCCAAATATGATAAGATGTGAGGCCAAATACGGAAATGTGTCAAGTTTACATTTCTATAAAAGGAAATAATTCTATCTACATTCAATTCAACCACTACAAGTAGAGTAGAGAAGCAAAAAGTCTACAATCCTCATGTTATATAAACTTACAGGTTTTATCCTGGTACCATAAGATTTATCAAGTACATCTTGAATCACTCAAAACCTAGGTTTCTAACATAAAATAGGCAGGAAGCCATAGTCCACAAACATAGACAGCTGAGACGAGCAGTTCTGTCTGTCTTAAAATAGATGCCTGAATCATGGAAACAGACTACCCCAGGAAGTGCCTATCAGAGCTGTCTCTAGCAGGAGCCTAGCTGACCAGTTTAAATGAGCAACCAATCCTCTGGCAGCTCAAGGCTAGTGAGAAAACTCCTTTCTTAGTGTGCCTTGTTTAACTCTCAGTGAATAATTCATGACAAGTAATGAACTCTCAATGTAACCTTCATTTGTTCTCATAGAAACTCTCCAGTAACTTGAAACTTTTTCAAATACACAGGTTTTTTTCCTTTAATTACACTTTTAAGTTTGGCAGATTTATGTTAAAAATCAAACACATTTTTTACTTTTGAATGTTCATATAAAATGTTTGGGTTTTTTTTCTTCTTTCACCTCATACAAGCCAGATTAAATCTTTGGAGTTTTCCATACCTCAAAAACAAACAGAAGTGAAACATGACTAGCAAATTTTATACAAATTCAAGTAGATTTTTTGAAACACAAATGTCATAGAGGTATACTTATTTTTCAAGAAAGGTTTTGTAACATAATGAATAATTTAGATTTAATTTTAGTTCCTGACATTTTTCTGAAGGACTTGGAAGTAAGAATTATCTCATTCTACCAAACAAGAATCTTATCCATGTCTGACTCATTCAGGTCATGGTCCCATACCTGTGGATGCCAAGTTTCCAGTGAAGGACATGAAGAAATTCACTCTACTGTTTTGTAGAGAACTCTTCAGTTTCACTAATGTAGTTACCTCACCTCAGATTTGCTTTCAGGATGACTTTTTGACAGTAAAGTTGATTGTTTCCAAAAAGAACAAAATATTACAGAAAACATTTGTTTTAGAGTATGTGTGCCTGTGTTGGGCAGCTTTTCTTTTAATGTTTGATTTTTGTTCAGATAGTAAGTCTGACACTTGAGAGTAACTTTGTCCAGGACCAACCCTAATTATTAAATCTTTGTAAAAGGAATACAATTCTCTTGCGCCTTTCCTAGCAGCCACTGCTTCATTTAAAAAAAAAAAAAAAAAAAAAAAAA
>WAAE01003215.1:11165-36075 GCA_013400495.1 Nicator chloris
TTTTTTTCTTTTAGCTTAGAGAAGTTGGCATATTACTCTTGGAAAACATAGCTACTGCTTAACTTCCTACTGAGTTTAGTATGAGCCACTAATGTTTATTTTTTAAGCAAAAATTTAGCTAAGAAATTGTAGTCCGAGTTTGTGTGGAGCAAATAGTTCAAAACCAGAAAGTCTGCTGGAAACATTGAGAGATTTTTCCTTTAACCTTGTCATTAGTGCTGTATTACTGCAGTAAGCCCATTTAGATCTGACAAAAAGACTATGTTTTTATAATGCAACCCGTATTTTTATATATGTATATGTTCATATATAAATACAGATACACTCATGGTTCAGTCTGGGGGGATTTTTTTGTTTATTGAAAAAAAAAAAAGAGAAACACAGCCTGACACACTAGGCAGCCTTAGCTCAGCTGAAGTCCAAAGCCTTCCAGTAGGGTAGTATTTAATTTTAGGCTATTCGCTGGTATACAATGTTAATACAATATTAGGAGACATAATTTGTTCCAACATTAATGAAAGACATAGCCATAGACCTCAACATAGCTGATGGCACTGTTTTCCTAGAATATAAGGTTTATAAAGAAAAAGTATTCTCCTACTCCTAAAAATTAGCTCTTTTTACTTTCTTTTTGAATCTCTAGCAATGAAGCTTTGCACAGGTTCTATTATTATTTCTGCAAAGGTATCTCTGTGGACCAGCAATGGTCAGTTAGTACTGAGGCTGCTAGCCTCTAATTGCATAACTGATTAAATCAAATTAGAAATAGGCAGGAATAAAGACCAGAAGGACACGTTTTCAGCCTGACCTATATCAAGAACCTGACTTTGTTTGGTAAGGGAGCAAGGCACTGCAAGGCCTCTCTGTGACACATACGTCCTTTACTGCTCATGGTACAGCTCAGGCAACAGCATCTGGCAGCTTCAGAGGAAACAGACTGAGCATCCTCAGACAAGATATCATATTAGAATTGGGTATTCTTATAGAAGACTCTTTCTGCCATGCAGTCTATGAGGAGTTTTGCACATTTGATTCTTTGTACAGCACAGAGTAACTTTGTTTACACTGCAAGCACTGAGCTAATAAACCATATTTATTTATAAGTTGGGTAGCTCAATCCAGGCAGCTAGATGTAAGTGGATACAGAAAGGAAACACCAGTGGCATACATCACGTTTCTGCTGTGCCCTTTGGTTTGCCTTTTTTCATTTTTATGGGTTCTATGTTCTAGTTATCATTACATTTTTTAGTTTTCCTACTTATGCAGTTATGTGTAACGTTTTCCTCTTTGCTAAAGAACTCTAGTCAAAAGGGAATATGCTGTTACCTAGGCATGAATGGCAAAGTTTAGTTTTCTGGAATTCTAACCCTACAAAAAATGTTTCTAAAATCACTTGGTATGCTGAGCAGTGGCAAAATGTGCAGCTGGGTTAAAAATTTGTTTCTCCAATTCTCTGACTTAATACTTGTTTTTGAAAGATACATGTACTGAACCTACACCTGCATTACTAGTTCTCAGATCCACTCATGCACATAATATAAGAACATTTTGTTAATCTTTTTTGTCCTTCAGCTTGTTATGCAGTACAGGGCAATAAGAGGATAATCTAGTTCTGTGGATGAAGTAGAATGAAGTGTGCAACTCAAGAGTTCCACTAAACTAACTTGTCTGGTGCTTAGTTTGTGAAAAAATATTTCCTACCATAGAATGTGTTCTCCAGCAGATTTGAAAGGTTGATTTCAAGTTTAAATGCATATTCTTCATTTATTGAAAACTATATTTCATATAAATGGGGAAACTGGAAAATATACATATGAAGAAAGCAAAGATACAAACTGTGAGCAAGATCAGATGTAACAATAACTAAGAAAAAACAGGGATAGTCTTGAGTGAACAAGCCCAGCTCCAAGTTTTTAAAGATATTTTAGTTATCCTACATGAAAAAAGACCCAGAGTGAAACTAAGATTGCATATCAAAAGGCAGCAGATTGTTTTATAGCTTTCACTTGGTTGTGTGTATTCTAAACTACACACTTAAGAGCCCGGTCATTATTTATGTCTGAAGGCTTGAGGCTGTGAATCCATTTCTTCAGCTTGCACAGAGCAGCAATAATAACCTGGCACCTACTACATGTTTTTTTTTTTTCCATCAGTTTGATGTCCAAGTGCTTTTCAAGCAGCTTTGTGTGGGTTATCCCTAGGAATACAAAACTCAGGATGTTTAAGCAAGTTTTCCATAACCTCAGGAAAGTGATGTTCCCAAGCATGGAGTAGAACAGTCAGTCCTGTAACTCATTCCCTCAGCCATGCTTTTGGCAATTCATTTTAATATTCAATTATTTGCACTTTAGCATTTGTTTAATTCAATTAGTTACTAATTTGAAGATAAGTAAGTAAGACATAATTTGCTTAAAGTGGGCTGAATCCAGCACATTTTTCATTTAGTGGTGTTTTATATCTGCATCTTTTTTGTTAGGCCTTCAAAAAGACTGCAAAAAAAAAAAAAAAAAGGATTCCAAAAAGGAAAGAATATGAGTTTGTTAGGGTTTTAAAATGTTTTAAATTACAGGATTACATGCACAAGTCAGCTATTTAAACAATGGTCATTTCTCTATTTATTCTCTTAATTTTCCTTAATTGTTTTTTCTTTTAATTCCTCAAATTATGAGAAATTGATTATTTGACCCCATGCCAAATACAAAAATAAATGCTAGACCATCTTCTATGAGCACAGTGGACTAGCATGCTCTATCTTTACGTAAAACTTAGACAAATTTGCCTTTGATGTTAATTGTAGCACAACAGATTTTATGTATGAATGAGAAGCTATTGTTAACTGCCAAAGTTGTTCTGATGGGTTTTCTAGAAACATCTCTAGAAAAAGGTTGGCATTTCTCATAATGAGTATTGACAGGCTCCTTTGTTTTAGCTTCGACAAAGCCAACTGGTGAATTTCAGATAAAATGAACATTACCTAGAGGACCTAAACTCTCCTTCCATCTGTTAGACTCCCTTTTTCCTGGGAAGCCTGTGATTCTAAGGTTGTTCCCTGAAGACAGTCTCTGATTTGGCTGCTTGAAGTATGGTTACTTAATATATATTTCATAACAGTTGAAGTTAGTAGGTACTTGGAGAACAGGAGTTTATTTCTAAAGAGCTGAGGATGGAGACTAACAAAGAAAGCAGATTCACAGTGGGAGTTAGTATTTGATTAATGAGATGGAGAACTGTGACCCCATGAGAACTTTTTTTCTGAATTGCCATTGAAAAACAGTTGCTCAAATATTTGAGTACCTGCAATTAGAATATATATTTTATATTAGTGTTTAGAATCTAAATTTGTTAATATTTTTAGTTATTTTCCTAGTAACTACAAGAGGCAGTATCTGATACACTACTGAAAACAGACCATCTTGAGATATTTACTTTGTGGCAAAGCAGAAATAGTCTTTGAATATTCCATTTCAGTATGGTATTGCAAAAAACTTAGTCAAAAATGCTGTTTTGATTAATTTTGTTTTCCTACATAAAATTGGAATAATGATTATTTATGTATAGATTATAAATAATCAAGAAAAATAAAAAACCCCACAGCTTTAAAATGGTCAGGTATTCTGTAACAGTTGAGGATCTCTATTTTATCTGATTTTTTTTCCTGATCTATTCCATCTGTTAAAGGAATAAAAAAGTTTCACAACATGGTGCCTGATTTATGTGCACTTCTATAGACGTGTGACCTGCACAGTGACAAACCCAACTGTTACTAAAGGTCCTATGACTGTATGACCCTTCGAGCTAAATTTACCACGGATGCCTTTTCCATTCAGTGAATTTAACTTTTGTGATTCCATAGGACCCCTACAAAAGGTCCTTTGCAAGTCAGTAAGTGATATTTGGGAGATAAGTCCCAGAAAACATGGAAAACATGAAGAACAGAATGCAGTGCAAGAAGCATTATTAACATTCCTTCTGCTATTGTGGAACACTTTATATGCAGATCACTGGCAAAAGCCTCCGGGGCAGTTAGGATCTTTCCTGGTGATATACAGTGTAGTTGGAAATGCATTTTATTGTACTGTTATAAAATAAAGTGCAAAGTTTGTAGAGAGCCTTACACATATTCCAATTTGATTAATTTTTTGGTCTTTTGATGCATAATCTGTTTATCATATTTTCTTTCTATTTGCGAAGTCTCTATAAATTTTATAAATGCAATCTTCCAGTGCTTGTTTTCATTATTAACCTAGATGCACTACCATTCAAAATAACGTACAGCAACATATGTAGAGACTGTAAAGGAATGGTTATGAAGCAAGTAAACACTTGTTTAGCAATAAATTTGTTCCTTCAATTTAAAACCAATTCTAACACAGTTCAGTATAATTTCAAAAATTTATAAATTAAACAATATAATCCCTATTTTGTTTGCTGCATTTCCCCCTCTTTTAATGCTGAAATTGCCAAATATATCAATGGAGAAATTAATTCTCAAAGCTTTTTTGATAGTTTTTTGTCTAGAAATTATAAATGTATTTTTTTTGGTAATGCCTAAATTACTAATGTAATTATTATAGCAGGAAAAGGTATATGCAGTACAGCAGAAAGGATGTCATGTTATAGTTCTTCAGTTAAGGTATTTTGCCCTTCAGTGATTAATTACAATCACTATCAGTATGTGTGTTTGACTTTAACAGTCAACAAGGAATTTAGTTTTTACTTAACTTACCCACAGTGTTATGAATGTCTTTCAGACAGGGAATACTTTCTGGTTTGTAAAGTTAGACAATAGCACTTATTCACAGAATCTAAGCAAGTGTTAGGAGAAAGAGAAAGGGAAGAATTACATTTCTGGGTAAGGGTTTTAGTTGATTTAGAATTAAAACAATCTTTGTTCCTTTCTTTACTCCACAGAGACTAATTTATCTAGCATGTCTGTAAGTGGAATTACTCTGCAAACTCAGAAATGTTACTGTAACTTACATTCATCCTTTCCTTTCATTTATTATCCAGAAGTATTGTGTCTTCTTTTTTTTTCTTTCTTTTTTTTTTTTTTTTTTTTAATGTTATTGACCTTTAAACCTGTTGTTATCAAATGCAAGAAAGAGATAGCGACTCTTTTCAGCTGCCTTCATTCTCATGTGACCAGAAGGGAGAATAGGTTCAAAATAGACTAGTTCCTCCCAGGGCAATACAAGACAGAAGAGAAAAGCACTGTCATTTCCGAACAGCACAGTGCTAGAGTAAACTCAGCATGAAAAAGGAAGGAGTTACAGCATGTTAGAATTCTTCCTTCACAGCCTGGATTTTTACACAAGACGGATTTGGAGGGTGTTAAAAAGCAGAGGATTTTTAAAAATACTTTGAAATGGAGTACTTTGAGAATGAGCTTTTTAAGGACAACTGATGTCTGACTGCTAGTAATACTGAAGGAATTTTTCAAAATGAGCATTGTTATGAAGCCAAGATCCCGATCTACCAGCTCCTTAAGGACTGCCGACGCAATGTGGTAATGTGGTTCGTTTGTTTCTTTCAGGCTCTCCTTCCTATTATGATGCACAGATATGTCCCAAGAAAGTCACAGGCATTAAGTTTGATTTGATAGATTTTGCATGGTTATTGAAGATGTTCAGCTATTGAGTTGTACAATTATTACTAAGAAGCAAAACTACGTAGTTTTTTGTTGTAAAATACAGTGTATATAATTTTTTAAAAAGAGAACCCTTTTCATACTTTTTGTATAACACATTATATAGATTTTTCCCATTTCAACAGTCAGATTCAATCCTTACATTTAGAGATACCTTCTAAAAATCTCCAGTAGCCTTATTTCAGTAAGAGAAATCATAACAATAACCTTGCATTTCTGGAGGCTAGAGAGTAAAATGAAGCTATAGTTTGTGTGAGCTATTTTGGAATGCTTATACATAGTTTTGCTACATAAATAGACTGACTGGTAGAGATGTGTCCTGGGAAGCAGCAGACTTTGTATCAGCATGTGTGAGACTGTGCTGCGTTATGCTTCATGTGTTTCCCCTGCTCTCTGAGGCTTAAAGGAGCAGAAGTAGTCTGTGATATTGATCTGTATGTCTGATTTTTTTGCAGATTTTTTCAGTTATTAATCAGCAAAGCTTTGTCTTTTGAATATTTTTTTCTTTATGCTTTTAAAGCATCACTTTATGCTTTTTAAAACTTTATAGGCACTGACAGGACAGCTTTCTATTAAATATGAGAAATAAATTCCATTTACTCTTTTAATGTGTCCCACATTTTGTTCTTCTTTCCTAATAAAACTACCATAACTTTAATAAACACATAACAGACTAATTGTTCAGAGCTATATTTTATAGGTATAAAAGACGTATATTAAAATATAGGGGTTTTTTAATATATAAATGACTAATGTGTTACTGAGGGATAGACTAGTAACTAAATACAGTTCTTTGTGAGGAAAGGCATCCATTTAATTGAATATTAGTCTTATAAAACCTTTATGTTTCAAAGAATTTTGTCTCTGAATTAAAGCCATGTCAGTATTACTGTTAAAGCAGTTAGTAATTTCTTCCAGTCTTATAATCTTATACTGAAACCATTTTGTACTAAAGGAAAATAAAACAAGTACACTACTCAATCTAACGAGTAATCCTAGTTGTTTTCAGAAAGTGCTAAGGCAGAGTTCTGCTGAAATAAATGCAGTAAGTAGTGTCTCTATGTCTTTATTAAAATGCAATACCATGTTGGTAAACTAAATATTGTTAATGTGCTACACTCTGCAGGGTGTCTCCAAGGAAGTGAGCTAAAACATACATACCTTAGCTATTACGTACAACTGTGTAAATAAATCAGTACCTCTGATTAACTCTGGTTTTTTGGGGTGGGTTTTTTTTGATTTTTTTTTTTTTTTTGGTTGTTGACTGCCTCCATTAAATCTCACAAGAAAATAAATAGTTTAAAAGAAAAAAAAATCCTTGTAACTGATAGTTGCAGGCTAATTTGAACACAAGTATTCTGTCTAAAATACCTTCCTGCCTCCCTTTTGTTGCTGTTGCCTTTAGGTATAGTGCTAATCTGATATCTGAGAATACCTGTTCTGCTGGTTGTAAACTGGGAGTCCTCTGCTACCCTGCTGCTTGGGAACACGACCTGAGCTCAGAGGTGGCTCTCAGGGAGACACTTGAAGGCTACTGGAGAGGGTACATGCTGTTCTCTGGCACTGTGGAGCAAAGCCAGGCAGGCCCTGTCTCAACAAGAGGGAAAACGGAGTGCAGAGAAAAGGGAGAATGGGAGGGGGCTGCTGGCTGCCCACAATGAGCTCAGCTCCCGGCTGCCTCTGGGCAGCCCACCCTACCCACACTGCCTAGCCAGCAACCTTCAAGGTGGGCCTTAGGAGGACCAGCTTCCAAACTGTCTGCTTGACTTCACTTTGTGTGCATTATTGCCTGAACCTGTGGGTGTGGATCCGTGGGTCAGCACCTTCCTGCAGTTCTCTAGGAGAGACTAGCAACACTGTAGTCTTGCCACAATATTAATGCTTAGGGGCAAATTAAATCAGGGTTAAATCAGAAGCACTGCTAGGTGTTCAGGCCAGAAGACAGGAAGAGCATAATTCTCCTTTTTGAATCTATTGACATAGTGATCCCACTGCATGTAAGAGGAGCAGGAGTCCCTGGGAGGAAGGAGAGGATGGGTCTCAAGAACACAGGGACTTGAGTGACAGGACTGTTTTAAAGTATGTATGGATACCCCTCTTACAAGAGTTTGAGAAAAAAATGATCCCAGGATTTCCTCTACCATTTACATTTAAAGTTGCTATGAAGATCAGAAACCGGGCTCCCAACACACAGAGGCCAGTGAAAGTACAGAAGAGATGTAAAGATAAGACAGAGAAATCTTTGCTCTTGGTGCCCTGAAATCAGACTCCCTCTTTGTCCAAAAGTCAGTTCAATGTAAAAGCATATGTGTGGTAAAAGCAAGATATTCTTTTCAGTATCAATATAAGAAAGCAATCAAAAGGTATCTCCACTGGTGATGCTATGATGGGTACCCCAGCTAACTTTGAGCAGGTGCAGGTGAGCCCAGGCTGTGCTTATGCCTCCCCTTTAAACCTACCTGGGTTGGGGATGGCTGCTGTTTGGTGTGATGGCACAGTCTGGAGGCAAACCTTCTCTTTCCTATGTGCCTTGGAAAATTTATCCTGATGTTATGGTGACTAAAGTAAAAGCAGATGGTTGGTAGATATACAGAACAAGAAAGTGACTTATATAAGGGTTACTACCTGTTACATTAATGCTGCTCAATTCTCCCACGCATTCGCCAATCAGGGTGTGATTGTGAGTATAGTTTTATATCATAAGTCTTCTGGAGAATGGTCTAGAAGGGATAAATGATTGCGCAGGCTGTTCAACTAAGACAGTTGATGTGTCTCTTTATTCCAGAGAAGAAATAACAAGGAAGTCAGGAAACCACAGTAAGTTAAACCTTGGCTGAGACAGCCAAATGAGAATATGATTACATTTTCTTGACTATTTGCCTCTAAACACTAAAGCAGTAGTGTTCCACTTAAAATGTCATATTTCTGCTGATTTTTTTCCTTTTGCAATGAAAGAAAAGTTTGAGTGTATAAAAAACCACCTATTTGGAAGAACTGAATTAAACTTTTGAAAGTTTAAACGAGAAGTTGAGTGCTTGCTTGATGGCAAGTCAAGCAAGCAGCCTCAGTTGTTGAACAGAACCTACTGTCCGGAAATGGTGCAGCTGATCAGATTTTAGAACCGCCTTTGTTTTTCATGATACATATAACTAGCCAAAAAGCTGTAAGCCTCTGGAGTATTGTCAGCTTTTTCCTCCATGATGTGACTAGAGATAGTTACCTGTTTACTTTGTCAGTTGGCATTACTGGGTTTTATTTAATTTTTGTAACGTTGGCCAGTTCAAGCTTTTCTGGGTTTTGGAACTTAGGGTTGATTGATCTGAAAAGGGCACAGCCTGTCTAGTGACCCAGAGAGCAGAAGTCTTCAACAACTCAGTCTGTGTTGTTATGTAAGACAATGCATCTGTTCTTACTTAGCTCTAGAAGTGGGTCTGCAATATTATGAAGTTCGTTATATTGGAAATTACTGAAAGATGTTTTCAAATACAAATTTCTCAGTCTATGACATATTTATAGATAAGTGGGACAAAACTGATCTCTTGTATGGACTTTCTCAGACCTTTTATATGTGGATCACAAGAGGGATGCTAAATAGAATTTTATTGAATGGAGACAGTAAAATTCTTGTGGCTTCACATCAGTGAATAGCATTGTTTCTGGGGCAGGAGAGCCAGAACAAACAAATGACCTGACATTCAACTATGCTGACCTCAGGCAGGTGCACTGATTTCCTGACTTAAAGGTACCATGAAGTGGAACTCTGCAGTAAGTGTGACCCAGTCTTTTGGTAGCCCAGTCTGACAAGAGGAAGCTGTAGCCACATAATACTTCTTAGGAACTGGCCATCCCAAAACAATTCAGTTCCTTGGTTAACCCCTTGGTGATAGGAAGCCTATTGCCATTACAAAGATGATGAATCTATTCAATAAATGGCACTGAATGAGTCATATATGTCTAGGTTATTATCAGACCTATATTTAAAGTAAACTGCTGACGTCCAGGATGGGAATCCATGTGCTTGTGAGATAAATGCCAAAACCAGGGTATTCCTTGAAGGAATCATTGTCTACAGAGCAGAGAACATACACATAGGTAATGTAGCTGTGAACAATATTAACAACATTCATATCACTTGGTTCCTAAAGGGTTAAGGTTTTTTATTTCTGTGTTGAGTAAATTTATTTTCCTCTCCAGTATTATGATTGTTGGTGATATTACTTGTCCTTTGTTGCCATATATTACAAAACTGCTCTTAAACAAAAGAGGGTTGGGACCTCACATAATATCCAAATACATTTTTAGTAGTTGAAGGTATTGAATAGAGTGCACTGGGAAAGTTCAATGCAAGCTGCACACCATCCAAACTCATAGGAAGGGATCGAAGTACAAGTATTGTATGTAAAATTGTGGGATTTCTGAATGTTGAGGAAAGCCTACAAGCTACACATAGCCTTTCCTACATGAAGTCTGACTTTGATGGACTTCATAGGTGACTTCATTAAGAAAAATAGCAGTATGGGCCTCAAATCTAGACAACCATACAAATTCAAGGTGGTATATATGCTATTATTTATTGTTCAGTGCTAATGAGGAGGTCTGCACAGTTAGCATGCCACTATTTTCCATAGTGTGATGAGTTAAAAAGTGTTATTTTTACAAAATGAAAGGGAAAAAATGCAGTTTTGTCAACAAAGTAGTGGTGGGTTTTGAAATTATCAAGTAGTCTATTTTCTATCAGAATAAGACATTTCCTAATGGGCCAGGCCAATAGTCTTCCTAATCTAGTATTCTGTCATCACCTGTAGCAACAGGAATGAGTCCTTTACCATCACATTGCGCAGCATTTACTGGTGTTGTATTAGGGATGCTACAGGGCTCATCCTGGCCTTCTCTTTTGGAGATCATCTGTGTACCGGTTTGCCTATAGATTTGCCTCATCTCTTTTCTGAATTTGGCAATAGATTGTCCTCCCCTACAGCCTTCTGACAATGTTTTTGCCTATGTAGGAAAGCCACTTTCTTTACTGGGCTTTAAAATTAGTTCTGTCATTGCAGCATTTAATGAAGAGTCTGCATTCACTTATCCGGCAGCTTAATGATTCTGTAATATTCAGTTATAAACTCCTCAGCCTTTCCTTGTAGAAATGGAAAAGTTGTAACGTTCTTATATATTCCTAAACAGGCTACTGCCCAATCCCTTGATCATTTTAGCTCCCATTCATTGTATTTCCTCAAAGACCACCGTGTCCTTGAAATACAAAGACCAGAGGACAGGCATTACCCAAGATGTAACGCACACCAAAGTTCTCAGACAGTGGTAAAATTATAGCTTCTTTTTTTCTCAGCACCTTTGTTGATGTCCAGTATGCTTTTTTCACTGCCATTTCAAGTTGAGCTAGTGATTTTAAATAATTTTTACTGGTTTTTTTGTAGCCATTTTTTTTGTATGTTCCCATCTCTGTATTTTTGTAAAGCAGAAGTATTAGACTTGCCAACATAAAATCCAGTTACTTTAACATTAATGTGATAAGAACTCCTGTCTTGAAATAACAAACTTGGGTTTTTTAAACAAACAAACATTGTAAACCGTGCCAAAGAGAACAAATTGCAAAGTGTGACTCCAGCAGAGAAAGGCACTTCCTCTGAGATACTTTCTTTCAAGCTACATCTAAAATGTAAAATTCATGTAATACACCTTCATGTAAAATTCTTTCTCCACCACACAAACCCACACAATTTAGTCCTCTGCCACTCAATTGAGTGTATTATCAATCTACTTTCAGTTTTCCTGAAAATATAACCTTGTCTTTACAGCACACATCTCACACCTTCTCCCTAAGCACATCTGGTATGGTATCAGCTTGTGGACAAAGCTCTGTTCAAATCTACCACCCATGAGGCCCAGTAGCACTTCGGTGTCTCTCCCTAGGGTAAAATAAGGGAGAGGATAGCAAGTTTCATGGGGCGTTCACTTGACAGCTCACCTTAAATGACGAAAAGCCCATTTATAGCTGGTTCAAGTGAGGATAGAAGGTTGTTCCAACCTGGATCAATGTTGAGATGCCATGATGGAAGTCTTCTCCCTTGCCCTCCATTACTCCATGTCTGAGCCAGCTGTTTGCATTTAATTCCTCATTCAAGGTAATCTTTCTTCCTACCTTGGATTCTGAGAAGCACAATTACAGAGTAAGGCATAACATGTGGGTTTCAGCTCATCTAGACAGATTTTTATTCTACCTGATCTATTAAACTCGTGGTGGAGAGAACTAGTTGCTCTTAGGGTATTACATGCCTGCGACATGTTTTATATGTCTGCATCAGAAAAAAAAGTACTCTTGATGTCACTGATTTCATCAGCCTAAGCACCACTCAACATAAAATATATACTTGAAATCTAACTTGTATGTGGACACCTGCAGTGTGCATATATAGCCAGATTAATCCTTTCTGATGAAACTAGCTTATGCTGAATATATGCTTTAATATTTAGCAGTTTTATTATTATCTTATAATACATGGGGAATATTCACATAAGGGAAGTCCAGTGTGGAGTAGGAAGTATTAGAACAAAACAGCAAGAATAAACCAACTACTTAGGCTAAATATAATATTGGAGGAACCTTGCAGTCACAGTGAGGTCAATTCACAGCCATGAAATCACTAAGCAGTGATGTCGTCATTCCAATGACAACACAGATGACTTAATCTCATTATTGTGATTCCCATCAGATTTCAGATATGGTGGTTTCTAATCCAGACTAATATGCACTAGAGCACATTTCTTAGCTCACATTACACAACCAGAAGTAGATTTCTGCACTCCTTTATTTGGTACCATTGCTGTTACTGTGAAGATGGGAGCATTCATGACTTAGATAGGTGCGTACTATGTATGATATTATGTGACCTTTTAAATATTTTTTCTTTCATCAAAATTCATGAAAGCTTTTCAGATCTATAATGTATAAAAAGACAGAACAGTTTCAGAAATCAAATGGCAGAAATAGATTTGTTCATTTGACCCCATTTTCAAGGATTTGAGAGGCACAGAGAAGAACCCATGATTTAAACTTGTTGCTTCTCTATTTCATTTGCCAATTTTATAGCAGCATTTTTTGGTGCCTTTATAAATATACTCAAATACTAATACACTCAAAATTTCACACAGTAATCCAAAAATAGTTTTCTCAAAGTTATTTAAGAAATACTTTCCCCCTTCTATCAAAGTGTTAAGCATTTAAAAAAAGGGTTGTTTCAGAAACATAAATAACTGTCTTTTTCTTTGTCAGATTTCTCAAAATAAATCCAGCACAGATAAATTTTAAAAATTCATTTTAGTAGCTTCATTGTGCTTTGTTTCACTTTACTAATTTAAAATCATTATTCAAATAAACTATTTGAATAAAAAAATCAGCTTAAACTAGAAAAAAAATTGATTTTTTTAATGGAGAAATCTTTCAGTAGTTCTGAAATTTATCCTTAAATTTCTTTTAATAATAGTAAACTTTTTGTGTTGGTATTTTTTTAAAGTTTCAATTTTGGGGTAATTATATTAGTGAGTTACCTAAATTTTGAAGAGCTTCCCATATGCAGTCATATAATAACCTACCAAAAAAATCTCTCCATAGTGTGCACGCACAACAAGTTTCAAAAAAAGGACTCAAATGCTATATTCCCACAGTAGAAGACAACGCACGGCAGGGAGTTGCATGTTGGCACGTGGTGTACTGCCCTGGGAGCTGGTGGGATGGTGCTCTAACAAGGCCAGCTAACCCTCTGACACCGTGGCACGCTGCTTGTGGAACCCCAGCGACAAACTCCACGTGGTGTTGTACTACATCTCATAGCTGCTGCCAGCATCCACCCCCACACGCGTCAGGGCAGATTACAGCAAGCGCTTTTAGGAAATCCTTTCCTAGAGGTATATATTGAGAAGTAAACAGCCAGTCGCTATGAAAGCTCCTTGGGGGCTGCTGCCCTGAAGCATCCCCTACATGAGATCAGTGATATAAAATCATCTTCTCCTCAGAGCTTTATATTGCTGATAATTTTTATTGTCTCAGATGTTTCCACATTTAGTAGTTTTTAAGCTTGTGAGCCGTGCTTTCATTTGATATGTGGTCTCTCCTTGACTTAACCAACATATATTTTTGTCTTGTCCTAGCCCTCTACATATGCCTTATTATTAGGTTCTGATACTGTAACTAATTTACCTTTACTTCCTCCCATTTGCACGTTTTCTGTCCAAATGAGTTTCCTTTCCGACTGAGTTAGAAATAGCCTTTGCCATTTGAATGCTATTAAAATTTACCTTTGCAAGACTGCCAGAAAACTGTCCTTTTCATATTTTAACTTCACTTAATAAAAAAATATTTGTTTCAATTTTAGTCTTCAAAACTTCCAGATATAAAATATCTGTATTTTTATGTCTAAAACTGAGCAATTGCATTACTGCAGTTTCCATTCTTCCTAGTTCAATATCTCTTACATTTTTGACACCCTTATTGCTGTACCATGAATACAGATATGTTTGGATCAATATAATCCTTTTAGTATATTTGCACTTTAGATGTGTGATGTCTTTAAAGTTAGTCAAAATCCTTTCGTGGAAATGTGCATATATACTTAAAATATATCATCTATTATATGGGATAACTCACAGTTTCCTTGCTTGTACCTGTGTATTTTCCAGGTGTGTCCAGTGAACAAACAAAATTTATTTACCTCTCACAAGTTGCATATCTTCATATTTAGTGTGAGAAGCCACAGTGTGATAAAGTCTGCACTTCTTATGTTCCGTAAGATCAAGTGAAGTGCATTGCATTTTCATAAGTGAACCTCTTGGTCTTACTAGTATTTAGTCTTGCTGATTTCATTCCATGCCATCCTAAGAGGTGTCTGAATTATACTCTGTGCATAAATACGTATTTTCTTTTCCTGATTCTAACTTTTGCTCCAGTCAAATATTTTTCTTTCATAAAAATCTTTCTTTCATCAATATTTTATTGTGTTCTCCGTTGGTATAGCTTGAGGTATTTTTATATATCCAAGTCTAATAGTCACATGACATTCTCAGCTCTCACATTTAAAAAATAAAGATTTAATGACTATAGAAAATATTGTAAATTTCACAAATTAAAAGATGAGGGAAATATCTGTTTTTAAAATCTTACCATTTTAAGACAGTCCTTTCACCTATGCTTGCACAGTCAACATGGGAATTCGTATACATCCAGAGGGCTGTTCATAAAATCAGAAATTACATCCTAATACAGACATGTGCTCCAAGATTTCCTCTGAGCTCTCTCCTCAGGGACTTCTGGAGAGCCTGACCTTCAAGTTTAGACATCTGTGCAAACCTGTGCTGTTAATTTTCCCTGTGTGATCTAAAAAAAATGTTTTTTTCAAGTTTTGCCAAATGATGTTTGGGACCTTTTCTAAAAAAAGGTATTTTTTTTTGTTTGTATTTACTTCCTTATTCTTGATTCATATGTATATTTACTTTGCATGCTTTGCATAAAGATGGTGTGGTAATGCTTTCATCTGTTGGTCTTGAAGTGTACACAGGAAAAAGGAAATGTGGAGGAAGGACATTTGATAGACTGAAATGCCATTTCACAGATGCTGGATAGATTTTTTTCAAATTCCTGTGTGCAGTTTTTAATTATTTTTCATCTGTTAAATCTGAAACTATAAAAAAATGTTGGCAGGTACAGCCCCATTTTGTAGAGAGAAATATGATGAAGGAAAGATGAACATCTAAGTCAGGAGGCCTGTGTTTTGAGTAAGAGTGTGACACTTCTATTTAAGCTTCCTCTGACAGACCCAATAAGGCAAAAATGGAACGTATTTGTCTATGACAAATGAAAATGTCAGGTCATGAAAGAACAGCAGTAACATCAGTACCTCAGCTGGTAGATGTTCCGGTTATACTCATCAGCAGATGTTTTTTAGTGGTAGAGGCCATATTAGTCCCTTGTTGCATTCCTTGAATACATATTTTGGCTACCAAACACACAGAGTCACCCTGAGAAGTTCAGTAGTGAAAAGGGGAAAAAACCCACCATATGTCCTTACTGTCTGTAAATGGAACAAAGACCCTGAAGGGATCCTTTGCTGATGCTGGAAACCGAAGACCCTTTTCCCACCCACTTTCATTGTAGAACAAGTTTTCTTCAAATCATTTTCAGTGATGTGAAAGCAATTACAAACATACAAACACCTTTCCATTTGAACATGCTTCTGTAAAGCATGGTTTGAAACTAATTTGCAGTAGGCAACTAGGTTGAAAGGAATGTTTACAGAGATGTTGTTAATGGTTCCAAATGAGTTTAAGGTTTTCTTTCTGTCATCCTCAATTTTACATTACTTTAGTATTAAAATAGTACTGAATTCTGAAATTGAAATTGAAACCAAAATAATTTTATTTCCTACATTTGTTTTATCTCTTGCAGTCATTCAACCACCAGGACATGAAAAAATTCATGTAATATGGGTTACAATTTCAAATATACTCTGCTCAATCTTGGTGTCTTGTTTACTTGGGAACAATGGTTCATTTAAATGGAAAAAAAATCTACACTATAAATGTAGTAAATGCTTATTTACAGCAGCAGACAATTGGGCTTTGACAGCTTTTCATTCCTGGCTCATATTCTATTTATTTTTCCATACTTTTCTAAATTTCTTTAGGTTTATTTACCCTTTAATACCCACTGCTTCACAATTTCATTTTTCAGAGATTCTGAAAAAGTCAAAGCAGTCTTGTTTGTGTTCTGTCAACAGAACGGAGCTGAAAGAATTGGGTGTGTGTCAGGAACTATTGTGATCCGTTTCTGTCCAGATTGAATAACAATGATGTTTCCCTGACTTCTTTTCTGCCTTTATTCTGCAGTATAATCCTCTGCATGGAAAAGATAATGAGATAGTAGATGTGTGCCTTTCCTGTGATAAGGGAAAAAATATTCTGCTCAAATCACTCTGGCTGTTCTTTGGTTTGTGTCTCAGAGAATGAACATTTTAGCTCTGTCTTTATATCCTTTCATAACTTTCAGTTCTTTTCTTGTGCTTTAGAAAACAGACATTTAAAATTTGAAATGTAATGTTTCCTTGTATCCAGCTCATGATACACCAAAATCTGCCCTGTAAATATCCCAATAACTCCAAAGTTTCAGTATTACTGCCCAATGTTCAGTGCCCATTTCTACAACTACTCTGTTATCTCTGGAAGACAGTCAATATCCAAAGAGGTAACTAGATTGTTACTTTCTCCCTCTCTTTAATATATTTAAGTCCTGATTTGATATATTTACCTGCCTTAAGTTGCTGACAGTTCAAAATATATTTCACAATAGAAAAAAATCTGTGATTTAGAACTCTGAGAGTAAAACTGTGTACCAGGCTGTTAGCACTGTTACCTGTTATTACAGGAAATCCTGGTGATAATAATCTTTCATTTTTACTCACACATAGAGGAAATCTGTCAAGAATCAAGGACTAAATGACACAGGGTGTGTGGGGGGGGAAATTACAGTATTCAAGGGGATATATACACAGCATAAGGGGTCTTTTAAAAGTTAGAATATTTTTGAAAGGCATGAGAAGAGAATACATGAATCATGGCCAATGGGATTCCTTGGTTAAATTTGCTGATCATCAGTGATAGGCACTACCATTGCATAATTACTTACTTTTCAAAAGTTAAACCTATTCGTTGTCAGTTCTCATGCAAACTGTTCAGATGCCCTTCATTTAATGAGCTGGAAAATGATGCTGGCTGGCTCAGTGATATTGAAGCTGTACCCTTTTCAGCCAAGTCCGCAAAAGCTTATTTTTTGATTTATCCTCTAGGGACAACTGGCCAAGCTAATCTCTGTTTTTGTTTTAATGTCCTTTTGACATTAGTCAAGACATGATAGTCATCTCAGTGCCATCTGCTCTGAACTCCATGCTGTTAAGGAAAGATCTATCCTTGCCTAGGTTTCAGTATGACCAAAATGACTGTTGAAGTTTGGTGCCACGTAGAGACCAGGACATTTGAGAAAACATATTGACTCAGTAGATATTGGCACAGGCACTGTTTTTATACTTGGTAACACTATGATTAGTGACTTAATTGCTGTTTTCCGTTCTTTAAGGGCCAGAGACATGAGCTGGGAAAACATCAGGAACCACTCTTTGAACCCCTAGTGGTCACATCAGCCTTCATAAACTCTTAACGTTTGTGGCAACTCAAATACCAAAATTGCCTGTTAAAAGGATTTTTTATCTTAAAACAGTGATCCTGGTATCAGTCACTTTGTAACTGATGTTCTTGCTGTTAAAAACACAGAGAGCCCTTCCCAATGAATCTAAATTTCACCTCTAGAGATCTGCATTTCCATAAAGCCATAGAACCTTAGAATGGTTTGTGTTGTAAGGGACCTTAAGGATCATCTATCTGCAACCTTCTTGTCATGGACAGAGACACTTTTCCTCTGCTGGGTCAGGTTACTGACAGCCCCATCCAGCACAGCCCTGACAACTTCCAGAGATGAGGTGAACATGCCAGGGTTTGGGCCTTACTCATATTTATCAGCAGTGCCACAGTTTTTCTTTGATTCACAGATAGTAATTACATTTGCATTTTTGGCAAGCAGGATGTTCACAGCTGTGAAGCAATGTATTTTTCTCCTTGGAATATCCATTCTTGAAAAAGGCTGGAAATGAATAAGTAGGAAATGACATTTTGTAAAGCCATCACAGCTTTTCATCTTGTCCAAACACAGAAAGATTTTCCTCCCCCACAGTTTCTCCCCATGTTAGATGACCATATGACTTTGTAGCTGATATTGTGCATTTATAACTTTGTTACAATTATTTATTTCAAAAGTAAAATATTGCTTTGTATTCATGCCATTAGTATGGCATGTGTATCATTACGTGGCATATGTATCATTAGATGGATGAGAAGCGTGCATTTTTCAGTTTCCAGTATCTCTTCAGAATATTTTGCTTCACCACCTAAAACTGATTGATGTCCTAACCAGTAGTTATGTTCTTATTGGTTCCTGGTACTAGAAATAGTTCCATATGGTTCATTGTAACTGAAAGCAAAACGCTGTATCTTTTTAAACATTCAGATAGGCCAGCTGCTCTGCCTTCTCCATTTTTGCTTTTTTCCATTTGAGGTATTCAGCATGGTAATATTTGGGCTTTTGCTTCAAAATAAGATTTTCTTTTAGTTTAAACACTTGTTGGCAGGTGGAAACCCAGAATCACAAAATGAAGAAAGAGTTAGTTTTCAAGAACTTTCCAGTTGCTTTCAAAAATCCTCAGAAGAGACCACTGGGGGGGGAAAAAAAAGAAGAAAGAAAAAAAGTGATATTAATTGAAATTCCTGTTCAGTTGTTTTATCTAAAGAAGAAAATCTAAGGGCTATCAGCTCTTGGAATGTACTTTTGCTCACTAGCACATTCCTTTTCTCCAATCTTTAATAAGAAGTATTGTTACATAGAATTTAGTTTGCAGCAGATAGATATTTCCTAAAAGGGATGAGCTGGCAGAGTAAGGATCCTTTGTTGTTTCTTCTCCCTTCTCCACATATGACCAGTCCATTCCCCTTTTGCCTCCTGCTCCTCTTTTTTAAGTGTGTGAATCTTGTCAAGGATTTTGCTGTAAAAATCATGGTGAATAATGATTTTGAGAGCAGACTTCTGAACTTCTTTGACCTTGCTATCTCTGTGTGGCTCAAAACCAGCATCTAGTTTCAGAGTTACTTTCTAGTTCATTTGATTTTAAATTAGCCTCAGACACTGTATGCATTGATGATAAATTTAAGGACCCTTTTCCTGAAATTGAGCTTTGCAGAATCAGGTCTTGTGCAATATTTTTTATTGCAGGTGTTTGGAAAATAAATTAAATCCAGCTTCCCATAAAGAATGGAAATTCTAGAGAGACAATCACAAACATTACTGCATAATGTAATAGTTCTTGAAGATTTAAATGATACAGATATTCCCATAATTGTTTATTTCACTTTCTCAGGTGCCAGCGAATGGTATGAACTTTAATTTTTGAAATACAAGCAAAAATTATCTGCCTTCCCTCTCTACTTTAAATACCCCTTGAGGAATTTTTTTTTTCAATCAAACAATTAATTTCTCAGGCATGCTATCCCTGAAAATGTACAAACCCATGAATATTCTAAAAGATTATGCTTACAAAATTGCACTTTTATGTTGACATTGAAGTTTACTAGCAAAAACTGTGTTTACTAAATGTTACTTCATTCATGCATTTGAGAAGTCAGATATAAATTAATTTCTGTTTTCATTGCCTTAACTTTTAACAATCACAGAAAAATTTCAGAGGAAAATAGTACACAAACCTGCTATCTTTATTAATAGCCTATTTTTCTTGTGGATAGGCAAGTTTTCCTCTGAGGGCAAAAAGCCATGGCTGGGATGGGTAAAAAAAGACTATTGTGGGAAAATATGTACTGACAAGGCTTCCTTAACACAAAACTACAAGATTATCAGGAGGAGATCCTTGCCCACATGCTGTCCTGGTAGGGCTGTGCAGTAGGGTATTCTAAGCACATATTTAGAACGGACAGGTTTTTCTCCTTTACATCTCAGTAATGTTTCATCTAGTGCATTAATTGTCCATTTAATTTTTTTTAATTTACTTTATTTAGTCCTTTCTGTTATTGTTCTGAAAACAAAACAAAACAAAACAAAACAAAAACACAAAAAAACCACACAAACAAAAAAAAAACCCCAAAACCAAACAAAACCAAACAAATCATTTAATTCTATCTAAAAGGAGACTTCAAGATGGTTTTCTATGTCTAAAGGAAGTACAGCATGTTGAGGGCAAAAAATAAAACCACATTTTATAAAAATCCAATCAGCTGCTCACCTGGTGTGAAAAATATTTTCTTCTTTATTTTCTAAATATTTTTCATAAAATACAATAAATGTTTGGCGAAGCATGTTTGTTTGTTGGTAATTTGTTTCACTGTTTTGGTTTTTTCCTTGTATTTTTTTTAATCTATTATTCCCTCCTTTTACATGGAAATGTTGCAGAAATACCTGATTTCTTGTTTTCTTCCACTCCATTTTTATGGAGGGGATCTTGAAAAACCTGTGTACCAAAACAAGTAAATAAGCTAGTCTTCTATTCTTCCTATTCGTTCACAGGTTTTCTATGAGGAAAAGCAGCAAATTTTCTAAATTTCCCCTTTTCTCACCTATATCTGCTTTTGATACATCCTTAAAAAACAGTGTTTCTGATACTTCTACTGCTCTTACTACTGCTCCTAAACTCCTACTACTAAATCGAAACTCCTACTACTAAAATAAATTAGTATTAATTATAGGTAGTACAAAGTTTTTTATTTGTTTTGTTTTGTTTTAATTGTTTTTAAGGATCACTACTCTTGGCACTTTACAAAGTTCCCATTTTTCAGGTAGGGAAATGTAAGCGCAGAAGTGGATAAAATGATTCAATCAGGATGACTCATCCGGTGAGAGAACAGGTTTTTGTACCCTCTTATCCTACTTTATTCCCACAAAAGAAACAAATGTAACAAAGGATATCCTGATAGTTTGTTCCTCCTTTAGCTGCCCTGGCACCCCCTCCCATCTGCTTTATGTTTCTCATTGAGGGCCAAAGTCCATGAATTTTACACCAGATCGTGTGTTAGACGCGGTGATGCACGATGCACCTACAGTGGTGCCAGCTGGGAGGGCACATCAGCACTGCCGTCTGCGGTCAGCAGGGCAGTGCTTTGGATACGTAGGCAGAGCTTTGCTGAAAAGCACTGCTTGAAAAGTAGCTTTTAGTTGGCAAAATTGTTGATTCTCCTGGGAACATTTCACAGGATGAAATAACAAGATGTCAGGGGAAAATAGTTGAAGACTATTCCAAAAGCAACAATGTTACAGTGACATTCTTTCATCTGTAGGGACTGATGAGAGATAGTGAACTTTCTCCTTGCTCGCTTGGATTGGGCATTTTGTAATGTTTCCTGAGTGATACAATCTACTCCCTGGCGCCAGCAATTATGGCATGTCCTATCCCAATTTTAGTTATGACATCAGGATCAAGAAAATAGACTTTTGGAATCAAGTTGCCTGACAACTCTTTTTTTGCACTAAGTCACGTAAATCATGCACAATTTTTCTGCTAACAGAAAATTTCTTTGTACAAAAAATGGTCTTACAAATTTGATTTTTTTCCCCTACTTGTAAACATATGTCATGTTAATAATTTTGTCCTAAGAAACTCTATAGTTCAGTTGTTACGATTTGTCCAGACTTTGCAATGATTTTGTAAGTTTAAACATATATTCTTTTGGTATTCGGGGAAAGGCTTATGGAAAGGATGGAAAAATGCAGCATGTTTTGCCCAATGGAGAATGGCAGCAGATGAGTTGTTACAGCAGGGAGGATAGTTGATGGAGAAGAACAGTAGAAGGTGGTCATCTCCCCTCCCAAAATTTTAGTGCATATTTGAGTACAAATCCGATTCTATGGAATTGGTTTGTGCTTACAGATAACTCTATAACTGATGAGAAATGTTTAGCTGGCCTTGATAGATCTACAGATACATATGTTTCTGCATGGAGCAAGGTTGAGTTGTAAATTTTAATAAAATTATTTGGTCTTGCTCTGTAAGAACTTCACAGAAGATTTTGTTATACAATACACAGTGATTTTTAACAGCTCTGGTTTGCCAGGTCACTCACATTTATTAAAAAAAAAGTGTAATTTTTTTCAGCTTCTCTTTCAACTAGCTATGTATAATCTGCTTGCAGGTTTGTTTAATACTGGAAAAAAAAATTAATACTTGCTACAAGCAATGTAAACTGGCATTTCTGTTACTACATTCCTGCACAGAGAAAGACTCACTTCTTGGATGAAGCATGCTTAGCTTAGCACTGTGTGTGGCATCTGAAGACTGTAGCAGTGTTAGAGGTTTTTCGCTCATTTCTAGTTAATTTTTTAATAGTCCTTGAACATTTTTAGACTTCTGTTCATTTAGATATTTTACCGAATGAGAGTTGTATAATATGAAAGGTAACTTTACACTTCATAATATTTTTATTTTGTTAATAGTTAAAGCACTATATTTATAGCTCTATAGGTTTTGGGTTGTAACGTTTGCTTTCAGAGTCCAACCGTCATGCTCAATAGGGATCTTACAGTGACTGGCAGAAACAGACAATATAGGAGCACAAGAGATTGTAAGAAGAACATGCTTATATTACAGAATTAGTTAATCAAAATGAGACTGTGAATGAGGCGTTCCAATGATCTTGAAGATGAGCAGAAGATGAAGTTAATAAAACATGCATTATAACCAAAATGGAGTATGTTCTTCATCTGTGTACTAACTGTTAGAAGGCAAACCTGCAACACTGTCTTTGGAGTCTGAGATTTCTGATGGTCTGCCATTAACAGCTGTTGGTAGTGCTGCAGCAGGCTGAAATAGAAAACTGGATATAAGAAATAGTAAATGCAAAGGTTTTCAACATGTGCTCGAATGTATACACAATAACCGGATATCGATGTTATCATGACTGAAGAGTCAAGCACAAAAGCCAAGATTGCATTTGGCTTTGGAACTTTGGTTTAGTCCCGTGCATAAGTTTATACTTTGCCTATGTGGTTCTAAAATATTTTTACTCCACTGAGTACTCAAAACAAATGCAACTCAGTTAATGAGATATTCAGTATTTTATAATTTTCTTGTTTCTCATTATTTGGTCACATGCTTTATTGATCATCTGCCATTCATATGTGTTGTAAAAGCAGCTCTAATGCTTTCATTAAGTTTTCTATGCTCCTCACAGATGATTAAATTAGTTTTCATATCACCCTTGTGATAGAAGGAATTTTTACCATCCTTACTCAATAGGTATTAAACCATAGAGATTAAAGTGAAAGTATTACCTAACTCAAACATTCAAAATGCACTGTCTAGGACTTTGTTTTTTTTGATCTTCTTGGCATGGAATGACTCTTGTATTCAGAGCATTGTTTCTATGAAACACTGAGCAAATGATGAGGGGCTGGGTTACTCGGGAGGTGTAGCACTTCTACTTGCTTCTTCTTAACCTTTTCCATTGGCATTCACATTTAGCACTCCTAGAGAGAGGATAGAGGATCTGATGGACCTTTGATCCATCCTGAGCAGTAGCTGCTCAGAGGTTCTGAGTTAATCTGTGTTAGTGAGTGTTGATGGCTTAAGCATGTGGATACCTCAAGAATGAAAAACGTTTAACTAGTGATGCATGATAAAGTTGGTGTAAGTGACTGGTTCATTATTGGATGCTTTTCAGATTGAGCAAATATTATTTCCAGTTCCTGATGATAAAATAACTCCTACTGCTCAGTAGCCCTTTGATCAGTACCTATCTTCTACTGCGAAAGACACAAACACCCCACTAACAGGGGCTTCTTCCTTACAGTCCTCTGAGACTCTGAGCAAGACAGGAGATTTTAAAAAAATACCACTGTTGCCCTTCAGTATTTTCAATAATGCTGATACATGAGGTGACAGGCTTATACCTATAACTTTTTGAAATTTATGAAGAGTTTCACAGAGTCAGTAAAAAAACACAACATTTTACGGACACTTGGCTAAACCCTACTTCGTGCAGTGAAATATGAGTCACTAGATTATCTCACAAAACAGCCTCCAGAATGTCTTAAATATGAAGACATATTATTTTCTCTGCCACTTTCTATTGACAGTTGACCCTCTTTGCCACTTAAAAACTTGGAAAGAAAATTGCAGAACAGAATTTATTAATTTAACAACAAGAAAACACAGTCCTATAATGTGGAATATCAGGTAGCCCTCCTAAGTAATGATGTTAGGCATTGTAATAATATATTTGACATTAAAATTATGTCCTAAAAATCAGGAAAAACAAGATCCAAATGATTCATTATTGTAGATTATACTCTGCTTTGGACTAGTGACATGAATTATCTTTGACATGACATGCACTCAGCGAATGTGCTCAGGGTCTAACATAAATGTGAGTGCATGCACACAAGATAATTAATCCCAGCAATCTTCCAAGGTTAGCTCCTGAACTTGTTTCCCTTTAAAGGTTGTTGCTTGGATGTGGCAAAGAACTTCCAGAACTCAAATCACTACATATATTTTGAGACATTTAGTAGAAGTCTAGGGAAGAGGAAGCAACAAAAAAATCTGTCACATTTGGTAAACTAAATACAAAAATACAGTATAAAATAAAAATAATACA
>WAAE01003216.1:0-89583 GCA_013400495.1 Nicator chloris
CACAGTGATTTTAAAATTGCATTTACTGGAATGATGTCAAATAGTACTTTGAATTAAATATTTGACGATGAGGATGGATGACGGCCTGGAAAATTTTTTTGAACAACAACAGTGGTCCATTGATGCAAAATGCTTCAGAACCTCTTGTATCTATTAGCAAATCTCTGTCTCACAGAGGTACCGAGGAAGCATTCTGTCTCTGATTACAATCCATGTGACTGTGGGACAACATGAACATATGGGATCTTATTAGCCATTCCTGGCTTTCTCCAGATCATGTGCTTCACAGGCATACACACAAAAAGTCATTATTTTCCCTCCTATTTCCTACATTTTCTTCCTTTTTATCCACTTTAAAAGCCACTGTGAGACTCCAGGAAACAAACAGTTTCAAAGCCATCTCCTTCCAAAAAGTAACTGGTGCTCTCAAAAAAAAAAAAAAAAAAAAAAGCAGCAGTCTTTCTTGCAGGGCAGACCACATAGTTCTTACTCACTCATGTGCTGCAAGCCAAGGTTGGGCACTCACAGGCATAAACCATCATGTGCTTGGATACACCAGTGGCTCTGGAAATCCATTTATCCAGTGGCAATGAATTCTACAGCTTAATTATGCTCTGCGAGAATAAGTACTGCCTCGTATTCATTTCAGCTATGGCTTTACTGTGGTTTCCATCACACCTAGAATGTGTCCCAAACACTTAAAGTAATAAAAAGTTATAAAGCAGAACTTAGGCTAAACAATTAAGAAAAAAATAAATCCCTGAACAATTCCCCCACCCACCCATCTTGTACAATGAAATCACGTTTTAACCGCAGCACTGTCCCCGAAGCTACGCTATACCCATTTTCTTTTAATGTTCCCTAGCAGGGTTACCACCAGCACAGCTCCAGCTGAGCCACCAGCATTTTCAGCAGTGTGTCTTCTAAAGGTCCTCAGAATAGCCAGAAGTAAGTTACTGCTGCTTTGAAACAGAATTTACATTAGAAAAAGTCTGTCTCTTATTAGTTAGGCAGAGTACTGGAAGCACCAGCAGCCAGTTGTAAAACTTAATTTGTATCCAGAATTCCAAAGCCATTATTTAATTTGTTTGGAAAAAATGTAACTTGAAAAAAAAAAAGCCAGCAAAATAATTAAATAAGAAGACGTGTTTGCTATTAAAGATCCATAAAAATGCAAGTAGGCTCGAAATCCAAAGGCTCCGAAAATTAACACTGCAAGTACATAAAAAGAAAAGCATACTGAATAGAGCTGGCTGGAAAACAACAATTCCATTTTGCTAAACATTTCAAGGCTTTGAAATTTGTTTTTGTTCCAATATGAAACAAAAATGAGACTTTTTCAAAGTTTTCATGAAATGAGAATGAGAGAAAGAATATTCACTCCCTCTGGACCTGAAAAAAAATCTTCCCAACAAAGCTGTCTCCAAAATAGATAATGTTTCCATGAAACATTCTGGTTTTGATGAAACAGCATTTTTCAACAGGAAAAAAAGTGTCAGCAGAAATACCATAGCCATTCTAATAGCAAAGGCTTATCTAGATCGGATGCTTGTACGAATAAATTATGTTGAGAACTGAACCAATCTAATTATATTTATATAGGTCCCCTTGAGAACATTGTATCACTCTCCTTACAAAGATACTCTGTAAGAAAATTGATCTCGTTCATTTTTTTTCCTTGACTAAAGATATTTTATTTGAAGAACACAACAGGAATCACAGAATAAGCAAAATCTGAGATGTACCATGAGTCAATTTTTTACTTACCTGGGGGAATTTTTCTATAAAGCTGTTGACATTCTCATTTCAAAATAAGAATTGCTTTAAGATTTGCGAGATTTTTTTTTTTTTAAGAAACTCAAACTGTGGTTCCAAAACCATATAGACTTAACAGAATTAAGCTCTCATATACTAAAGGAAAGTCTGTGCTTGAAACTTCAAGCCATACTGGGCAGCACTGTAGAAAAACAGTGCAGTTAGAAGTTCTGCAAGAAAAGGAGGTGAATTAATGTTTTTAAGTCTCTGAATCTACTGAAGAGGAAGAAAATGTTCATATTTTATGAAATATTGCAGACAGTAATTCCTTACTCTGCTAAGTGTGTATTTGTGCATTAGCTTATTTATACTCATTTTGGAGAATGGTTGGCTTAAGCACAGCTGGATGCCCCAAAATTGGCAATGAGGACATTTGCTTGAACAAAGTCAGGTTCAGTTGTTCCAGTGAATGCTGGTCACAGAAATAAATAAAAAGGCAGATCATCTTTGCCTGCCACTGCAAGCAATATGTTCTTCCATTAATTGTTCTCACCTTCCTCTTGTAGTTCTCTGCAAAATTTTCATTCCAGCTAAGCAGCAGGATTTTCCTTCCCATCTCCTGCAGTACTGCTCAATGTCATCTGTGGAACTCAGGGACTGCAGCTGCACTTCACTAAACATGCCATAGGCATCCTGGACAAGGAGGCATAACCTGCAAAACATTCCTCCATTACTCACTGGCATCTGTTCATAACAAACCAGTGAGCAAAGTTCTGAAAATGATATTACAAACTTCAGCACAGGGCTTATCCTTTACAGATCTGCAGAACTCCTACTGAGTAACATACCAATAAACAAATCCAACATCATTAAAGGTTTTCTCATGTACATTTTCAGGACATAACAGGGCCATGAAGCATGACTGAAACAGAGAGTACAGGGCTTGTGCTGGGGATTAGATTAATTAACTGCTATGCACTATGTGGCTTGTGACCTAGAAATGAAGAAAGTTGAGTTTTTGCCTTACTTCAGGTGAATTCTACAATAAAGACAGAACAACAACAGATACATAAATATGTGTGTGTTCATAAATATAAAAATTCTGCTTAGAAGTAAGCAAAGCAGTATTTCACAAGCAATAATCACTGAGACTGGCAAAGCAAGCGTTACATTTTCTCACACTTTTTTTAAAAAAGAGTCCTCAGGATGCAAAAAAGAGTGAAACATCAATTTTTCTTTAAAGAAGAACAAAACTAAACAAAACAACATAAAACTAGAGATTGGTATATTCAGAGTTTGGTATAGAGCCCAGAGGAGCTATTTTAAGAAGGTAATTAAAGAACCTGCTAAACAAACAATTTGATTAAAATCTATGGAAGTAGGGGCTGTAGGGCTGGGAAGTATTGCTTAACCAACTTGATGGCATTTTGAGAAGATAGTCCTGTCATAACAGATAAGGTAAAATCAGTGGATGTCATACATTTAGATAGTCAAAAGCACATTTCACAAGATTCTGCACCTGAGATGAGCAGCCACGATAGCGTGAATCATGCGGGGCTGGAGGAAGGAGGCCTCTGTCTACAAGATTGGTTTTAATTGCCTCAGAAAGAGACAGTTAAGCATGGAAACTTTTCAAAGGGAAACAAAAATTACCTTTGAGGGTAGCACACACATCTTTGTTTCCAAATAAAACTCAGGGGTGCACCAGGCAGCAGAATGCAGCTCATGTCAAAGGTACATGCCAAAACTACCCTCCCCACAGCAGCACCATTGTTCCCAGCAAGCCAACTCCAACTGCTTTTGGAACACATCCTATAACGTACATGCACCCTGAAAGCATTCAACAGCAGTCATTATATTTTTATAAAATACATTTCAAATTAAATGAGCTCCTACACTGAAGAAATCCATGTATTTTTTTCACATGGAAAAGTAGGCACATGGAAGAGCACTAATCACACTTTCCTTGTTGATTATGAAGTGTCTGACTTTGGCTTAGACTCTCAAGAAGGCTGCATTTGATATAAGATACAACCCCAAAGGCTTTCTGACATCAGCAATTGTGCAAGCACCAGCTAGGAGTCCTCGTTTTTTCAAATTCTGGTGCTGGTTTTAAGGAGCAGGGAGAGATAGGACTGGGTACAAACAAAGACTGCCATACTTCCCCCATACCTCAAGCTACAAAGGTCCCATACAAACCAAGTCATCATCAGAAAAAAAACCAAAACAAACTAGAACAACTAGGTTTGCCTGCTGCTTTCCATGCTAGGACTTTGCAATCAGTTAAGAACTCCCCTGAGTTTTAACGGATTTGACCGAAACTCCCCTTGATACTGTTATGCTTGGAAAACCAGAGTTCATATTCTGTGAACATTTCTGAAAATCAGATTGAGGGGAAACAGAAAAACAAAGCAAACGGTTTTGCCTATGTTAACAAAATTGGACTGTTAATTGTGAAAAATTAGGCCTCCGTATCTTGGAGCAAGAAGGGCCAACTGAGCTAGTGTCTCAGATCAGATCAGTTCAGCAGTCTCTTAACTGATCACTGGAATTTCTCATATCTTCAGTGAGACATAACTGAACACAAGTAAGTCTCAGACTAGCTGGCACCAGGGTCATATTAAGTCCTCTGGGACATGTTAATTGCCCAAATAAAACTATCTTGGTTGGTGCTGAAGACATCAGTCACTAAAAGAGCATTTTCCAAGTCCTTTTAAGTCAAGCAAAGAGATGGTTTCTGTCAGACATGGGAATCTCGACTCCCCGCATCCCTGGCCACAGATTTCCATTCCTTTGTGGTGGCACATAAATGGCTAGGACAAGAAACTGATCTGACCAAAAAATACTGTAGACAAATCATCATCATCAGCAGCAACATCTGAGTTCCTTGAAAATCAACTCTTGAAACTCCTACTTGCATGGAGTACTGCTTCTAGGCAAGGATGTATTTTCCTTGAAGCTCCCACTCCAGCTATGCAGCACACACAGGAATTTCAGGTCATATGACAGGAGAATGGTCATCTTATGACCGTGCTCAATGCAGAGAACTGTATCATTTGAGACTTCTATCAGTAATATTCCCATTCACACTGGGAATACATTCATGATTACTGGCATCAGGAAGGAACACAGAGCAGCAGATTCCAAGTACCTTTTGCTCTGTCAAGTTCGTACACAAGAGCAGACAGACACTATATTTACTACACTTGCCCTTAGCAGTGTCCAAAAGGTAGTCACAGTTTCTCTGCAACATGCATTTAAAATGAAATGTGTCTATTCACTCACTTGGAAGTCAGATGTCATTAATAACCCTTCAGATGCCAAATTTCAGACTAAGAAAGAAATATCCCAGACCAACACCATGAAGAGAAGTTCACAAACACATCCTCCTTGCTTCAGCACGCCTTTAAAACAGTATCGATGAATGATGGCAAAGCCTTGAAATGCTATAGGTGCTTGAGGGACAACTGATTTTCCCACTTAACAACTATCATGAAATCAGCTGTATCCCACAATGGACTCAGCAATGCACTTGGAGAACTACCCTGCTGTTCTTTGGAACCGGTTCTGTTCTCATGGATTTTGTACATGCTGTCAGCATCACTGACACTATTTCAGCTGCATTCAGAGCCTATTGATTCATGACCTTAACTTCCTCACCAGTACTCCTTTTTCCCTTGATTTCACTTTATTCCAAGAACAGTGCATTTGGGTTATTTTCCCATGTTGCAGTGTTTCTCTCATATTACAGCAAATGTTCTCACAAATTAATTTTAGCAGGCAGTCTAACTGTGATTAAAGCCAACAGCTTGTCCCATTACTTATCCCCCCCTTTGAACCTCACTACCATAATGAAAACCCACATCAAAATTATGAGACAAGCTGCGAAGCCAAAATGAGTATCTGCCCCCCAGGAATTCAGCATTTATGTTTTGTGCACATCTAGGACATATCTGTTTTTCATAAAACCTGGATTTGTATCAGTTAATAAGGTTAAACATACCTTTACCAATGCCTTGTCAGCATGCATAGTACTGAACTGTTAAAAAAAAAGGCAACATCTCCAATTTAATCAGTGGGGCTTGTGCAGGGAGGAAATAAGGGCTATCTTCATTTTTGGCACAACAGGATGTAAACCTGTGTAAGACCCTCAACTTAAAAGATGGGTTTGGAAACCGAAATATCTCATGTAAAATAGCAGAGAATTCACTCCCGGAGAGAGGGGTAGCAGGAAAGCCAGTAGAGGAACAAATGCAGCAGATGCAGACTAAGGAAAAGGTAAAGTATGACACATTGGTAATAGCAAAGGGGGTGAAGATAGGGAATGATAAGAAGTGAGGCAGAGTTTACTTTTTTTTTTTTTTAAATGTAATGACACAGTAAGTCTCATGCAAAAGCTTGGGAAGATTTTGTTAATTTGCTAATAGCCAGAAGCAAGGATGGGGGCTGGAAGAAGAGGAGACTGATTACTCTGCATTATTTCTATGACTGTGCTGATCTTTAGGACAAAATGTCTCCCAGTAGAAATCTGGAGAGGATTACAGGATTAATGCCATGCCCTTCTCCCAGTTAGTCACTCTTCACGGGTAAAGGGTAAGCCCTCCTTTTACTAATATGTTTTTATGCATGAAAAGTAATCTTTCTCCATACTGCTGCCTTTTATCAAGCAGCTGACTTTCTAGAGAGGTAAGGGCAATGAAAACCTCCATTTTTGGTCACCTCCAGCCTCCTCAGCAGCTAGTGGAAAAGAATAAGAAAAGGAAGATCTGCCTGCAGAGAAGATCAGAGCGCAGGGAGGCCAGACCGGACTGATTGCACAGACACTGCCTTTACTGAGTCCTGGGAAAACAAACAGCAGAAATTTGTCATGAGCAGATCTTAACCAACAAGTAATTGTTTTAGCCTTGGGTAGGAGGACAACTGTGTGGCCCAGGGCAGCTCTTCTCTGTGCACAGCTAAGCTGTGCAGTACAGCACAAGGAGCAGGACAGCCAGGCAAACACTGCCACCTTTGCAGCACTCTGCACAGACCTCATTAGTTGCTCTTTCTTTGGAAGGGAGTGAAAGGGGGGAATGGGAAAATGTCTGAAAACTAATTGACTTGTATTTGCTCATTCTTTATCTTAACCATCCATGAGACAGCTGCTGCTGCTTTGTTTGTCAGGACTTCTTATCTCTGTGAGGTGCGGTCCTAGCAGAGCCATAAAGCACACGTACATAAACACACACAAACAAAACCCCCTCTCCCTTCATCACCAGAGGCACAACACTACCTACACAACTCCAATCCAGCAACTTGTCTGGTCAAGTCTCAAGGTGGAGCTGATTAACTCCTGCTAATATGGCTCAGATTCAAACTGCAACCTGCAGGACACCACCCTACCTGGGTTTAATTTATCCCTACCTTATGAACTCCTTGCATTCACCATACTCACATAGTAACTGAAAAATCAAACTCAGAGCATGGGGACAACTGTCCATCTTCCCCCTTTTAACACTCGCAGGGCTTCTCTATTAAAAGCATTCAAGTTCCTTCATGCTCCCGTTTGAAAAGAATGTCCCCACTGTAACCTTCTTTGGGAAGACACAAGATTTAGAGTTTCCTGCTTAAAATCCATTTGCTGTCAATAAGAAGTGAGTGAAACTCTACAGAACGCAATTACAGATTGAATGCTACAAATATAAATTAAGGATGATGGTAACTATCTCCTTTTCTGCATAGGTTGCAAAGGCACACAGGTACAGAGGAAAACACAAGCACCATCGTTTCCAGTTTCTAAGGAGAATGTCAAGCTGGAAGAAGAATCCTGGTGCAAGTATAGACATTTTTAGCACCCAGCCTGATGCTCTGGTTTGAAGCACTGACATGTCCACTGACATGAACAAAATAGCAATAATTTGCTTTGAAAAAAATGGAGGTTTAAAATTACTGAAAAGTACAGTTTGTGATCATGTATGTTTTTATTTGGCAACCATGGGAGGGCCCAGAAGGGAAGAACAAAGAAGACAGTTCTGGAGTGCTGGACGTGGCAGAAGTATTGGTGGAAACTGCACATGTGATAGGAGTGTCACCAGGGAAATGACCTAGTCTTATCTCAGCATCTCAAATAGAAAATATGTAGCAGAGGCCTCTCTGGTCCCAGGAAAGGAAACTTTTATTTTTGCAGACACATCCTAGCAGCGGATTTCTGTAACATACTTGCAAATACTCACTACACTAGCTATACCAAGCCCCTCGTTTTGGATTCTCCTTGCTGTTTGTTACAATTTTTATACATATGTTAAAAAAATGGAGTGAGAGTGGTTTTAAGATAATATTGCCTATTTTTATTCACTTCCTTGAATCATCCCGTAGTTCTACACAAACTGGAAAATCAAATACCACTTCCACAAGGTCTTTCACGATTCCCTGCCTGCTGATTGCTTTTTCCATTTCTTCATTCATGTTAATCCTTCCACCTACTATTTTTTGCCTGTGGCCTGAAGAAGCAGCACTTCTGTGGGAAACAGCTTTTGTGCGTAGGAAGAGACCTGCATGAGCCAAGTGTGGCAGCAGAGCTACCTTTTAAATGCAGAAAGTGCTCGCAGAGACAGCACTGCAAATGTTCCCATTCAAAACATGGAACTCCACCTGCTTGGTGGGAGCTACATACAACTTGTCAGGAATTGGTGTAGCACGACAGCCAGTTCTTGTACTTGCCATGACAACCACGGCTTCACATGTGACAATGTTTTCTGCAAAACCCATTTCTTATATGAAGTTTTCACGTGACACCACATGAACTTTTTAAACTCTCCATCTGACACTGTTTCTATGTGCACTTTTGAATGAAACTGCTGACGTGTGTGTTTTACTTGTCCATGGAATTTCTCTGAAAAGTAAACAAAACAATTAAGACCATAAAAATACATTCCTGACATCCACTCAAACATGATATAGAGCCTAGGCTGTAATTTCAAACAGTTAGAGAGTTGCATTTGAAAAATATTTTCAGGATCATGGATAGCTTCGCTTATGTCAGATTCAAAAATGAATACTGAAGTTGTTCTACATTCATAGTTTAAATCCAAAGTAATTATGCCATGTAAGTCAATTTTTATAGTCAGAGCTGATTTGGAAGACACAGACAGTTAAAGAAAAATAACTTCCTAAGTATTGCCTAAAAGTTTGTATAAAGGCTAGGCCATAACAGAGCAGTAAGGCCTTCCTCCCTCCAGATCCTCCCGGCATCCCAACGCCCCATGGGACATAATTTACAGTCCTTCTGCTAAGATCCATTCCATACAGCTTGTTATGCAAATAAAACCAATTTTGAGTGGTAACAAAAAAGCAAGCACACCAGATCACCCCATCTTGTTTCACTCACTGTGCTGTTAATTGTAGTTGGTAAGGAGAGTAATGATGCACACGCTCCTCAGGTTCTTCAGTGTACCATTACTTCAGCATGGAATCCCATCACAACCCCTTGGTTATTTCAGAATACAATTCAGAGAAAATATTATTTTCCTGCATGTCGCGATTTACTAATCAAGAGTAAAAATGTATATTTAAGAAACTCACAGGCTCAGCTGAAAACTGCTAGTCTTTCTTATGGATGACGTCCAATAGAAAAATTATGTTCCAAATATAACATGTAATTACCACCCAGTCATTTCAAGTACTTATCTATGAATCTGAGGAGGGGTTCTTTGTTTATTTTTTTAATCTCAAGACTTCGTAATTATTGTTTTGGCATCCAAGAATTCCAACAGTTGGTGGGGTGCTGCCAAAAAGATCTTTTCTTGCAAGGTGCTCAGCACCCTCCTTTCCAAGAAAATCAGCATTCAGTTGCTGGTTCTGGCAGTGTTTCACATCATCTTTGCTGCGCTATGTTTCCTCCACGCCTCAGTTCCTTATACGTAAAAATCAGAATAAAAGTCCTGTCTTCCAAGGGCAATCTGAAAGCAATAGCTGAATCACACGATTGTATCTGGGAGGGCTGGTCCACAAAGTCTCTTGTGTGTGCTAGATCCCATTTGAGTTAGGGGAGGCAGTTATATATATGTATGTGTATATCTAGAGAGGAAGGGCTGCTTTCCAGTATCAACTAATTTTTTTCACACTACAAGACTTCGAGAATTCTCATCTTGCCCTGCAAAACCCACAGTGAGGGCTTTACAGCATCTGGAATGAAGCAAGAACACTGTAGCAGCGGTCCTGGGGTCCCTTATCTTTCAAGACTGTATTGCTTGTGGATTCACCAGATTTACTTCTGAACCATGGAGAACCATGAATGGGATCCTGGAAGATTTTATTTTAAAAACAAAAAATCAACATGCAGTGAGTATTTAAAAAATCCCTGCCCATTTCAGCAGGTACAGATCCTCCTAAATCGCATTCTTGGTAGCACTGCTCATGTACTTCCTATGGTATGTGAAAGGTAAATGAAATATAGCAACTCTGTAGAATTTCTTACACAGCTGTGGCTGTATTCAGTAAGACACTCTGCTCTGTCAGTGCCACATCATCCCACTGAACTAGCAGAAAAGTATAACATTCGTCAAAAATCAAGGGCCGAGCAAAGAGCCAAGAAGAAAAGCAGAAGTGCAATCTTGCCAGGGCTCCCTACCCAGCAGAAAGGCAATTTTCTGCTTTCTCACAGGGCCTGCGGGTTGTGCTTTTCACTCACGCTGTTTTCCTTTACTTGTGTCAGTGGCTGCCTGTCCTAGGTGTGTTTCTAAATGAGGGAGAGGGAGCGTGTTCGTGTGTGCGCGCCGAGTGTTTACAAGAGTTATGGTAGCAGTTCTCAGCAGTCCGCTGAGAGTTCTAGGAAACGGCCCCTGTTATTTTATTCTCGGTCAATGTCAGCTCATGTCAGGCAGTAAAGATCACACAGGACAGCCCTCTCCATCTCGCAGTCCTGGCCGGAGGCCTCAATGGGAGAGGGAAAGGGAGCGAGCTGCGAGTGGGCGGAGAGCCTTCCCAGCACTCTACCAACCACTGCAGGAGGAATTATGATAAACACCACTCTGGAAACCAGATACAACAGTACATTGTGTTCTTCTTCGGAAAAACAACCCGACTTCAGCTCACTTTAAGTAAACAGTTAATCCTGTTTATCTTTTTTTTTTTCTTTCTTTCTTGATGAGTTGTTAACAGAACAATCTCTTTGGCAAAGCAAATAAGAGATCAGTCCCTTAAATTCATACAGAATTTTTCTTTCCCCTAGGAAAAAAAAAAGCAGTTTGATATGTAAACTTTCTACTATCAGCAAACACTGTGGAATAACAATCTTTCTTGGCTTAAACTGACTTAACAAAGCGATGCCAAAACTGAATGAAACCTTTCCCTCACTTACATATTTTATTTTGGAAAACTGAAGTTCCAAACAGAATGTTCTATTCATCCCTTTTAACTATTCCGTTTCTGAAAAGCACAGGCAAAGCTGGTAAACAAAAAAAAAACAAAAACAAAAACAAACCCAAACCAAACAAATAAATCAGGATATTTGCTGTCCTTGCCACTGGAGCACAGGGTGCCTGAGGAGTAGAGATCAGCTACTGAGCAGGGGGGTGGCTGGTCCCAGGTTTTCTCTGAGAGATGGAAAAAGAGTCAGACTAATTTACTGCAACTCAGGTAGCAAACCATTATCCTCCTTTCCAAAATCTATGCTTACTGTGCAAATTCATGGTGTCCCTGACTTCCAATAATAAGGGTGATTAATCAGAAAAGCAGATGGAATTGATTATGTTGTTTTGCTGGAGCCACCACAGTCTCCCTATTAACTACTTCTTATTGGGAACTTCAACCCAGCCCACTGAAAGATAGAAGCTTTCCCAGAGGGAATTTTAATTTTTAGCACTCAGGAGTTTAAATAGTTCTGAAAGTCAACAACGAAAGTGTGCTTAACATCCCTGGTCAGTAAAGTTTGTTGATTTAGCTATTTATAATAAAAAAAAATACATGATTTGAAAAACTGTGAGAGGCGAAGAAAAATATTTCCGTTTTATTTTTACTCATTTTGCAAGCTCTGAGATCCTGTGTTTTCTGTGCAAATGATGTCATGAAGTGCAAAAATGTAAATTCATGCAAATGAAAGTCTGATTTTCAGATTTAAAAAAAAATATTTTACATGCAAAATTTTTATATTTTTCCTGATTTATTTATTTTTTTTTCCCTTGAGATCTTAAATTAGTCTGTGTTTATTTTTAAATCTTTTGCAGCAGTTGATGAATTTACTCTGGTGAGCTCTAATGTGACCGAGCAGGAAAAAGCAGAGCTATTTCCCACTGCAGAGGGGAGGCAGGCTGTGGAGGCAGCTGTCAGTGTCTGGGGCCAGAACCCCAGAGGAGCAGCCTATGGACTATTGCCCCAGTCCACCACTTAGCCCACCACGGCCTCCAGCCAAGACTGGAGTAGCCAGTATTGGTAGGACAGGAGTGCTGCTGAACATTTAATCTTGCTCCAGGTGCACCCTGTCATTTAACCCCCACCCTCCCAGTGCTGCACCTGCACAAGAAAGGCATGGTTGTCCCCTCCTGACTGCAGGTTTGGCCTGCCAAATTTGTCCCCGGATTGATGGAGAGCCCACAGCCCTACCTACGAAGGGTCCCACTTGCACCAAGGTGCTGCAGCTCTGAGCAGGGTGGGTACTGGCTGCAGGACTGCAGGGAAGAGGCAACAGACTTGGGTAAAAACTCTCTCTTGGGAAGCCAGAGAAGAATGCGGTGGTCCTACTGTCTACTTTTTCGGGAACTCTTGGGCGTAGGAGAAGAAAGCAATAAACCTAAATCATTTAGGGTGCAACTGCAATCCATGTACAAAAAAGACCCTCATGTTTGACCCCGTGGCGCTTGACCACCATCACACATTCCTAAAGGAGAGAATGGATCATCCAAGAGGAATGTGGATGAGAGGTGAATCAACTGCAAATCGTTAGAAGGTGACACAACAGCAGGAAGAAAATGTGGAAGGTAAAGGAGACAAAGATGAGGAGGAAATGTTCTCTGGTATCACCGCTTTTCCACTTCCTTTCTTACACCTTGCTGTTCTCCATAGCTCTTCTAGTTAGGGATTAGGGGGGAATTGCCAGTCTGTGGTAACACTAGTATTATCCCATGGATGACCTACAAGTATTACTGAAGGAGCACTTTCACCATATACACTGGGATTTTTTACATAAGAAATGGACACAACAAGCCTTGCTGAAAGAGAGGTGCAGATGGCAGCACTTCTTCCAATTTGAAAATGTAAAATAAAGTTTACTTGCCATTTTAAGCATTTATTTGAACTTTGCAAAATGAGAAATCCCATTTTCAGTCAAAGGTTAAGCAAAGCTTTATAAATTACTTTTAAATAAGTAGGTTTGGGTCATTATCTAAAGCTCACTCAAATTATTAACACCTTTCCACTGATTTCAATGAGCTTTATTTCATGCTGTATAGCAGACAGAGCAAATATCTTGGCAGCATCAGTTACATTCCTTCATCTTGATTTCATTCAATCATTCAGGCAAATTCCATGCTTCTCTTTTAAACTGTCTAAACTGAACACCAATCGAGGATCAAACACTGAAACAATTTTATAAGCACCACATGTAAATTTTGTTTTAATTTTAAGGAATCATTTTTAGCAGGATGAGAACTTGGAACACAGTACATAAAAAGAATCTTAAATTTGCCATATTCTCTCCTTTTTGTTTGTCTGATTGGGGTTTTTTTCTTGTTTTGTTTGATTGTTTTTCGGTGGCATTTAATTGGGTAATCTTAAAACAGGCACAGAGAACCTCTCGCTTCTTTCAGCACTTTGGTTATCTTCTGATGTATAAGATTTCAAATACTACGTGGGCTAGTGGGAAGTGTCCTAAAATAAAGTCTCTGCTACAGCATCTTGATCTCAATCACCTTGTACAGATGACAGTCTATATTTTATATCTCATGCATGTGGAATACTATTTAATTGTAATGGCATAATCAGTAATTACACTGGATTTGATATAATAAACCTGATCAAATACTGAGAAACTATGTGCATGGTACATTTGATTCCTTTTTTCACTTCCTGATGCAAAAAAACCAGTCCTGAAAATAAGAACCTGTTCAAATATCAGTAGAGCATAGTTTGTTCTCATCATTTATATTCCAAGGAAAAGAAGAAAATAGGACTGAACCTAATCAAAACTACAGGAAGTGTTTAGAGACGCAAAAGATAATAACGTAAATTAGAACTGGATTAGGGCCCTTAGTAAACCTATCTATTCATGCCAAAAGAGGTGATTTAATATTCTGTGGTTAAGATTCTGGGTTTGTGTCTTATCCAAAAGACTATTAACAATAACACATTGTTCTCCTACCACCATGCTGGTGGTGTTACAGCCTCTGATGTGATTCAGCACAGACTTGAAGGGACAGATACTGCTAAACATTTGGATTTTCCTGAGCTGTCACCCACTGCAGGCCAGCAGGAGATACATCACAGCCAAGATAACAAGATAACTTTTGTCTTTAAAACATGCAGTTTCCTGTTGATAATGTTCTGTATTGTCACATTTGCTGTCTTGTCCTCTTTCTCCTGTCACACATTCCTTCTCTAATGAAGTCTTCAGGGTAGTGCACTGAGGAATCATCAGGACAGGGATTTCTCTGTGCCCGCAGAGCACCTGAGATCAGGGTACACGCCCTGATCTTCACTGCAGCATCAGTGTCACAAAAGCAGATCAAAGCTTTAGTGGAGCCATTTAATCATCAGTGGCTGCTGCTTGCCCTTCTAAACCACAGGCAATAAGGGTTGGTATTTGTATTTTCTGAGTACTGTCAGCAACTTAGCAGTTGCATTTTTCCCCTTCAGGCTCTCCACTTGAGTAGGATCTCTTTGTGCAGAAGGGTGTCAAATCAGGCTGTGAGGCTGCTGCTCCTCCAAGCCTGGCTTCCCCCTCATCCCCAGAGCAAAGCATTCAGGAACTATCAGAGGGAGGGCTGAAGGTTGTTTGAAGGGGCTTCCTTTCTACTGGACATGTGATTATAAGATGCAGAGAGCCACCAGCATATGAAAATAACAACATTTAAATAAACACGGGCCACATTTTCATGCACTGCCTGTTGTCATGGGACATGCTGTCCATGGTGTTCTCTTTCTCCAGCACCAGGTAATGTGAGAAACCTGTGGTTTTGGATCACTGTGACATTATGTAACTCTTGTACTCCTAAGGTGAAGCATAAAAAGACACTAAATTTAAATATCGAAATATGCTGAAACAAAACTGACAAAGCCTTCAAACAATAGTCTCAAAAACAGGAGGCAAAATGCCTACATTTTTAAAAAATGTACTTTCTGACCACCACTTTTAAAACATGTTTCTTAAACTCCACTGCTGCAAGAAGTGTGAAAATATCAACAAGACAAGAACACAACAAATTAAAACATTGTAAGTGAATCCCACTTGGATCAATTTAAGCATTTTGCTTTACCAATTTAAAAAAACCCCAAAAAACAGAAAAACCACCTAAGCTAAAAAAACCTAACCAAAGTGGAATTTCTAAACAAGTGGTTTCAGAGTAGGAAAATGGCACTGTTTCAAAACATAGCATTTCAGCAATTTCACAACTTTTCATTTGCTTGTACAAGCTTTTCATAAGAAGTTTCCATTATTTTACAAGTTGATCTGACAGAAAATTATTTCTTTGAAAAATTCCCAACCATTTTTCCTAGAAATATTTTTCAAACCTCTAATGCAGTAACTATTCATTAACTTTCAAGGCTTTGTTTTGACAAAATGTATTTATTCAGCACACCAAACAATAATTATCCGGTATGCCCGTGAGTAGAAGCAGAACAGTGAGAGACAGAAGTGTAATAAAAATATTTATTTCCCCTTCTTCTCTAACAATAGCTGTAGAAGTACATTTGAACATATGTGCTGGGTTTGGCTCAGGTAAAGTTAATTTTATTCAGAGTAGCTGGTATGGGTCTGTGGTTTGGATTGGTGCTGGAAACAGCTGATAACACAGGGATGTTTTAGTTACTGAGAAGAAGGGCTTGCACAGTTAAGGCCTTTTCTGCTCCTCACCCCACCCCCCCAGTGAGGAGGCTGGGGATGCACAAGGAGCTGGAAGGGGATAGATGAGCCCAACTGACCAAAGGAATATCCCAGATTATTCAGTATCATGCTAAGAAGGAGAAAGAGGGGAGAACACTCAGAATGATGGCATCTGTCTTCCCAGGTCATCATTACCCACCATGAAACCCAGTTTTCATGGTAATGGCTGAACAACTGCCTGCCAGTGGGAAGGGGTGAATGTATTCCCCCAGTTTTCCTTTGCCTGCATGAGCAGCTTTTGCTTTACCTGTTACAGTGTTTTCATCTCAAACCAAGAGTTTTCTCACTTTTACTCTTCTGATTCTCTCCCCCATCCCGCTGTTGAGGGATGGAGTGAGTGGCTGTCTGGGGCTTAGTTGCTATCTGGGGTTAAACCCTGACAACACATAACTTTTCTTTTAAGCAGAAGAAAAGCTCTAGGGAAAGCTGTAAAAAAGCTGCAAACCTCTCTTGCATATTAATTTAAAAAATTTTGGAACTTATACAAAATAAAAGCAAATTTCTGAGTTTACATTTCTTCCTGCTTGTTAAAAAAACCTGTTAAAGCTTAGGAAAAGTAGAAATCTAGTGGGGAAAAAAGGTAATCTTAAACTTTAGAAAGGAAGCCCAAAAAAGCCTGAGTCCTTTACAGAAAACTCAAGAGGTTGAGACTGCTGGTGCCATTCCTGGAGATCAAACATGGCTATAGCTGTCCCCCTGGGGGGCTAGCAGGGTGGGGTTCTGGCCCTGACCCTGAACAAGGCAACATGAGAACTGCATTCTGCCTTTATATGGCTCTGAAACAAAGGTACTGGGCTGGCTATGGGAACAGCAGCCTGCCTGGACACCACTGGGTATTTATAGGAAGTCAGTGGAGAAGCCCAGTGAGGACTGGGAACCTCACTAAGAAAAGGGGCTTATTCCAACCTCCTCCATTACCTTCTACCTGGATTCTGTGAGGCTTGAGGCAGTGCTGACTCCCAACAGCAGCTGCAGGATCTGATGCGGATTTTGCAGTGTAACTGCACCTATGGTTTCCAAAAGCGGTTAACGTGCATTTCCAGTGAAAAGGGGGAGAAACACTCATGAGAATTTTCTTGGAGAAAAGACAACTACAACCTGTATCTAACCTGATTGGAATGTATCATTATCACTAATTTTGATTTCAAAATTGCAACAGGCATGAACCATATTTCACCGGTCTTTTTAAGCTGGTTTAATAGGTTCCTTCAATGGCAGTCTCACACAAAATATAAGATGTTCCACACACAGAACTAGATTTTGAATTTTTTTCAATTTGTATGGAAATTAAATTAATCACAAACATTCCTTTCTTGACCAAAAAGTTATTTATCTACAGCACACACAAAAATTTATGTTCTCATAGGACAAAAAAAAGTGGTATCATCTGATTTGGGATGAAACACCAAAAACACATTTAATTTCATCCTACAGTGGTTTAATTTGAATTCATAATGTCTTTCCCATTCATTTCTGCCTTCTCCCCAGTCTACTATACTACATGTGCTTTTCACTACTGCATATACTGACCTTTGCATACTTACTGAACCCAAGTTTCAATATGAGGTATCAGTGAAAGATTCCCAGTATTCCTCATTTTTTCATTCCACAGACAGACACTGGCTCTAATCCTACAGCTGGTGTGTGAATGTATTAAAACCCTTATATAAACAGTGCATTCTTTATATATTTTATATTACAATTTTGAATTACTATTAAATTGTTATTATTAAGTGGCAGGAGCTGGGACCAATCAACTTTGTAAATACATCTACGTGAACAACATTCAATTGATGAAGTGGCAAGATGGTTTGGTAGAAGTCAGTTACAGCTCCTTAGCAGGCAATACTGTTTTCTAGCTAAAAAAGACCAGTTAACAAAAGATTATGGTGAGCAGGGTAGGAAAAGAACTGAAGTTCTTTCTGTTTCATATGCACAAGTCAATAACAGAGGAACAGAAATATCAAGGCACGGATGCAGATTTGGCTTGGGAACTCTGGGTAACTTCTCTAGCGTCAGCGCTTATAAACCTTAGCAAGAAAGGAAGCAGCCACCAGGTGCCAGAGGGAAACACTGAAATTATTCCAAAATGAGGTCATAGGAACAACTCATAATTTCCAAACTACTGCAACAACTAGATAGAGGGTGCTGGTGCTGGCCTGGAAGGACACACTCTTGAGAAAAGCACCATCCTCACCACTTGTATTTTTGCCTACCTGAAGAACAACAGGAACAATTCGTCCACTTCAACAGCACCTACAAGGTGTTATTTATTCGGGCTTGGAAACACACAAATGGAAACTACTGTTATAACTGCTATATTATGATAATTACCACAATGATCCTCTTCTTCTACTGACTCAGTTTATTAAAGCTGCCAGAAAAGATTGCCTAACTGTGACCACTGCTTAGGAGTTAAGCAGCAGTTCAAACTTCGGGTATTTGCAGTTGCAGAACGGGTTGCCCCATTTCAGAACACAGTGGGTGAAACAGAATAAGGGGGAATGCATCCTTTGGATATTAAATGGTTCCTAGTTTTCTTATCTGCAGGTTGATTTGAGTAGCATTAAATTGAAAAACAATTAAATCATCAGTACTTTCAAAATTAGTTATCTGAAGTCTACACTGGGCAGAAATAAAATACCAGGTATTTACACAACACACAAAAATAGCTTGGAATCTTATCACAGCTGCACACAAAGTGATGCCCCCAGAAAGCAAGAATATTATTTTTCACCCTGCAGCAGCATTTTCACATACAGTAAGAAACTTCCACACAAGCTTTGCACCGCAACGGGTTTTACTTAGAAGTTTTCCTGAAATACAACCCTGACAAAAGGAGAAGCCAAGGAATGCTCTTCCTTTATCTTTCCAAGCCCTTCCCAACACCTCTGTTTAATCCAATCAAATTACAAAGATCTGTGATGAGGTCAGTCTGCAGTATGGGGTAAGACACAGAAGAATGCCATGTGAAAAGAAAGAACATCTACTATCTCTGATGACTTAAGGCTGTATTAATCCGAGTAAAACTGCTCATAGAAAACAGAAATCAGACTTTGAAATGCTCAGGGTCAGAACACTTGGTCTGCTTAGAAAAAGATGAAATCAACTTCCATGTTCTACTTGCTTTGTGTAAGATTGTTGTACTAAAAGACTGAAATTTAACATAGGCAATCTCAGGACACAGGAAATGTTTTGCATTGTTTTCAAATTCCTAGTTGAGTAATGAAAGAAATATTAACATGTCCACCTACACTTCCCCACAAACTAAACTTTTTAATGACCAGATTCAGCTAAGAAAATATCCAACTTCTTATTACTTGCATTTGAGTGCTCTGTAGATTTCAAAATAATTTTTGTCTTCTGCAACTTGAAATTATGTCCACTGACGGATTTTTCTGTAAAATCATAGAATTCTGTGTTTTTCATGATGTACAAGAACAGTGACATTTTAAACTAAACATTTTTTAATGCAAATGTAGATGCATATACACATCTATAGAGGGGAAAAAATATATACACATATATACTGAACTTTCAGACTTGAAATCACTATTTTCCAGGTGGTATCAACAATGAGGTTAGCATCCACAAACTCAAAATTCCACAGATTTAGCATCCACAAACTAAAAACCAGTTTCATGTCAGAAAGTAGAGAAACCAGATGAAGGTTTTTCTGCCCTACACCACTGATTCCACAGTTTTAAGCTGTCCCCTCTCCTCCCTCATAACTGTGATGGCAAAACCAAGTTGAGACAGCACGATAAATCAGATTAGGGAATTGATTTGCCTTAAAAACTCATTTCAGATGCAAAAATGAAGTTATTTACCTGCAGTACTACATCCAGCTCTGGAGTTTTCAGCACAGGAAAGACATGAGACCTGTTGGAGCAGCTCCATAGGAGGGCTACAAAAATGACCAGAGGGCTGGACCACCTCTCCTATGAACACAGGCTGCTGAGACAATTGAGATTGATCAGCCTGGGGAAGAGAAGACTCTGGGAAGACTTTACTGCCTTTTGACATTTAAAGGGAGCTTATAAGAAAGATGGGGACAATTTTTTAAATTGGTTTTGCTGTGATACGAAAAGGGGTAATGGTTTTAAATTAAGAGGGTAGATTCAGACCAGATATATGGGAGAATTTTTTTTTTTTTTTTTTCAGTGAGGATGGTGAAACACTGCAACAGGTTTTCCATACAAGTGGTAGATGCCACATCCCTGGAAAAATCCCAGGTCAGGTTGGATGAGGTTCTGAAACACCTTATCTAGTTGAATATATCTTTGGTCAAGGCAGGGTGGTTGGACTAGATGGCCTTTAAAAGTCCCTTCAACTCAAACCATTTTATGATTGTGGGTTTTTTTGTTTTTTTTCCATCAGTTTGCTGATTTAGCATCACAAACATCTGTCCCAGCTCATCTGAATGGCCACCCTGGCATGTAGTGGCAAAAAGACAGCTCACTGGGGTGAGGAAATCTGGGGAGATAGACGTGGAGTCAGATTAATTTCAAAGCAGATTAGAGAGAGAGAGAGAGAATAATTTAGCATGGATTTCCCAATGAGAGATCACAGCTTTGTCATGCCCAAGATGAAGCATAAAAACAAATGGGCTTTCTGCCATTGGTTGAAAGTCCATCACAATCTTCCTGCCTCAAGCATTTGTCTTTTGGCTTGGTTTTGATGGAAATATTGGTCTGAATCCCCACAGATTGGGGGGATTGTTATTCTTGCAAGAACAACACTTGTAAAAATAATTTTTACACAAAATATTTACACAAATGATAGCGCACAATGGAACATTAGAAACAGTACTGCATTTTAATTTTATAACTGCAGAAGAGACAGGCAAATTTAAAAATGTAAGCTTAACCTACCAGGACCAGCAGAAACACTTCAAAATCACTGAAAGCCACTCTAATGGAAAACATGTTTAAAACCCTATCAAAGTTTACTTTTTTGCGTATTTTAAAGTTTACTTTTTCGCATATTTAGTCTTTTCAGTTTGCCAAGTGCATTTATGACTGTACACTACAAAAATACACAAACACATAATCTAATTTCCCCAGCACAATCAGTTCACTAACACCGAATATGTAAAGCAGTCTTCAAAAGTGAAGTTCAGGCTTTCAAACTCAAATTTCAGTCTGTGTCCAACTGCCAACTACAATTCTGACTCATATTCATTCTCATGTACCTTCCGTATAGTTTACTGAATTTATTCAGTTTACCTAAAGCTTCAAATGTGGATGCCATTTAATGGTCCACTGTAATGATTTTCTATTTTACATGTAAATCAGTTTTAAATAAAAAACGGTTTCAAGATCCTTCAGTGACAACTGAAACTCTTGAAATATACTGGAGTAAAAAATTATTATATTCAAATGAACATATTCACTTTAGTATTTCCTTTTCTTGGACTGAGGCAGATCAGCTGATAAATTAGACTGTTATGAACATTTTTTCCTTTGGTTTACCACTTCGTACTTGTAGGAATTAAAATTATTATTTTTTTTTAATAAGGACCAAAATAGTACTTATTTAAGGAGACAGTGACAAACCCAGCAAATTTTCTTGCTGATAGAAAGAGAGGGGATAAAAAAAGAAATCATGTTTGCTGTTTTTAAAGAACTAAATGGATACAAACTGAAGATTCTGGGTCATCATTAAGCACAGGCCAGAGCACTGGCACAAATGACCGTGTTGTGAAGCCTACAAGCTTTATTTGGTTTTTAGTTCACATTCCTGTAGAGTGAGACATTCTTAATTTGGGAGAGCTATGGGTAAACATTTATGGGAAAAAATTATTAAATATTTCCTTTCACAAAGGTAGCAGGCAAAATAAAAATAAAAACAACTCCTGCACAAAATGCTAAAGGTGGTCTTTCACCACCAAAATTCAGCAAAGCAAATGACGTATCTATGCTCCTTTCTGACAGGCACGTGGGGCTTTTACTATTGAGAGACCAATCTCCCCTCTACCATTTACCATTCACAAGTTCCTACAACATTCATTTTCAGATTGGAATAGTATTATCCATATGTGAAATGGATATCCAAATAGTCCAGTCCATCATAGGCAGGTAATGGTAATTTACGTACACTTGCACCTAGATTTAGCATTACAGAAGAAGTGAAAATACTTACAAGATAATGGTACTTATTACACCACCTGATGTAATATAGAACTACTGGTCACTTCCCAAACCTCTCACTGAACTCCAGTAGGCTTTGAGAGCTGTTTGCTGCAATTCAGTTTATGAGACAATACTTTAAATGTTCTTACTCCAAAGAACTCTTGGAATGATGAAGACTTCTGAATATTTTCTTTCTAAACATGAAACATGTTCTGCTTGCAGAAGATTTCAGAATTTTAAACAAATACAAAACACAGTTTATTCACCCCAGTGAAAGGAGACATCCTGTAGAGGGGTGTGAGCCTTGAGTGGACACTGCAATTTCTGCTGGCTTTAGCCCTCAGCACATTTATCATTTCAACAACTCATTTATATAAGTCTGAGAAATCCACAGCAACACCTACGAACGTATATCAGATGTGTTTTGATCAGCGTGTACACGGAGCTGAACATTATTCTAACTCTACAAGTAGGAACATGCTGGCCTGATTGTACATGGACATCAAAGCTCTCTTCCTGCTCTGACCAAGTAAGTTACAAACTTTCTCTAGAGGAAATTCAATGGCATGCACACCAACCCTGCTGCACGATAAATTTAATGTGATTTTTAGCTACCGAAAATACAGAAGATTGCCTTCTCTTCCTTGTATCTATAAAATGATGTGTGGCTCCTGGCTTCTTAGGAAAGGTGTTCCTCTCCTCATCCCTCACTAATTGCCAAGATCAAAGTCCAAAGAGTTTGCACGATATGCGCAAAACTTTGAGAGCAACCTGGTAGCTCCTTCCAGTCAGCATGCAAAGATGAGGCTGATTTTCAGAATTTTATCATGATTGTGGTAAGGCCAAGGTTTTATTAGTACTTCCAGTATTTGATGCAATTTCCTATAAACTCCCCAATGTAGCTCAAAAATGATCTGGGGAACCATCAGTATAACAAAACCTCAGGCGTATGTTTTCCTGAAATGTCATGCAAACATCTGGAAGAGTTCTCTTTGTGGTACCACCTTAATGGTGTCACACTAGAAAAGGAAAAGTCAGTAACGATAAAGCAAATTCAACTTCTCAGATGTCCAACTGAACAATATGCTAAAGATTTAACCTTCCAAAGAACAGGCAACAGCTATTTAGCAGAATTGGTTTCACAGCACTGTGTGTCACCACAGTTATGCATAAAGATGTCATAGAGCTTAGCCTTTGAGGAGAGAACAAAATAACTGAAAAACAGGACTGACAGGAGGAGAATAAACTACTTTTTCCTGGGAACTGTGCTATGCTAAATAACTGATCCTTCTTGAAAAGCCTCCAGTATCATACTTCCTTGACTGTTCACTAGTTAACCTGCTGCTTGTCAGTGAAACTGGGAGTACTTATCAGCTGGTATTATTAGTCATGTGACTTCAAACATTAATCATATTTGTTAAAAGAAGTTGGTGTAGTAATTGCACCTTCTTCCTCATGAAGGATAAAATGCTGCATTCCATTTCAGTTTATTGGAAATTTCAGGACTATGCTAACTGCTGCCTAATATATCTAAAATATAGACAAATGAAAGAATTTTTTAAAAATTAAAAGATTATTTGTATGTGGCTTACTATATTTCTTCTAGGAAACAATAAAAGGGTAAAATGCCCTAACAAAGCATCAAGATATTATGACATGGTAAAAGAGATAATCCTACCTGATTGCCACACCTTTTAAAATTATGTATAAGGAGTCTTTTGTTCCCTGGTTTTTGGAATGTCAAGCCGTCATAAATAATAATCTGGACCTAAATAAACATACGCTAGTTAAAAATCCCATATTTATTTAAAGCATTAAATGAATCATTACTCAAAGTATTCAAATAGCAGTATCTTTCCTTGGTTTCTTACCTAACCTCTCTTTTATAAAGGCAACCTAAGTCTATGCCAATAAGCTAATGGCAAATTTTTCTCAACCTGTTTAAAACATTCACCAGACAGTTTTAAATACCATCAGAAATGCTTAACATTATTATATTACGCTAACTTAAAGTAAGAAGATATCTGTAAGTCTTTAAAGCAGGAGAAACAAAATTATCAGGATTTTTTTCAGTATGCCCTTAATGCAATTACCTCAATTCCTGTATTTTGTCATTCTAACAGTAACATCAAGATTTTTCAGCAGAATTACAGGAAGCAAAAATATGAAGAAAGTAAAAAGACCCCGATAATACAATCAACCCTTAAAAACCTCTACATGTTAAAGAGTTTGCTTCTTGGGGTTTTTTTAATAAGAGAAAAGTATCTTCACTTGGGGGAAACTTCTTCCCTTCACTTGTAACATACCTAGATAAGCTTAAAATGTTCTTTTATTCAAGAGAAGGTTCAGTTACTTATTAAGAATTACTTACTCTTTGTAAGCCAGTGGTTTGTATCACCATGGAGAGATGTGTTTTTAAAGTGGGAAAACCCCAGCAATCCACAGATTTGAGCAATGAAGGTGCATACAACCTCTAAGAGAGTAGATGACAGGACAAAAAGGAAGCAGGGCCAAATCCTGGATCAATCCACTATGAAAAAAATGGCTAAATTTGTGTTTGAAGGATTTCTTGACAAAGATGGCAATGTCCAGTTGACCTCTCCCTCCAGCCCCCTTAAGTAATAGACAGTTGCACTCAACTAAAACCACTTTTGTTTAAACACACAGTTTCTCCTACCCTCCCGCATTATCTGGTCAGAATTAATGATTATCTGATTAATTAATTGTTACTCAATTACTACCTAATCTAATCGCCATCAACCAATCGTAGGCACACCTTCACAACCACAATAAATAAGATGAATGTTCATCTCCTCCTCTTCTTTTCCCACATCACCTTCCTATCCTCCCTTTCTCACTCCCCCCAGATTAACGCATTCTGGGATTTATTTTCCTTTCTGAGATCCAAGAACCAGAATGTTCTCTCTACATTTGCCCCACAGGGTGAAGAGGAGATGCTGGTCCCAAGCCCACCCTCTGGTCTCACCTTGGGGTGAGTGTCAGTGACTCCTGCAGTGTTGCAGTTCTAGCAGAACTCCTTAAAAAGTGGTCCCACATTGCCCAACACTCCTTGACTCTGTTCCCTCCTCCAATGCTACTTTTTGGGGTTCTTTTCAATTTCTCAGCTCCTTTCAGAGAAGCACCTCCTTCGCCCAGCTCACTTTAATTGTTCAGAGAAAACTTTTATTCACCCTGAATGAACAAACTACTTTAAACATGAACCAATCGAAAGAAATACAAATTCCTGAATAAAATTCTAATCACTGTACTGCCCTATTCCACATGCTCTGCAAGTGGTCTACACTGTATGCCATATGCCAAAATGATTTGTATATACTATTGACATTTTTCATGTTCCCCACAATGTTTGGAATACCACACGGCACAGGGTGCAAGGAGATAAGATCGTTTATGTAAGCAAAATACGACCTTCCAAGTGTGTAAATCCCTTTTGTGCGTATGCAGGAGAAATAGCTGCGAGTACCAGCACTATTTGTATGTGTAATTATTTGCTTTACATGCCACATCAATTCTGCAAACAAGTAGTAACTATTTAGCAATATTCATCTCTTTCTATGGTATAACACCGAGCAGGGGAGAGAGACAGAGAAAGGTAAGACTTTAAAGTCCATGAATAAATACATACTGGCTGCAAACCAGTATAGAGATGTCAAGTTTGTTCTGTGAAAACAGAAATTCATGGCTGCTGAAACGACAGAAAATGGAAAGGACAGCCTGATCTAAAAAATCAAAAGTGCAACAGGTTGTGCTGCTCTAGGAAAAAAACACACGGGCCTAGAAAGAGTAAACACTGAGTTTATATGTATCATTCATTCATATAAACATATATATAAGCCCACACACATCCTAAGTTGTGTTCTTGTGGATTTTTTTTAATAATTCATGAGCAGATATAGACAAAATTTACTAAACCTTCCTGTTTAGAATTCGAAGGTGATAAGGTTAAGTACTCTGAAATCAACAGATGACACATTCAGTTTTCAGTACATATTCTGCAGAAATCTGGTATTACATCTCTTTTGAGTATTTTGCACCTGTCCCTCTCAACATATGGTTAAAGAATGTCTATTTGTATTATCAGGCCCACAGCTCGAGCAGACCGGTCCTATTTGAATCAGGGGACATTTGGGTCCCACTGCTGGGTAAGAAAGAGGAATTCTGTCAGCCCCAGGTCAGGCTACAGGTAAGTGCCACCCATCTCCTGCTTCACACATATGGAAAGTATCATGTGATGCCCTCACAAAGGGAGCTGGAACAGTGTGGTTTATGCCCTGCTTGGAAGGATGGCTTGGGAACAGCTTTACTTCATCTCTCTGTCCTGCATCTTGAAATATGTCCTGCTTAGGGTGGCATGAACCTCTCAGGCTGGTGGAGGACAGTCTATCCTTTATCTCTCTCCCCCTCCTCCCTTTCCAACCCCAACTGTTTCCATGGTAGAGCCAGCTGTAGCCACTGCCAAAGAAAACAAGGCATTTTCCCACCTCGAGGGCATTCCCCTCTGAACATCAAACGTCTACAGCAAACAATGGAATTGAAACAGCTTTGCAAATAAAAGGTCACAAGAATTTTTCATAGTGGAAAATATCAGGCTACCTACGGGCAGGGGTTGCTTCCAGCTCACAAACACTACACATGCTTTAAACACACTTCACTGTGAGCTGAACTAGTCTTTGCTGAGACATTGCATGGTCCCAGTGATGTAACTTGAATTCATTCTCCCTCAAGCTATTTTGTAATCACCTTAATCGTCGGGTCTTAAAAAGAAGAGATTTTTAGTTCTTTGGGAAGGGAGTGCATTTACATGCTGTGAGAAGCCAAGCAAACTGTAGGGTGTTCTGAAATAGCAGGTCACACACTAAGCACTGCACAAAGTAGGGGAAAGGAGAAAGGGCATGTGCTACTGGAGAGCTTTGGGGAGAGGAGCAGAGCATGTGATAAGCTGTTGAGGGAGCTGTGCTTTGCAAGCTCTAGCCAAAGGACAAATGAGCAGTGCAGAGAGAGCCCCTGGCTGCCAGAAGCTACTGAACCCACACTAGAGGCCTCCATGGAGACTTGGCAGCATGGGGTTCAGCAACAGCAGGAGCCACATGTTTTCTGGGCTCCCGCTCTATGCCTGCACATATGCTCAGCCCTGCCAGCACAGCAGTCTCCCATGGGGTCACGTTTCCCCATGACCACCCTGCCCCCACCCAAACATCCCCTCTGCTCCCCTCCACTGCAGCACTGGCACTCCTGCCTTCTCCACAAGCACACTCTGGTGGTCTTCCCGCTCTCCCACCTCTCAGAAGCAGAGGGGTTTGTCAGGAAGTGTGCAATACCCACTGAGTGCTGCTAAGAAGATGAGTAGAGAACTAGTAGTCCCTAGACCAAGAGCAGAAGATGAAAGATAATTCAAGAAATAATTTGGTGGGAAAAATACCGGACAAGATATCATTGAACAAGTTTGTGTTACTAATCACTAGCTGAACTAAAATTCCTTCAGATGAGCATAACAAAATAGTTTTACTGTGGGAAATTACCAGTTTAAATGTGCACCCCACGTATTTGGCATTCATTTCCTCCAGAATTCTGCATATAGGTAAGCCTCAGCAAAGAGGGAAACTGTGATTATCTGCATTTTTCTGCATTGCTGGGGCAGTGGAGGAAGGGAGTGGCGGGCATGGGTTGAAGATTCTGAATTTTCAGAACTAATTACGTTGAAAATGAAAATTAAAATTGTCATAATTTTGTAATAAAAAGGGGTTGCTTTGGATTTCTTTTTAATTTTCCCATTTCCCTACTGGATATTTTAGCAGACACAAGCCAGGAGAGCCAGTGACTGGAAGAGTAGTTGAGCACTTGCTCATTAAAAGAATTAACCCTACATATCTTTCACAAATCACCATCCTGCCAAATCCCATGGGAAGCTGCCCAACAAGACCATCACTCTCACTGCCTACAGCTTCTCCCAAGATTTCAACACCTTTCTGTACATTCATGCTTGACCTAAAGTGCCCAGTATGGAAATGCTCCTCCAAACCTGCCTTCCCTCCTCCTTCCTCACTTGGAAAAGACTGGTCAGGCAACATTTCCTTCACAATAGGATGAAGAAAACCTGTGAGTCTGACTAATTGCAAGAAGAGACTCATACTAGAAGTACTGCTGAGAACAAAACATCTGAGTTTTTAGATTTTAAACGTGGGTAATTGAGAAAATGGGAGTTAACTGGTGAAGGAAAGTGGTAGTTAGAGGTCACTTATAACTGGGGGTGGGGGGCAAAGGGAGTATTGCAGACATTGTCTGTGATTGGTATATAAAATGTTTCTATTTGACAGGTTTCCTTGTTCAATCGTAACATGACAATTGGTTTATAGACACTGTAACTTGAATCTTAGCAGGGACCATCAATTCAGACTAATCTGCAATCTTAACTCAGCACTTCTAAATAAAAACAGAAATGAAAAATCGTTACTGGTAAATAGACCATATGAATAATCTTTTTTTTTCACTCTTTTTCTATAAGACACACATACCAATTACTACAGAATGTGTAGAAACCTTAACCAGGTTCATGCCCCATCACACTAGGCACATGAGATATGCAGCAGCTTGCTTAGACTGTTCACATGCTTTTAGCAAATTTCAGCAGATGGATGGAACAAATCTGTGTGTGTGTGAAAAACAATAGGCCATGTAGACAACCTACAGAAATCACTACTAATTTTTTCTGTTGTCTTATCTTTACTCTAGTGAGTTGTACTGTGTGTGGATGGATTTCCAAAACACACCAACAAGGCCTCCAATTCCAGTACCTCTTTAAAGCTCCCTCTTCTTCAGCATCCATTTCATTTGTACGTTTGAACCCAAGAGAATTTCTTTTTTTCAAGCAGGCAAAACAATTATTTCTCAGATATTAAATACACTAACATAATACAGACACATACAGAGAGAGAAAATATGCATGAAACATTTTGCTAAGGGGCCAAGGAAGGGAGTTTCTGGCAATTACTCAGCATAAGGAGGAAGGTATATGGTGAACAGATTAGATAAAATTAGTAGTTGTCAACCCAGTACTGCCTGATGACAGAAATTACAGCTTTATCTCTCTTTTACCCATGCCTCCCACATATCATGTGCCTCATTAGGATCCTATGGACAGAACACACAAGAAAAAGACCGTCCTCAAGCAATCAGAAAAATCCATCCAAAAAATAAGCAAAAAATCTCCTGCCAGATTTAGTAAAAATTATTTCACTTCGTTACAGGACCTAATTAGGTAGTACCCTACACTATGACAGCATTTGAAGGATGGGAAAATCCATGCTGTAACCAGGTGCCTTGCCATGGTTAAAAATGCCTCCTTGCCCTCAAACACATGTTCTTTGCATGTTGGAAAAACTAGCCACATATTAAAACCAAAAATTAAAGACAACTGGCAACTGACTCAGGGGAAGGACTGGGCAGTCAGGATCTAGCTATGTTAAATTCAGCTGTGTTGAGTTAGATGACACAGAAGTATGAACTTTGAGAAAGCACTAGAAACACCTTTGCCAAATGTTTGGAGGAGAAAGATGTTTTTTAGGCCACATGGTCTACTATATAGTCTGCTATACAGTATCTGGTACAATGATCTGTGACCACAACACCCAAAGCTAGCAGCACGGTGCTGGTTGTCCCAGCCATCTTTGTGGGAAAACTTGGTTGACTAAAACTGCTTTTCCCAATTATCCACATTCCTCCAACTAAGTTCTTGTGCAGAGGTTTTCGTTTCAGTCACAAGAGCACGAGGAACAAACGAGCAAGGATCCTGAATGGCTGAACAGTAAGTGCAAAACAAGCCTAAGGGCCAGCATAAGATGATATTACATAGGCCATTTCTTTCTGCATAAAAGAAACTAATGCTTAGGAAGCATTTAGTAGAATAGTAAAAATGAACAAAAATGTTTTCTATCAGATCACACCGAATAAGTTTCCAGCAGATTTAACGAATGGTGCAAAATATTCCAGAACAATTTCGCTGGTTTGCATTACAAGGAAGAATGCAAGCACATCAAAGCTTGAATTTGCCGAGTAAGAAATTATTCTTCTGGTGCTCAAAAGACCAGCTGACTTTGAAATTAGAAGGAACTGAGCCTTGACCACATTTGTAAGGGCAAAAGAGAACCAAATCACAGACACGATCTGTAGGGAAGTCTAGGTACTGCCGACATAAGTTTTCCCACCTGTAGTTTGAGGTTAAGGCTGTAGGCACTGAACACGCATAATTCATGAGCTGCGCTTCCACAGCCTCACAGAGCTTTCAAGAGCCTGTCACATTCCTCTCAAGTGGATCATTAAGGGTGGTGTACCTAAATGGATGGGTGGAGGAAACTTATCTGAGCAGAAGATTAGAAGTGATTCAATTTTGGGAGATAACCCGACTTTTTGTCTTGGTAAGACTATAGTTCAACCACGGGAGTTGACACTGGCATGTGGGGCTACTTAGCAGTTTCACACACAGATTCTGTTGTGCAGATGAAGAAGAATAGCAGTATAAAGCTTCTTTTTGAGACCCATAAAGGTATAATTCTGACATGATGTAATCAACCCTTCCATGAGGTTAGGCTTAAAGAGGCAAACAAAGCTTCTTACAATGAACTTTTTGAATTCCTTTTGACTGAAAAGAGTTCACCACTGACAACTAGTGGGACTGTGACAAAGACGAGTGGAAATTCGTGCTGAGATCGTTTTACAATGCCGAAGGAATCTCTCTGTAAAACACATTGCAAATAGTAGCAAAAGACCTGAGAAGAAGAGGAATAAAGATTATGGTCTTCAGTACAATCTACTTTTGGAAGAAGAAAACTACTCGAGAGGAAAGTCAGTGCTGAAACTTTCCATTCCAAATCTTTAACTATTAGAAGGACTAAATTATTTGTCAGAAAGCACTAAGTTCATTCCACACCTTCTACAAAAATGCAAAGCAGAGTACAGACAAAATTTCCAACTTTTCTTTAGGTATCTCTGTGGTTGCCTGGATGAATGAAGGTGTCAGAATGGTAAGTGGAATGCTGACTGACCAGGAAAGGAAATTGTCTTATTGATGCGGATACCAGAGACCATGGTGCTTGTCATACTGGAGCTCTAAAACCAAAACTTCTCGTGCCTTCCTCATTCTCTGTTTCACAGTTGCTTTTGTTATTTATTTTTAAATACCCTCCTGACTAACTAGCTTCCAGAAGAAGGGGGAAAAACCATAAAAGCAAAAACTGGGAGAAACTAGAGAAGGATAGCTGAGCCATCAATTTCTGTAGACCAAACCCTTATGTCCAATTCACCCTGTGCTACTGCCAGCCACTTACATCATTCAGAGCAAAAACTTTAACAGTCCAAACTGGTGTGTTCAAGACTTGCAGGAATACTGCTTATTCACAATATATCCTAAAAGCTAAACACAAAATAATTTTAGCATCCGCATAGCCGCAGAGCATTATTTAAATAGAATAGTTCTTAAACAAGCAATACGCCATTTAAAGATGCAAGTCTCAGCATTTGCTACACTAAAAGTTTTTATACAAAATCCTCTTGAATCCGGGCAAACTTGCTCGCTAGAAAGGTGCATGCTGTTCTAATACATGTATCCCATGTCAGCACAAACAGCCTTCATGTAAACACGCGGCCGGGAGTACCATGAGTAACAACTCTGTTTCCATCAGAAGCCCTTTATCCTGCGTAAGAGGTCTGCAGGCTAATAGATGTCCTAGGCTAATGCTAACTAGCTACAGCTGGCTCGCAGCTATAAAAAGCCTTAATGAAAACATAAATACAAACTTCTCCGCTTCCCTCAGCCCGTACGTCAGGGCTGCGCAAAGGCACCGCTTTCCAAGAGGGCTGTGTGAATGAACGGGCTGCTCTGAACCAGCTCGCTCTGGTTCTGCCGGCTTTGTTTACTGAACAGCGTGTGCAGAGACGCGCCGGGGGATGCAGGGGGAGAGACACACCACGTGTGCCCTCCCGCAACCCCGAGCCCTGCGCTTCCAGGGAAGGCGTGGGCAAAGGCAGCAAATATCTGTTGGCCGAGGGACCGACCCGCGGCCAGAAAAGTGTCAGTCTGCACCGATGCTGAACACCGCTCGACTTTGCCGTGTATCCCCGTGCTTTGCCGTAATGTCACTTTGCTGTGCTCTCACAGATTCAGTCACAATAAATAACGCGGGCAGCGACATACACGGAGCTGAGGAACAACAATTTGTACCTGGAGTTCTGCATTCTCTCAAAACTTACTACAGTACTTACATTTTTATTGTGCCTATTTGGCACAAAACTAAATGGCAGAAAGAGACAGGTTTATCCAGGATATATAGAGAAAAGGGAAAAAAGCACATATTTCTACTCCATGGAACTAAGGGTTGCAAACTGAGACCATAACATCAGGATACTGAAGTGCTACAACAAACAGCAATTTTTCTCAATCCACACTGTGCACACACAAAATCTTCATTATTATTTGACTATTGGACTGTTTATCTGCTCTGTTAAAATAGTTTTATCGTGAAAGCAGTTGCTTTGCCACCACCTGCTTCTATGGATTTCAGCTGGTGACCTCAGACAGAGACAAACCCTTCAGGTGTTTGCAGGGAGGCCAGGCATGTTGACTTGCTATCCAACATGCTAGGCTAACCACAAGCCTGAATCAATAAGTAAGAATCATACCTAGCTTTTATTTTTCATTTTCATTTTTATAATGGAAATCCATTTATAGTTAAAGTTGTTCAGGAAATTTGGGGTTCTTCATCAAAAAAGTTTAGGAATACCCAAAAGTACATTTATCTGAAAAAAAAAAGTATCTTATTTCCAAATATCATGATTCTTCTTTCTCATGATTTTGTTCAATGCATGACTTTTTAATTTCTTCTGCTTTGCGCTATGCAAATAGCAACTGCAAGCAGGCAGATCATCCCCAAACATAGCTTCTCTGTATTCAGCAGGGATCAAACAAATCACAGAACGCAACCCATTTGTCTACCCAGGAGTTTCCTAAATCTAGCATACAGATGTATGCTAGCATCCTATGAGGTGCAACCCTTGAAAGCATTTAAAAACAAATTATCCAATTGCAATTCGTTGATTTGCTGAAATTGCAGCCTCTAAACTAAATGTGACACTTCTTTTTGCTTTGAATTCTCCCCCTTCTTGTACATACAAGCTGATTTCCAACTGATTTCTTAAAAATCCACAACCTTAGTAGAGTCCCTTCCCACTTGCAATGTTGAAACATAAACAGCCTGACAGACACTGATTTTCCTAACTGTTCGTGCATCCACTTCAAATACCTTTTTTTCTCAGGATGTTATTGCTATGATTCTCCCTCAAATCCTGGCAGTCCAAATAAAAAAAGTGACTCAGATACACAGAAGCATCAAGGTATAGATGAGCTCCTAACCCAGATACTTTTAATCATGACTAAACAGCCCAAGCTGCAGCAAGAAAGCTTTGGCAGTTTTCAGCTTCCTTGGAAAGGAAATATCCACTTACCATTAAATTAAATAGAAATAAAGAAATTAAAAAGACTTTTGCAAAGATTAGGCACTGAGTGTCTTTGCTAACATTGTCTTCCACTTCCCACTTATATTATGTTAATACAGCCAGTTAATTTATAGCTCCATATTGAAGATGTAACATAACTTGTCCCAATCAAATTAATTTCCTTGCACATTTTTCCTCATGTCAAACAGAATTTACAAATTTTGGCATTTGTTCAGAGGCAGTGGAAAATGTATAATCCCATTGTTACAGGACAAAGACAAGAACATCTGTAGTTGTCATGACTAGATCATATTTGAATTCAATAGTGGCGAAAGCTGCTGCCTCAGAGAGGAAATCCACAGCTTCCAGCAGACCAGGTTATTCACAGCTCCATCCAACCCAGTTCTGAGCTCTTCCAGGGAGGGGTCATCCACAATCTTTCTGGGCAACCTGTTTCAGTGTCTCAGCCCCCTACAATAAAGAATTTTTCCCTGATATCTAATCTAAACCCACACTCCTTCAGTTTAAGGTCATTCTCCCTTGCCCTATCACTACATGCCCTTGTAAAAAGTCCCTATTCAGCCTTCCTGCAAGGCCTCTTTATGTCCTGGAAGGCTGCTCCAAGCTCTTTCCTGGAGCTTTCTCTTCTCCAGGCTGAACAGCCCCAACTCCCTCAGCCAGCCAAATGTGAAATATCTCTGAAGTACACTTTGCATTCACCCCTAGCCTCAGGCACATGTAAAGCATGTTGTCCAGAGGAGTCCACACTGCAGTCAAACACACACCTCCAATCAAGTATCTAAATTCAGCATGTTACAAAACCATTTTGAACATCAATCAGGCAGTCTGTATCAGTTAAATAATCCCTCTTTTATCACCGTAGGACAGTGATAAAAATGATAAAATTAAAAAATAACTAAATCTCAACTGCCAACCCACTCAAACCCTTACACTGTGAACTGTAATATACAGTAAGTTCATCCCAGGCCTTTGCTCATCACTTGTCCCATTTGAGGAGTGTGTTCTTCCCCAAACCCTGTGACGTGCCCTTTAGTTAAAGAGGGAGTTGAAGCATTAACTGAAATGAGTTTGAGGATTTCAGCACAGGCAGATCCCTACTCAGTGTGATGCTGCTGACTGCCTTTGGCTGTGAGAAATGGAACAAAACCAGCAGTCACCAGTAAGGACCGGCATGTGAACATAAGACAACCTTGTTACATTTATAACTTACACACCAATTTTAAACAATGTTGACTGAAAGAACTAATTGTCTTCTCTGAGGAACTTTGATTTATTTGCATTGTTTGCTGTATCTTCATCTTTTGCATCATATAAAAGAAAGCGTAGAAGAGCTTAAAATATAGATGTCCAGGCCTATGTTTCAGCAATATTGTCCCCTTCAAAGTCTGTCTTAATTAATAAAGCATACCCACAATCTGCACAGAACTGTGTATTCCGGATTCTTTGAGACTCAAGACCTCCTTTTCCCCAAAAGAGTATGTTTGCATGTAAAACAGTAATACTTTTCCAAGGAGTATTGATCTGTTACAACCAACAGAAGCTTTTACAAAGCTGATGATAGAAAGTTACTTCTAAGAATCTTCCATTTTGGAAAATTGCTATTACATAAAATCTGTGCTGATGTTTTCCTGCACATGCACTACCTCTGCAGACACTTAAGGCTGTGCATACAAAGAGTGTTTACCCGCCCAAGTGGCAAAGAAATTCTGTGCAATATTCAGGTGGTTACATTTCTCTCCCAACTGCTAGCTCACCTCCATCCAGGCATTTATAACATTTATCACTGATCAAGGTTCTTGCCTTTGGGTATGATGGTAGAAGGAAAACAAATCCCAGAGACACAATCTGACTTTTACAAAGGTTTCTGAGACCTTCAGCACAACTTCAACACTTCCTCCAGGAAGTTGTACAGTCAGTGAAATGTAGAGGCGTAAAACACACACGGAAGATATCTGCTCTCAGTTCCATCAACCACATAACTTTCAGAGATACAAAAATTCAGGAGGCAGGTCAAAGCCAAGGGCAAGATTCCATACCTTTTACGTAGGCCATCTTAGAATAATTCTTGACAAATAACAGGTGCTGGAAAATTACTATTCCTGTTTGAAACCACACATTGTACAACAACACATACTTTGATTGTGGCTCTAGGGCTGGCAAATTATGTTTTCAAATTGTTTGCTTTTTTCTCCCTAGACCAGTCTTTACTATAGGATAAGGTACAGGGACCACATTACTCTTCCCATTCTCACCATTTACACAGTCCCTCAAAAACAACCAATTGGGTGCATACAGCCATGAAGCAAAGGGCAGTGGGAAATGAGGTGTTCAGGTGCAATAAACCTCCCCCAGCTTCCTAAAGCCCTGCATGTGATCACCAGAGATGGGAGGTGTGAAATGGTATGGTTACAAAGGTAAGTGGTGGGGAACACACAGCTCTACATAACGATGCCTCTATACCTCTTACCTGTCTCTCTGTGCTACTCAGGTATCTCTACAATTTCTCCATCATGGGGAATACATCAGTCAGTGGAGCTACTCCTCCTTCTTGACCATAAAAAAGGCTTGGGGTGTGTCTGACTGCCTTCTATGAGCACATGAGTCCCTTACTGATCAGTCTAAGCACTTGAGAATGGAGGAAATAAAGCAAGCAGTGTCTCCTTTTTGCTAGATGCATACAGGAGCCTGCACACACAGTATTGGCCATCTAATAGTTGGTTTCTATTCCTGTCCATTTGCTTTCCAAGGAGACTGAATCCCTGTCACACTTGTGGTCTGTGCTGGCTATCATGTTCTTGAGCCTCTTTTCTGTACTAGCACTTTTTATCAGTGCCCTGACATATTTTAGAACAACAACAAATTGTTTAATTGCCTATTCCCAGCACAGGGATGAAAAACACTGGTGTACATTGAGGGGTCCTTTTTTTTACATTTGTACAGAGTATATCAGATAACAGTTCTTTCACCTTGCCCTTGGACAGAATAAGATTATGTAAATATTTAGCACTGAAAAATAAACAGCAATGTCAAATTAACAAATTGTTGTACTACGGTGGCACTGGAAGTAGCCCAAGTTCCATCTAGTTGTCTGCAGCATCAGCAGGGAAAACAGACTTTCAGGGCTGTCCAGACAACAGCCTGGGGAAGCTACAGTTTTAGCTATACAAGACAATTTAAAGTATTAGCTGGACAGTGTGATACTAAAGCTGTTTTTCCAACAGTCTTTTGTCCTTACTCTCTGTTTTGGTGACTCCAGTTTGAGAATTACAAACAGAGCAGGGTGGAGGCAAAAGGGAAAAATCCAAGTGTCAGGGAGTCTTTACTGTGAATAAAAAAAAAAAAAGGAAAAAAAAAAAAAGAGAGAGAGACTTCAAAGCAGAAACCAGTTACTAGAGCTTGAACCTCAGCTATTAGGAGAACTATTATAAGTCTGTCAAGTAGCAGTTAGACTACTTTGCAAGAATATTAAGAGCACAGTATCTTAACTTCAGAGGATTTGAAAAGGGGAAAAATAGAGAAAACTCTTTGTTTACGGAGTACTCTCTACTGCATTTCAGTTACTTATTTCCTGTTTATTTTCTACTTGAAAAATCACATCCCAGAAACATAATGTAATTTTTTAAAACTTGCATTTATGACCATTCCATTTAAAATGTTTTGTTGAAAAAAAACACAAAAAAACAAATGGAATGCTGTAAACAGATTTAAGTCAGCCACAAAAAACATTCTGACAGATGTTAGCATCTGTGAACATGGATCTTTCATGACAGTCCTTTCCAATCTGGGCTCTTTTCAAATAAGAATACCTCCAGAGTTTTTTATGTTGTTGTTGTTGATTCCAATATGCTTTATAAAACTTAAGGTAGGTTTTCCAGACCAGAGGGACAACTTTTCTATGTATTAATCCATCTCCTTGGAATGCTAGTAGCATCTGACACTCCACTTTTAGTTGTGCATGTTGCCAGACAGGTTAACCCATTGACTAGATTTGTGTTAAGATAAACAGCAAAGATCACTGGATGAAGAAAAAAAGGGGCAAAAAGGAAATCCAACTAAGAAATTAATTAGTTCTACAGGATTATAACTTGCCAATAAAACTGTTTTACAAAGAATTACGTATGAACTGACTAGTCAGAAACTTGCAACAACTTGCTAGACCACAAGGAATGACAGTAACTGACTATCATGTTTCTTTGGGCCTGATCAGAAAGAAAAATGTGATTTTCCTCACTTCTATTCCTTCCAGCCACTCAAACAAATCCTCAGCTCTTCTAAATATTTCGCTCCCCAAGGGTACTTACTGCTTGCATGGTGGCAGACCTTTCCACTGCTCTATGATCTGGCAAATGGAAAACAAAATAAAGGGCAAAACTGAAAGAACTACGGATGACTAGTGTAAGAGGTGCAGATCACAGTAATTTTTAAAGTAAATGTATGGTCTTTCTTTTGTTCTTGGAATAGAAAGCTATAGCAGGCTTTGTTCAGGTAGGAAGTAGGTTGAAACACGCCAAGAAAAGTAATGGAAAATTTGTCTAGTCACCCACAGATTTTAAAGTGTGGATTCACAGCTCTAGCTAGCATTGTTTTCTACCAGCAGTGGTGAGTTCTTCCTTCATGACAACACCCTTTTCTGTCCAGCCTCCTCACACAAATCCGCCGAGTGCTCTGACCAGTTTAACTGCCTAATAGTCCTAAAAATGCATCTATTTTAATTACACTGACAACCACACAAGCAGCCCTGTCCTTTAAGGCACAAAACTGACCAGCTCTATTTTTTACTAAACTCACGTGGCCTGCTCAAAACAAACAGATACTGGCAGGAGCAAAATCCAAATTATACACTGCTTTATCCCAGGAACACAAAGTACAAGGCCGACGCAGTGAGTCAGACACCTCCGCGCCAGGGAGCTCCTCAGGTTGACAGTAGTCTCTTTGGGATCCTCGTACTTGTAAGCCAGGACATTTTTAAAAAAGAATCAAAACAATTGGGTTTAGACAAACATGTGTTGTGTCATTAACAAAAGTATCTCTCTGCCATCAGAGGGGAAAAGGCAGCAAAAAGTATGCCAGGAATGCTGGAAATGGGCAGACAGTCACAGCGAGTCATATTTTCTTCTTCCCCCCCCTGAAGAAACTCCTTCAGCATGAAAAGTCCATTTGCAAGAGCAGTTAGTTATGGGGGAAAAGGCAAATATTTCAACAATAATACAGGGAATGTGGATCCAATTTATGGACAAGAGAAGCTGGAGAACTCCTCAGTCCCTGCAAAGATTTCTCAGCATCCTTGGAAAATACTTTGAATACTTCAGCTGAGCAAACTTCAACCCTTCAAACATATGCCTTTGTCTATCAGTAAAAGGCCATATTCCACAAGTGTATTTATGAACAATAAATGCTAGATGCATATAGGCAGCCCCATAGTTTCTGTTTCACAAGTGTTAGTTTTAATCAATTAAATTAATCCATTTCCTTACAATCAAAACAGAGGTTTCTCCCACACTTTGCCACTCTTTAACTAGAAACTGGATGCCTTGAACCAAATGCATCACTTCCCCTATTCCACGTTTAATTTCATGCTTCTTTTCAGCTTATTGTGGTGGTTTTTATGCTTCCCTGTGACAACAGCATCTACGTTTTTGTGGAGTGCTACAAAAGATTTGCAATAGAACAGCCTGTTTAAAATACTGATCAATTAATCCACCTTGATATCTAATCAGAAATTTTTGTTTATGAAACCATGAATAATCTAACTCATCTTGCCTCATAAAGACAAACCTTGTTCTTCTGGCAGTCTTACTTCACAGAAAGAAGTTTAAAAAGGAAAAATGAGGGTTTTTTAGTTACAAAAGAATAAGACATCAGTTGGTTCAAAGGACTGCCAGAGGGCGTTGGACCCTTTTGCTCACTATCAGGTGACAGACACAGGCATTTTTGGTAGAGGAGAAGTCTCATGTGGATGTTTATCAGCCATGGAAATAGCAGCTGATAAAGCAGCAAGAGGTGTTTTTCGTCCCTCAGTCTGTAAAAGAAGTGTTCGTTCTCTTTGCAAACGAGAAATTGGGTTGTTTTTTCTGATTCAGGATCCAAAACACAGTCTGATAGCTGTGAACAACAACAAACAAGTTGTTCTGTGAGCTGAGACATCTATGAAATTTGTGGACCTTTTAAGAGCTCAGTTAAACAACTGCATATGAGAATACCCAGCTACAGCATGTATGCAGAAGCAACAAGCTCTCATTTTTTATTTTATTTCTATTTCATGTTTGACATAAGAAGTGCAATCTGGGATTTCTGTTTTCTTTCACCCCATTCCTGTGAAGGGTGTGGGCTCAGGCAGGTTAACTGTGAGACTGCAAGTTGAGTATACTTTTGGTTTAGAGTTGGAAATGAAAAAAGTAGGTTGAATGACAGTCTGTCAACTGCCCTGACATTGATCAAACATAGCCCTCTGGAAGCAAATCTACATGGAGGAGTACTGTCCTCAAAACCACATATTGATGAGGGCTGGTAAAGTACTTTTCCTCTTACTTAAAAAAAAAAAAAGTTATATTAAGAATGAGTTAAGTACAAAGCAAAGAGTCCAGAGATGTATCAATTACTTAAAAAAAAAAGTTCAGTGTAACTATTATATGTAAAAGAGCTCCTAAAAATGTCAGGGACAACACTGTTGGTAGTTACTTCCCTGTGGGTGATGACCAAGGTTGCATTTTAGGAAGGAATAATCTTCCTAAGTGCTTTGTGGAGGAATTTTATTGATCAATGAGTGCTGTAAATTACCCAGAGGCTTATGAGGTAGCAAGAATTGAGAGAATTCTAGTATTTCAAAAGCTCAAGAAGAAGGACCACTGGGGACACCACTATCTACCTGCAGGATGTCTTAGAGGAACTCAAATTCTTCAAAACTTTGGAGAAACCTGTCAAAGCCTATTGCAAATTGCATCTGGAGAGCTCTCAATAGGACCTGTTAAACTAATTGCACATCTCCATTCAAGTCCCAAATGCTGCAGGAAGAAATGTTTACTTATGTCCTGAAAGGCTGAACTTAGAACCTTAATACAAGCTCTTCCACTATAACTCACTTTAATGATCTTCCTGAGTGAAAAAAGAAATCTGATACATCTTACCTTTCAAAATTTTAAGCCAACATGAACCAAAAGTTAGTGCAAAACCAAAGGAAGAAAATGCAATAACAGACAGCTATCTCAGACCCAGGGTTGCTGAGAAAGACTGAAATCAGTCTTTGGTCTCAAACCTTGAGGATCACAAAAGGAGAAGGAAAGAGTTCAATGGTTCAGTACTGGTCAGAAAAGAAAACTGTTTGCCAGATCTTTTGTACTTAAGAAAACAAGGTCCAATTCTCAATTCCCTCCACTGTAAACAGAAGAGTATTAGGATCCAAAGACTAAAACATAAGAGGCTAAAACAACTGGCTGAAAGCTGTATGTTCCATGGGGTTTGCGTGTAATGCTTCTGCACCGCTCGTTATGTTTTGACACCACAACACTTTTTACTGCAGAGGAATCTTAACTGCTGTGGCCTCCAGATTTGCAGAAGTCAACAGGATCTTTTCCAGTGACTTCACAATGGAAGCTCAATCTATTTCTTTCTTGTTTCAAAAGACCACTGCGTGAGCAAAACTTACTAGCAGACCATACCAGAGACTAAAATAGGCAAATGGGCTGTAACCACTATTCTGTGAAACTCAAGTAACAGTATATGATGTTCTCAATTTACTTCTCATTAATTCATTTTCAATGTTCCTGTCATCTGTTGATGACATAAACTATAGACAGATCCTTCCCTTCTCTGGGCAGGACTACTTCTGTGTCACACTATACCTAATTAAAGAACTACACCACACCCATCAACAGCCCCATGCCTCCCTTGCTGAGTGTGCTTCTTCCCCACAAGACAACGAGAATGACATTTCTGAACTCACTCCTCTTTGGTTTCTCATACACCACAGCTTCAACAAAAAAAAAATTCCCATGCATCTTTTTACTCACCTAACGTTTGGCGGATCTGAATTTGCCGCAGGTGTTGCATAAAGAGGCTTGTGTCCTTGAGTGTGGCTTCTGTATCCTTCTCTTGCAGGCAAACAGTACACCCTTTGGATAACAACTCGTACCTGCACTTCTCTCCATCCCACTGCTCCCTGGCTTTCCACCATTTCAAGCAGAGAATCATTAACAGCACTCAGTGCTGAGGGATGCTGTTTTGAATCACCGTTGTTATGGGTTTGTGGAGCACATGGAACCTGGCGAAGGAAAACCCATTAAGACAAACATTCCAGAGAACCTGGAAATTATGTAGAGCTAGAGAGGGAAATGCCATCAATGAAAAGTCACGTTGCAAGGGCACATCAGTTTTGAAATATTTACTGCTCCTAAAGTAACTTACAGACTTGTGGCCAGTTATTTATTGCATATTTTCAATAAACACTCAAGGGAGTTGCACAGAGGGTGTGCTCCTGTATTTAACTGGTGCTCTGGACTGAGCTAACTCAACCCCTGAGAGATGAAGGTGACACCAGCAGGAAAACAGACCTGATAGCCCTTATGATTCTTCCCCTTGAACAGACTTTTATTTTTACTTCTTTGATGTTCTGTTCCTTCTTCTTCTAAAAAACAGGCTAAAATTCATCTTGAATGCTTCTGGGCTTTCAAGTAAAGTTGGAAATGAACAGGTGTCTAGTTTTATAGACTAGTAAGCTAGTCCTCAGACTTACACATTTCAATGGAAAATATTTCAGCACAAAAGAATTAGATGACTAATGAAAAATACAAAGCTTTTAAAGCAAAAACTTGATTTTTTTCACTACTTTCAAAACATATTTTATTAATAAAACCTTCCAATCTTGCAAAATAAATTTCATGAATACTACAGTTTGCCTTAATCTAAATGAGTAATGTAATTTATCTTAATTTTAAAATAAATCTCTCTCGATAAAGATTGTATGCAAGCATAGACTAACATGGTCAATATATATATAGGTCCCTTTGCAGCATGAGCCAAATTTCTATTTTCACAATGAAACCTGTTTTTGTAAAAAGCTATGTCCCAAGAAAGGTTTTCAGAGTACCATCGACTGTGCCGTAAGTATTATACACCAATAAAGAAGGAGAATTTGCAGTATTTAAAAGAAAATTGTGGTACGACACTACTCTTTGTCTACAAAGTGGTTGCAATAAAACTTGTCTACCAAGTGTTAAATGAAGTGGTTTGCTTGTTAGGAGTCATGAGGGGAACAAGTAAATTGTTCTGGTTTTCAAATACCACAGTAAGAAGCTTTTTACAAGTTAGAGTTGAAGCAAGAAAGGCGATTAGGATTTGATTTATGTAACTTTTTAATTCCCAGGCCTATAATGGGAATTATATATAAGGCAAACACAAAATGTTGACACTCATGGTTCTTCAAACTTGAAGGGCCAAACTTCTCAGATATTAAGAATCATTTAAGTAGCCAATATAAAGCTTTTACAAGAGCCTTACTTTCAGAAAGTGCTGGCACACAATGAAGAAAACAAATCTCTTAAAATACCTCAGCTTGTACAACCACAGCTACAGAAATGCAGTCAGCAGTCACTTTAATAAAGTCAAAATAGGAAGGAAAACAAACTGAAGGGATGGGAATGGGGGATGATGTTATCAATTGATGTTTTAAAGAAAGGATAGGATCGATAAGCAAATGAGTTAAGACATAGGAATAGGAAAAAAGGAATGTTTATTTTAAATAGTTGAGTGAGTCACCTTGAGTGAGTTAGAAGGAAACAGCTATTTTTAAGCTATTCAGCTTTAAAGAGTAAGAGAAAAATCAATGAAAAACGAAGTTATAATTACTATTTAGCACAGTAGTGAGACTTCAGCAAAATAACCTCACAGCAGTTCAGCATTTGGATGGACCAAAACCCTCCAGTAAGAAAACATTATTAAAGTAAACACTGCATATTATTCAGCCTTGATTAAATGAAAGGGGAAACCAAACAGGTCAGTAATTTAGAATTTTTGTTTTTCTTATGATTTCCAAGCATCTTCTCACCAATTTCTTACCAAGTGCTTAATTGTGAACCAAATGGAGCATACCTCATTATCTGAAGATTCCTGGTGTAACTTATCAGGAAGGTCAACAAGTCTGAAGGTCTGTGCCAAAGATATGATATTCTTCCTGATATGCGTCTTTTTAAGCCCAAATGTCTTCTCTCTGGCTTCTGAATGTTCACTGAGTAGCACCTTCTGACTAAAGTAGGTGTTCATGATAACAGGAACACCTCCATTTTGGAGAAGCAGTTTTTGCCTGGAAAAAAACAATTTAAGTGGCATCAAATCCATTACAAGTTCAACTACTGATAAGCACTATTTTAAAATGTGTCTTGCATTGCATTTTCTCTCCCCTTTTTTCTACAGTTCCCACTCAGACACTTCAGAGGTATGTTATCCAAATTACAAATTACTCACCCCACAGAGTCAGCTTGGATCAGCCATCTTAGCTCAGGCATAGCCCTGGGTGATTGGAGATCCACTGCATCCAGGGACAAGTCACACCTGGGAGCCAGCTGAGCTGCCAAGCCCCATGAGCCCCATCTGGCTTCACACAAATGCTACTTGGTGTCCCCGTGTTGTCAGCACAGAACCGAGAGCACCAGGACCCTCTGCATACAGTGAGTGAGGTAAAAGCCACGAATGAAAGACTATTAAACCTGCTCCATGTTAATCACACCACTGGTCCACTGGACCCAGCCTGACTCTTGCAGGACATTCCCCTCTGGTGAGTGCTTCCCACCACCCCAAATCCACTCTCATGCAGCTGGTAGCAAGCTGCTCCTTCTCCCTCTATTTTTCTAAAAGCAAAATTCTATGTTTTGCTTACAATATGCTGTATATTATCTTGCCTGTGTGTTTGTCACTGTCATAAATCTGCTCTCCTAGATCCAGTTTTGGTTTCTAGTGCCAATGTAAATTCCCAAACAGCTCCACAAGCAGCAATTTCGTACCCACCAGATTAAGGGAATGTTTGCAAAATCTCTAAACACACAATAACTTCATTCCAAAGCATCTGCTGATGTTGGGTTTTTCTTATGCTGGTATCTCAATCACACATTTAGAAGTACACTTTTTTTTTACTCACAGGACACACATCTAATGAAGTCAGCTGACAAAACCAACCAGTAGTCTTATTTCCTACAGCATCAAAACAGACCAAAATCCACTTGGTGACTTTACCACAATATGTATTTTTCTACCATTAGATTTTTAGCACCTAGGCATCAAACAAGGCATCCTGCCTTGGCAGCAAAGCTGTGCTGACCAGAGTTCAGAACTTCGGTCTCTCTCTAGACTGCTCAGCAGTTATATTATGGACCTGAAGCAAGTTTCCACATTTGTGACATTGTTTCTCAAAATATAAGCATAGAGTTAAAAAGCAAAATGAAACAACGAAACACTCAAAAATACTTATTTCTGATCTCAGTCCATACAAGATCTTCACCATGGTCTGTTCTACAACAGAGTACTTCATTCTTTAAAGAGCAGATAGCTAAAGTGAGATTGATGTATTCATGTTTTCAAGGGCATAGGAAGAGGGCCAACAAGTTTTAAATATAATCCCTGTTATTTTATAATTAGGAAAAGAAAACAACAGCCAGATGATCTCTGCTTTTTAGGAAAAAAGGATACATTTAAATATAAATTATGAACAAGATGCATTGCTTCTACTTTGAGCACTCACAGAAACAGAAAATTCATGAAAAGTTACAGCATAAAACTGAGTCCTGAACTTCACTACGAAGAAGTCTTATTGCCATCTGTGAGCTCCCCAGATTTAGGGGAGCAGCAATTCATCTCTAAGGGACACCTAGTCCCTTGACTTCAGATGAATTTGCTAACAAAGCTCCCAGTTTCGAGCATGAAAATATCTCACAAGGCTGCCAAACTGACATTGCCTGATAATTTTCTGCATTACAGGATTAAAACTGAGGAATTAGCTTGGTCAGCAAACTGAGACTCTCTGATTTTATGAGATTTTTCAACTGTTATTTACCCACTTTTTTCTAGTGTACAGAAATGTACCTAAAATTTCCTACAGATCTCGGAATAGTTTGGGCTGTCTTTATATGCAGATGTGTAATGAAAATTTTAGCACCTTCTTGAGATGCCTGTGTTCAGACCCAAAGTAAACAGGAAGTCTTTCTGAACACGAGATCATTACATCACTAATGTCAGAAGAATGTTTGCTTGATCTAAAACATCTCATTCTCTAAAAAAACCACTGACGTTAGTAGCAAATCATTTGCAGAAACTTTGAGGTTTATGGTTTTATTTTTATTTTCCTGAGCAGATATGTGATCATGGTTTTGGGTTTTCTAAAGGCAGGTAGGTTTTACCAATACCCAAATGACGTGTACTTTTGCTTTGCTATGCTTATACATTCCATGTCTCGAGTACTTTTATAATTGCCAAGAGCTTTCCTGGTGAAGTACTTATTATTTCATCATATCTTTACATGGGTAATGCATGAACTAATGGCTACTTGGTATTTCCACAAAGCAAAAATGGGGATATGCTTTCAGGAGAAGCCTCTCATTTCTTAAATGCAATTAGTTCACTAAAAACACTCTCCTGAAGAAATCCTTTGAGACCTGCATAGATGTGCACAGACTTAGCAGTAATTCTTCAGCTACCTCAGAATGCTCACATACATCTACTTAAATCTTCCCTATTCTCAATGGACAGATACCTCACAATGAAAAGAGCCAGGAATAAACAGAAATAAATCCCAATGGAAATGAAAGAAATAAGGAAAAAGTTTGTAATAAGCTCACTATTTTTTGTACAGGTAGATGGCCAACTGGAAATATTTTATACATTATATGTACCTATATAAAACATAACATTATTAATAACATTATTTATATTTTGCATACAATATATAGAATAATTGTATTGTTTATTTACATTATTACAAGTTTTATATTTTTTTTTCAATATGAGAATAGAATTATTAAAACAGCATCAATTAATTGAATGAAAATTTTTCCCAGAAATTCCTTCTAGTACTGCTTAGCAAAAGCAAGCTCTGTGGAATGAGAACTTGGACTATCATCATGGCAGAGACCTCTGCATCACCACTGTATATTGTTCATACTGTTCTCTTTGCAACAAAGGCAATCATGTTAGAGCCACCATGTATACCTTAAATTCTTTTTGTCTGTTTGAAAGGTACAGACTGGGGCAAAGAAAGCCTATCATGCTGGCAGAGTTGGGAAAAGAAAAATCACTTCCCCAAGCAATCCCCACGTGTTGCCCTCGTGCCTGAGACACCACAACTGATCACCTTAACTTCAAGCATCTGTTCCAGCTGCAGATTCTCTATACCCAGAAGCAGCCTTACTCTGGAATACAGAATACACTCTGCAGCATCCTCTTAGACATAAAGTGTTAAATGGGCATTGCAAGACTTCTGTGAACTCTCTTATATTGCTTCTTGTCTATCTGCTTCATAATAGTTTAAAAGCTAGTTTTCAAAGAATGAGAGACATCATCTCATTCAGCTAATCCAAAGACGATGGAAAAAAAGCTCAGTACAGTTTATAAACTCCTATGAAGAAATCTTGTCATCTCTGATTTTTTTCTTGCAAAGTATTATATAAAAGTTGGATTGACTTCCTTAGTAATTGCCTTTAGACCTTTGTAATGACCTGAAGTAGAGACTGGGAACTTTTTATACTACAGGGCATTTTTTTACTGGTATGTAGACAATCAGCAATTGCCGTAACTGATCACATGCTAAAGGAACATGAGGCAATAATGTTGTTGTTTTTTTTTTTTTTCTTTTCCAGCAGCTTGCTTCTCTGTCCAGGAACGTAGCTTGCTTTTTCTCTTCCTCCCTCCTACGATGGAGGTTATCTGGGCAAGTAGGCAGGAGACATTCTTGCCACTTCTACGTTAATCGTGGTCTGTCTCCATCCAAGACGCGAAAGGCTGCAGAACGTACAGCATGGCACTGGGTAGAGGAGCTGACATTTCCATTTGAGTCAGGGTCTTACTCCTGGGGCCAAACAATCAGCGGGTTTGCACTGTGGTCTGCCCTGCACAGCCCATCCACAGCCAGCGAGGAGTTGTGACTCCACGGCAGCAGCGAGCTCACAAACCACACGCTTCCGCTCAGTTCTGCTGACATCAAACGGTGGTGCTGGTTCATGAACTCAAGAAGACTCTGGATCACTTTAAGTTAGAGAACATATTTTTTTGTTCAGTCTCCCTGAGTATTTTACTGGGCTTTTGGTTTTTGTTGGTTTGTTTTTTTTTTTCTCTTTTCTCTTACAAAGTGTAAAATGCCTAGAGTGGTTTTTTTTTTAGGAGCATTAAGTGAACACCCTTAACATTTCAGTGACCTACAACTTGCACTGTAATTATGAAACAGGCTGTTCTCAAGTCTCACAACAATGATTTCTGCATAAAGCAGGTTTAACATCCACCAAGTAGCACAGCAGTAGTTCATGTAGAACAAGAGCATGCCAGAGCCTTACACTGTTGCTCAGAAGAATGAGGAATCATTCCCCATAGGAACAACATAAAGGGACCCATCCCTGACTTCCCAGGAATCGCTTGTTTCATCCAATGTAGAGGAAGTTGCTCATGCTGCCTCTTGCTTAGGGTTGTGTGGCATCTGCAATGCTTTATCTGTGAAATGTCCAAGAAATGCCTGAGCATTGAGCTAATGATAATAATCAAGAAACAAATCCCCCCAAAACTACAAAAAACAAGTTCAGACAAATCTCGGCCCACCTATCACACAGTAACTATCTTCTCAGTATACATCCCAAATCAACAAGCCACTTGGGACAGATCTGCTTTCTATCATGCCTAGAGAATTTTCATCCATGAATGAGTAATCTAACCACTTGTGTGTGAGCCTCCGTCAGCGTCATTTACTGCCAGTGTAATGCTGCATGGACTCTGCAATTCTCAGTTCACACTTTCACAGTACAAAACTTCTTCCCATGCCCCAACGTCAAAGACAGAAAACAAAAATCAGCTGGTATCTCTTTCTTTGAAATTATCTTATTCAAAGCAATGGATTATTGTGGTACAAGTTCCCAAGGCTCATTGTACTCTTTTCCCTATGGGAAAGTAGCACTAACCATCCAGATCAACGTCCAGAGTCACATATGGCAAATGTACAATTCTCAGCTGTGTCAGGTTTCCAAAGAAATGTGGCTTCAACACCTCAGAATAACAGGTCTGCAGAAGATGTAACAATAAAAAGCTAAAATTTCTACTTTTAAAGTATCATGCATTTTATTTGTGAAAAGAATAGCTAGATACTTGTTTTGTCCCCCTACTGGAAAAGTATTTTGTCTGAGGACTCATTCCATGAATACAAGATACAAAGAAAAGAACATACAGCTGCTAAATACATAATTTGTTATAGCCCAATCTGTTACAATTTGTCACTGAACCTTAAGTACAAAGCAAACTAAGAAAATCAGTAAAACAACACAAGTAATGAAAATAAATCTTTTCTATTGCAGTGTAAGTTCTTTCAGCAAAATACTGTTGTACTTTTCAACAAAATTACTTGTAAACCTAAGAAATCACTCCAGGAAGAAATTACAGTACACAAAGCCAACATTTTTATCACTATATCATTTAACTAATTTCAGAGTAATCATATAAACTAACCACTGGCTTGCCATAGTGCTGCCTTTTGAAATCTGACACCCTGTAGCATGAAAAAAAGTTGTATGGAAATGTTCACATTTAAGAAGAGCTCTGCTATAAAAAGCTTGTGGTTAACATTAAGCACCATTATACCACACACCCAGTGCTCTCACCTCTGCAGGGAACTGCACTGTGTGCTAACTGAAGGGGATGAACAGGTCTTCCAAAGTAGGAAAGCACAGACTGATATCAAAGCAAATCTCATCCACCTCCGGGAAATTACTGCAATACCAGGCTTTACCAAGACTGGAAAGCAGGGAAGTTTCTCTTCCTATGGAAGAGGCTGGAGCTCTCCAGCCACTTATTTTGGCTATGAAGAAAGCACTTGAAATTGCTAGCATTCTGGACCCAAATTCATCATGGCAAAGGTTAACCTTTGGCACCACCAAAACATAAAATTCCACTCACAGGTTGTGCTTACATACAAATTGGCATGGAAATGATCTCTTGAGCTTACTGGGGTAATACCTCTGAGAGAATTCACTAAAATTCTACTCTAACTGGGATGCTGAGACTTTTTCAACACCTAAATTAGACACAAAACATTTGGTATTAAATAACCTGCACACAATGAAGCATTAAATGAGAATGATGTTTTAAAAACAGAACAAAAACACTTCCCCCCATGGTATGAGGGTGTTACAAATAACTGGGGAGATATAAATATCATGGTTATCTTTTCATAATCAAGATGTGATGAAAGAATTCCAATCTGTGTGTTTACCCCATATATCAACTTGTGTCTGACTAGCCATGAGCTCATTATTCAGATGACTTCTTCCCTCTGTTCCCAGTGCTAAACTGCACGTAGGGTTTGAGGTGGCTGAGGGAGCCACCACAAAGTCCAGGGACATACTGGAGGGATTCTGAAAGGCAGAAGAAAAAGGAACCAAGCAAACTGCAAAGTGACATCACATTAAAACTTGTGGTGAGTGTTAGAGAGAACAAAAATGGCTGTCCTGGTGTGAAATCAGAGGTCCACCTACCCCACACTCTAGCTTAGAGCAGAAAACAGCAAATATTTGAAGACTATGAAAATAAAAGCAAGCATCTAGTGAAAGTTCTCCAGAACACTCTCTGATAACTTCTAAAAACTTTCAGCTTAGGGACTTCCTAAGGCAGAAGTAATATCTCTGTATCTAACAGACCTTTTTTTCCAGGAACATCTGTGCCTGCTTTTTGACCACTTGGACATAGATGGCATCCATAACATCCTGCAGTATCCACCGTGCTCTGCAGTCTAATTACATGCATCTGAGAAACCACTTCCTTTGATTTTTTTTGATCTGTCACCTAGTGGTTACATTGCTGCCCCCCACTTCTTGTTTTTAAGAGGCAGTGAACAATCATCCTTCCTGATGCACTTCCTAACACAGACCTTTATCACATCCTCTCCCAGCCACTGCTTTCTCAAGGTGAGGAGCCCTAGTCATCCTAGTCATTTCTTACAGGGAAGCCGCTCCATACATCTCTTCTTGTTGCTTTTTTCTGATATTTTTCCACTTCTGCTATGTATCTTTGATTTGGAAGACTGAAATCCTAATGTATAAATGCACCACAAATTTCTACAGTGACATCAAGACAGTTTTGACTCAATTTCTAGTCGAGTCTTGTTTTACCATGTATTTTTCTGATCATTAAATGAAGACTAAGCTGACATACTAATGAAGCTGTTGGAACACTAAAAACATGCTCCTGGAGACCAACAATCCAGAGTCTATCATTTCATATGGGCACTTCACATTTACCTACCATTTCCTAGTAGGAGAGCCTGAGTTCTGCCTCCAGCCCTAGTTCTAGAGCGCTGAGAGTATGAACACATTCCCCTGGTCCATAGGATTGTGAGGATGACAGCACACCATTGAATAGAAAGGAAACTTGCACAGTGTTCAGTTGTACAGAAGGTGTCCAATTCTCTATTTTCTTCACTGGTACCATGGAGATTCGAGGCAACAGGTTACACCAACAACTCAGTGGATGAAAGGTGAGGAGTGTTGCCACTCTGCCACCACTACACACAATGCCACCACTCCTGAGGTATCAGGAGAAGCTGCTTCTCACACCAGGAGAACACTGCAATATCCACCCAAGCAGCTGAGGGCCATGTGTCAGAGTGAAGAACTTGCACACGAGAATTTCTGACCAAGGTTATGGAGTGCCAGGGTATTTGGTTGGTTGGTTCAGGTTTGAAGAATTACTGGAGAAACTTTAACAGACAAATGACATTTTAAAATGCATTGTTCAACGTTTTGCAGGGATTATTAAGAATACTATCCTTTTCTTCCACAGACATTTGGCATTTGCAACTGGCAGACTCTTTACAAGCCCAGCCTTGCATTCATGACCACTTGCATGCACAGTAGCAAGAACAAATAACTATCCCTGAGCAAACTTCAGAAAGACAGTTCAATATACACATATGCTTGATTTTACTTAAATATTTTATTATCAAATCTAGTATTAAAAAAAACCCAGCACAACTACCAAATAACAAATAATCTTCCGTCAGACTTGTTCTTATACTCCTATCTTGTTCTGGTACTCATTTCTGGGCATCTCCTATTGTTTCTTTGCCACATCATGAAGCAAGACCAAATTCTGCTCTCTTCTGGTGAGGTCCCTTTTTTATACAGACAAATCCAGTGCTATCAGCACAGGAAGAGTAGCTGAAAGTAGCAGTAGTTCTGGGTTCTCTGGTAACACAACTGAGAATCACAAAAGGTAGTCAAAGCTTGCTCTGAGCCACAGAGCACAACAGCAAAGCAGAACATTCCTTCTCAGCTGGTCAAACTGCTTCAAGCAGCCTAGAGGTCTCAATGGACAGCATCAGGCAAGGGGAAGTGACTGAACCACTGGTACAGAAGGCTGTCCTGCAGAGCTCCACAGGTCCTAAGGCATGTTATAAACCAAGTTTACCTCCACTATGATCCATTTCAGCTTTACTGAGCTGAGAAAAATCCTTTGTTTCACTATATTTGCTGCCACTACTGATAAATGTATAACAAAGGTAAAGGTGGTGTGGATAAGCCAGGTAGCACAGAAACCTCTTTTAGGCAAGTTTTACTTTCTGCAGTAATCAGTTCACAACAAGCACCAGTGAAAAGACAGCAATGCTAGTGACCAGAGTGGAAACTTCTCTACCGAAACATCCTGGCATAGACATCGCCTCAGTGAAACTGTCTGTGCAAGGGAAGAAGTTCAGCGTCTCGGCCTGCCGCAGAAACACTGATCGTATGTGATAAACAAAATACCTTTCTTCTTTCTAGGTTAGCAAACAGTCCTCAATAGTGTGTGTACTTTGAAGTTATCACTCACAAGAATAACTTTCAGAGCTTCATTTTGCTTCTATGCAATACCATATGTCTTCTCCGTTACATCACCAGACGTGGATTGTGTGGCATAGCTCCATCAAAACAAGGAAAAACACTGAGCAACAACATTTCAATTCAACATTCTCCTCAATGTTTTTTTTTCTTTTCTGAATCCAGAGCAATCTTAGTATTCCTGCATTAAAGACATAATTGTACAGAACAAGCAAAAAATTCTAATTTTTATATTGAAAGCTTATATGGTCTACAGGTCACTGCTAACTTGGCTTGTTTTATTTCACTGAATAGTTGCAATGACACATAGCAACCAGATCACATCAGATTTGGGAGAGTTTTCATACTGCATCACACTACTCTTATATGCCCAGATTTCTTTTTCAGATTCATGTAAGAGGGCTGGTGACTCAGCAGAGCAGAATCAATAATGGAATGAGATGGATGAACTCCGGGATTGTTTTTTTGTGATCCCATTAGACTTCAGAGTCTACACAGCTCCAAGCACGTTCTAGGTTTACTTTTCCATTTCAAAGAATATTTATTTTTTAAAAGAAACAGTCTTTTATGCTTCAGAGAGAAAAATGTTAGAGGTATAGTAGAAACATGAAAGTCCTTATTATTAAAAAAAACCCAAAACCACACAGCTCTGCCTTTATTATATTTAAAATACTTCAGCATCTATCAACCCAATAAGCCAAGTTTACCTATAACAATTCTATATGTTGCACAGTCATATGAACACAACTCCTTAAAACTAATCAATCAAAACTAATTATAAGCCAAGCTGAAAGAAGTGGGAAAATACCAGACATATCATTACAAAAATAAAACCTAAGAATAAGTTTTTCAGAACAAGAAAGAGATCTGTATTTTTTTAGAGGATCTAAGAAAACAGAATTGCAACTCAAGTCATTGCTTGAAGCACTATCACAGTAAAACCTCTACAACATTGATACAAACGCACCTGCCAAAAAAAAGGACCATCAATAACCTCTGAAAACTGGTAAGAGTCCTTGCAGCAATATGACTTATTATCACACAAGGGCCAGTTTTCTGACAAACCACTTCAGCTAAAGCTCTCTGTGGAAGCAACCCACTTCCAAAGGAGAGGAGCATTTTGGAGCACGCGTATCTCTCACTATTGCACCCTGCCCTCCCCTTCCAAACAAGCAGAAATAAAGTCTTTGAAGTTGTGGGAAAACACCTGTAAAAACATACAGATTTTGGAGAAAACTGGTGTGAGAGACATAAGGTGGAAGGTGTGCCATCACAGGCATCTTGGCCCTGGCCAAAACCCTGAAGTTTAAAGTGAGAATGACATTCCAAGAACAATAGCGAAATTTGCCAGTCCAGAGAAATGTTTATGCAATAAAGGGTGAAACAACTCCACTACACACACATTTCCTAAGCAAACAACTGTGAGTTAATCGAGAGCTTAAATATATCCCATAGTGTTTAACAAAGGATGGCATCCCTATTCTCAGGCTTGGAAGCTGCATATCAAGTTTTGGAAGCAGGGATTTTGCAGCCAGTTTTGAAAACCTGAGAAATATTAACCTAAAGAAGGAATGCTGGCTGACTTCTTATAAAGGAATCATCATGCATTTTGTTTTCCTTTTCAATACTTTCCACTCTTTATGTACCTTCACTAAAATAACAGCAAACACAGTATCACTGTACAATATCCCACGCTTTATGTGATGTACACAGGATCTGAATGGCCTCCTGTTTTGAGTTGAGTCATAGGCTATCACAAGCAAAAATAGGAGAGAAGAAAAAAAAAAGACAAAATTATCAAGTTCCAGCAAAATGACCAGCCTTTTCTCCCACTACAGCTGAAGCACTAATGGTAAGAAACCATCTTCTATACTCCAAAAGAAACAAGTTTATGCCAGCAGATAATGATCCTCACATATAAGCTGAAATGCTTCATTTTTTCCCACTGTGATGGCAAGACTCTCCCCAGTTGCTTATGCATTTATTTCATCTTTTATTTAAAAGAGGTGGTTCTTGTTGTTCATCCAGGCCAAGGGCCTTCTCTTACATCTCCTTTCCCAAGGAGTGCATCCTGGTCTGCAGCTGCCCTGCCAGGCCCTTCCTGCACTGCTCCTCCTGATGCTGGTGCTCTGCTTCATATCCTCATTCATCTGCAATTCAAGATGGATCTAAATAAAGAATGATTCCCTTGCTCAACTGCATCACTAAGCAGGACATGGAAAAAAACCTATATAAATGCAATGATATTAGATCAGTCTTGCTTTAAGTTCTACAAGTATATATATTTAGGATATTGTATTTTGACACATATTTATACATCTGTTTTTAAAACAAAGTTACTTGTGTTCTTTCCTCTCTACCAGTTGTTTAAAAAAAAAAAGAATCATACCTGAAACCCCTGCAAAAGTGTCTGGTACAAATACTGCCCAAAGAGGAGTCTCTGGGCTGATTTCCTGTATGTAAATGTGCTCAGCTGAAAAAATGTCCAGGGCATGATTCCCAGACTACGGTACAGGAAAAAAGAGGAGTTCCCTGGCTTAGTTAACATCAGAAGGAAGACACAGGGACTCATCCAGGGAAAAGAGGCCAGTTCATGACTCTCGTATGTGTGTGCACATACACACAGAAGTGCAGGCACATGCGTGTGCGCTCCCTTCCCTGCCTTGCCTCTGCCCTGGTGGGGTGGGTGAGCTGGCGCAACATCCCCTCAAGGGAACAAGCTCTTGAAAGATCTGATATGACATTTTTACATTCAACTGACTGCATGCAACATTCCTTTAAAAAAAATATATTATCTGTTTGCTTGCTTGAAGCGTCACAAAGATAATATTCACGTCTGTGACCCTGACTGTCTCTGGTCAAGAGGCAGAGACATTGTGCAGACTGCTTTGCCTTCCAGCACCCCCGGGATGCCTGCCAGAGAACAGAGCTGCTGTCCCAGAGGAGAGGGTCAGATCCCCCAGCCTTCAGCTGACACCCTTAGCAGTCCCTCTGGTGACTACTGAGGAGGTGAATGGCACAGGGGACTTGGCTTGCACAGCCCTACACCTGTGTTACTGATGTACACGGCAAAAACTCCAGTGGCCTAAATCTGGGGAAAGAGCTTTTTTTTTTCCTTTAGAGAATTTTATCCCCAGATCACTTGTCTTTCCATTCTTCTTTATCATTGTTGACCTCCAAATTCCTACACCACCACCCTCTTCCAGCATCTACCAAAACATTCATATCTGTTTTCTGCATTGTGGTTACATGTCCATGTGGGTTGAAAATCTTTTAAAGAATCTTATTTAAACACAGCTTCATCATCCAGATACTGTTTGGGCAATGAGATATGCAGAGGCAAGCAGCATTACAGAATCTTATTTCAAAGCCTGTTTCCCCTACCGGAGCACTCATTTTAAAATGAATCTAAATTACTGCCTTTCCCATAAAAACTTGCTTAAGTGCGATTTAAAAGAAATGTTGCCAAGTGCAGAAATGCAACCTCTGCCCTTGGAAGTCCTTGAATTAAAGTTTGCTGAAGGCTGCAGGTTAATCCAGGGTAGAATCAGTCTGTGTTTGTTCAGGCCTTCTGCTCTCCCACCCAACGTGCACTCCTGGAGATGGGGTACCCAGATGAGCAGAACTACTATTTCACCTGATAGGGCTGATCTGTTCATCACACACACCACTGTGCCTCCACACCAGTAAGGACATAAGCTAACAGAAAAGCTGATTGTCAAAAGCATCATGTGCATTTTTCTATGTCTCAAGCTCATCCTGTCATGACAGTGGTCTGTATAATACCTCCTGCTGCCACAGACCATGACCACAACTGATCGTGTAATGACAGTAATGAACTTAAGTTTGATGTACGAGTATACAAGTCCCTTATTTTATAAACTGGTCACAGAACACGTGAAAAGCTTGAGATGCAAGCAGATTTCATCTTTTTTATTCTAAACTTTTTCTGGGACTGCCATTTTTATTTAAGTCTACTCTGTAAAGGTTGAAAAAAAAAAAAAAAAGAAGTTTTGAAGAAATGCAAGGCCCTACTAAGCCCAAGAGTGGTTACCCAATAGAGAGCAGCAAAATGTCTATCATACACTCTGTAACCCACGTGCTCCTCCTCTCTCTTCAGAAGGCAGGTAGCCCTTCCAGGGCACCTAGAATTTCTGGCTATGCCTGATCAGGAGAGCACACATTAGATTAGAAAGCCTCCTAAAGTCATCCAGGGAGTTTCTCTTCTGTGCTGTCAGAGGGTATCTGCCTTAAGAACACACAATAAACACAACTGTGGCAGCTTAGCAGTCATTTGTACACTTCTCCAAGCTACCTTTTTCAGGTTCTTAAATCACCAAAAACCTGGTCTAACAGCCACAAAACAATTTTTTAAATGTGGTAAAATCACATATCCATTACAAAAGATGTACTTATGTGATTTTGTTGGCTTACTTCTGTTTAGATAATGCAGCTGCATACAAATTGCTGTTGCATTTTAATAAAATTGTAATGTTAACAAGGCCCACATGGAAAGCACAAGTGGCTAAAACTTTGAGTAGGCATGGACAGGAAAAAGAACTATGCTAGACCAGAAAACATAGCAAAAGAATATTGGAAGTTAGTAATTCAACCAGCAGAATGAATGGCTGACAAAATTTTAAGCAAACACTTTGCCTCCATGCTCACTTCTATTATTTTCTCTGAGGGTGAGCCTTTACCAAGCTTCCACTGCACCTAGTCTTGGACTGTACCAAGAAAGCTACACTTTCTGAAAGGTAATAATACCTTTTTGCTGCCATAAGAGACTCTGCCTTACAGAAAACACTGCAGGTGGGAAGACCAAAAAAATAAAAAATCTGTCTAAACACAGCCCCACTATTCAATACTGCCTTCATTTTCTGTTTTGTTCTTGCTATTTTTTCTTTCTTCCCAGAAATATTCTTGCCAGCTGTTTTGCTCCCTCCCAGAATTCCATCAACAACCAAATATCACCATGTGGTGCTGGATCTCAAAGGCAGAATTAAGATTAACAATGTTATGATTAAGTGCCAGCTGAAGAGACACAGCCACAAAACCAGACTCTGTGGCTGAGAGCTCATGGCCCCACTCAAGATGCCCCTGAGCACTGAAATTTTCACCCTCTTACCCCCAGAGCCAGGAAAGGGATGGCACTTCCAGAAAGAACAGTCACCCCTGGATGACAAAAAGAGTTTCGACATTGAGACTTATGAGCATTGTCTGGTCCCCAGTGAAAAAACATAATTCAGTTCTATGCTGATACATGCACAGGAAACTTATACATGGAAAATACAGGTCAGATGAAGGCCAGTGGGATAAGGACCACAGGTATGTGTAGCTATGGTATTCTCATGCTCAGTATGGAAAATATGCCACAGGCTGGCACATTCTTCAAATAGTTTTTCAAAACAATTATTACCACTTAGACCAGTATAACTTACAACAAGTTAAGCAAATTAAATAAATAAATTTCCTACTTATGTCCCTTAACCTCATCTACTTATCTTGAAAAGCAAGTCAGTTAGCTTTACTTCCAGTGCTCCTCACTGCCAGATTAAGGTTGCTATGGGGCACACAGTATTTGATTAAAGCAATTTTATCTACTGGCATATACATATGTGTTTGTTTTATGCCATGGAAATATCTCTATGCTTTTCACAGAAACTGGATATAAAAGTTACACATGGAAAACCCAGTACCTGTGAATGCCCTCCTCCCAAACTGTAAACATAGCAGGAGACTTCTAATGTTTGTTTGAAAACACTTGCCCTAAGTGATAATCCTGATGGAAAAAAGGAAGTAATTTTGCTTACTCCTTGCCTTCAGGTGGCTCATTAAAACACCTCTTATAAAAGAAAGAGGAGATGAGTCTCTCTTGACTTTATGCTGAGGCTAACCGTCTTTGGGGAAGGATCCTGGCAGCAAAAGAGTATAAACTCAATTCTTTGTTTTAATTTAGAATTTAATTTGTCAGCAAAACCAAAGTTCATAAAGAAGGCAAATTTTGACAAATTGCAATTGCCATGAGCTCTGCTAAGAGCAGGATGCAACATGAACGTGATTCTTCAAGAGAACAAATTATAATCATTGCATCCAAACAAAAAATGCTTACATTAATAAGTTTGTTCTATAGTTTGCCAACTCTTCAGGCTGGGTACTAAGGAAAATTTGCTAACCTCACATTCGTAAGATAAAACGATCTGCAGCACATCTACTACATGTCAGCAGGACAAGATGACAGTTGTCCTGTTGAGTTTTCTGGATTACAATTAGCCTTTTCTTGCACTTTAACTCCAATATCTTAAATCTGAGCACACCTCTAAACAGAAGGAGGTAATCTAAGCAAAGCAGTTTTCCAAATCTCAGAAACCTTATTCACCCAAATCATTTGTACCAACAGAGAAAATGTTTGCTTATAAAAATAGTAATTTATTTGTGTATCTAAAATAAAATATAGCACATGTACTAGGTACAGACTAAGAATGTCTGGTGCTCATTTCAGCTATAGCATAATCATAAAAGTAAATGCTTAAGATATACTATGTCAAGTGGATGGGTAGCATGGTAGAGTCTGCAGGGAAATGTTATCTATTACATTAGTATTACAAAGACATCAGTAAATAGCTGGAGATGTTCAAAGCCTAAACACTTATCAGACACTCAAGACTGGGATTTACCTAGCTAACCTTATCAACTGGTCCCCTAGACCGTCTTTACAAAGTCTAGCAAAAACAAACTTCAGAATGAGGTTCATTTGATGTCCTTAAGAGCAGAGGAGACACACTTCAGAAACGCCAACTTCTCCCTCCCTGATTCCTACAAAAGGATGGCAGGCCCATACTTGCACAGCTGTACCACAGGTGCCTTGAGCTGAATGCTGCCTGCCAGGCTGCTCAGGCAGGGCCAGCACAGCACAGAGGCAATCTGTAACCCAGCAATCCCCTTGCCAAAACAGGAGAGATGAGCTCTGCTGTGGTTCTCACAGCATCAGCTGCTCTCAGCATCACAAGCTCCATCATCACATCATGGGAGGCTTTACTGGGTTATGAAAAATCATAATGAAATCTTACTACAAACTGCTCCCTGCCTCCTGTAATTAAATGTACCTCTTGCCCAAGAGGGAGATCTTCCCCATCTCTGTCTCCTTGATGCCAGGAAGAGGGAGGTCTTATCATCATCTACTTTTGTGGATAGAGAGATAGAGCTAAGGGAAGAAAACTTCATTCCTGTTTCTGGTTTTCCTTCACTTTTCAAACATGAAAACATTGTTGTAGAATTGCATGAAAATTGAAATAAACCATTCACAGAGAAACCACACAGTTTTTTCCATGTCCCACCAAATCAGATGTCATGTATCAAGGAAAACACCCACTTAAAAACTAGCACAGTACTACACCAAAGAAGTGCACTCCATGTTCTCCTAAATATGTCCAAAGTCTAGGAGGTAAACTGATGAACAGCTGTACAAATGGGAATAACACTGGTGTTCAGCACAGCCCCACGCAGAAGAAGCACAAGTGACTCCAAAGAAGCAAAGAGCACAGCAGATGTGGTGAGGGTACAGCCATGGCCACAGAGCCAGGAAGTGTAACACACCCAGAAGCACATGGTGTGCAGTTCATTCTCCTCCAGACCCAGCTGCAGCGGCTGAACAGGATGGCTGCCCCTCTCAGCTGGTCAGCACCAAGTACTGCCAGGACCTTACCATCCCTACGGCAGAGCTCTAATCCTTTCAGTGCAAAGGCAGCCAGGTTATCTCTAACTGACTTAAATCATCAGTTCCCACTCAGCTCTCAGATTTCATGCTAATGTGTGTGAAGGACTTTCACACATTCATCTCCACTCTCTGTTGGCATGGGGCAATGGTGTCCAGCAAGACATCAGGAGGGAGCAGGCAGCAGAGCCAGCAGTGCCAGTGGCAATTCACACTGCGGACAGACCCGCTGCAGCTTCCTCTCTGCCTTTGCCTCTCTGCTGCTCTGGGATATGCTTGGTCTTGCTGAACCAATTTAATCAGCAGTATGTGAAAAATTCATACTCCTCTTCACTCCCCATCTTTTTAAAAATTTATTTTCTGACTAGTTTTCTACTGGTTTAGTGATATGGATCACCAGCACCCAAGCACTGTAAGACGATACAATGCTGCAAGCACATGCAATGGCCAGACTTTGCCCTATATAAACACTTTATGTAAGTCACTGAAATAAATTATGCTGCAAATTATGAGTAAATTATGCTGCAAAGGGGTAAAAATTCTCCTCCATTTGTTCAGGACAATCAATTCCTTTTTTTTCACTGTCAGTCCACATTACACCGGTAGCTTGCTGCTTGCAGAATTCTCTCTGAACACTTCAAGCAGACATGGCTCCTATTGTGCTCCTGGGCTACACTTTATTATCTTGTTTTTCCATGCTTAATGCAGTTATTATTTTGAGAGGACAGAACAGAGTGAATGAGGATAAAGCAGAGAAATAAACAGGAGCCAAAATCTCTCCCTGTCTACAACAAAAACACGTCACTAGCAACCACAAAGGATATTAAAATCAACAGATAAAGGTCAGATAACGCACAAGATAAGGTAGTGCGTACATTAATATCTCAAAGATGCTGTTACAAGGTTAATCAGTTATGCTGGCAAGATTTAGGTTTGAGCTATTTGGTGCCTAAGAAATATAATCAAAATAATTTATTTTTACTTTATAAACAAAATGTAAATTAGCTGTGAAATTACTACTTCACAGAACAAAATTAATATAATGCAATAAAATCTAAGTTTAGAGTCACAGCTCCCGAGGGTTTTTGAAACTGGTACAGCTATACACAATACAGCTGCTCCAATGCAAAGTAGAACTCCAAGTTTTTAACACAGGTAAGCCTTGTGCCAGGTGATGGCAAATAGAAGAGTGCTTGGTATATTACATTTTTGTTCTCATTTAGTCACATGGTCTTCCCTTGGCTGTTTCAGGAATGTTATTGAACACTGTGAACTAGAGGTTTCTTTACATTTTCATCTAACAAAAATCAGAAGTTCAGAATTTACATTATGACTGACCCTGCAATTTCTCAAAATTTTTGATCCTACTATATTTGTATGACTGAAACTCAGAATAAAGTATCAATTGCCTGTTTCACCTAGGGGATGGCTCCAGATTTTCCATCACTGTTCAACACAAGGGTGGCTGATTCTTGAGCTGAGGAGAAATTATTTAGGCTCATGTCATTAAAACACAACAAAGAAAAGCAATTGACAATATTTGTTCAGAAATCTTTGCAACTGCAGCTTTCACAGCAGAAAGAGTTCTTGAGAAAGATTTGCAGGCACAAATCAGAACACATTGCTTTTCCCATGGCCTGCCTGTGCTCTTGGCAGCATCCTCTCCTGAGCCTGCTCAACATAACGAGGAGGCAGAGTCTGAAAGACAGGGTTAAGTCTAATTATTCGGCCAGATACAGCAAAGAGAAAGTTACCAGGAGTTTAAAGTAAGCCATACTTAGTATTTAAAAGCCCAGTATACATCTTAAGGAGAACTTGAACTCCACCTTTATCAAACTATTACCTCTGCTATGTATTATTCACACAGCAAGAGTCTTAATTGCCCAGACACTCTGCCAACTCTTTTCTCTCTGCTGAAACCAACCACACAAATCTAAAATGCCTATTTTCAACAGAAGTGTACTGAAACACACACTAGAGATATTAGTTGTCAAGTGTTAAGCCGGAAGTTTCAGATTTCGTGAATTACAGATTTGTACAGCTCGGTGAGCCTGTCAGTGTGTCTTGGCGATAGCAATCCCTCCTTTCCCAGCCTTCCAGAGAAACACCTTTGTTCACTGCTTTGTTGACTGTTTGTAGGCATATGTGGGTGTATTGGTCTCTAACAGACAAAGAAAGTGCATAAGGAAATCGAGGTAAAGCTAAACTGAAAGAAAGACTTTCCCATTTAGTACTGAAAACACTTATCAGTTCTAACACTCTCACTTAACTCGCTGGAATTAAATATGCTGCAGTGCCACTCTGGAACTGCATTTCCCAAGTGCAATAATCTTGTATTGCAACCATTCACTTTACAACAACATTTTGAAAACATAATGGTTAATTTAACTCTGAAAACTTGTATCTCATGCTAATTAACAAAATTTCTTTTTGCTCACCTGTTACTTACTGCTTCACAGTTGTTGATATGCGACAGAAAATCTGGAAATAATTTTTTAAGCTAGTCCTGCAGATTTTAAGAGTGCAATCATGCTTAATGCAGGTTCAAAACAGAAAGGAGAACATCAGTGATTTCTCTGAACCTCTTTGCTAAACAGACAGATTTGCTGAACCAACAAAATCTTTTTCAGGGCATTTAGCTTTAGAACAAGATGGAGCTAGCAGCACAACAACTGGAAACCCAGCATATGTAGTGCTGTGTCTAAGAGTGCAGGATGTCTCGTCTACTGAACAAGGCATTTCATAAAATTAAAATTGTTACTGCATCAACATCTAAAGATGCAGGTGGTAAGCCACTTGAAAATAATGTCTAGTTCTTTAACAGGACCTTTTTCTTGAAGATTTTAGAGTAATGCACAAAACTTAAAAAGTTCACACAGCAGTACTAATTAACAGGCATCTTACAACTCCTGCTTTAATTATAGTGGGTTTTCCTTTACCTCACCAAATGAAAACAGAAGGTAAAGAGGATGGTAATTTGTCTAAAGGAATACAGAGAAGGAACATCTAGGTTCACAACACCCTCAACCTGCTTGTCCCCAACACTCATTTAGGCTGACAAGTCTGTAGGTTGTGCTGCAGACCAGGTCAAGGACTCATCCAACTTGGACAAACAGAAACAAAAACCTCTCCCTTCAAAAAAAAAAGAGAAAAACAAAACCAAAAAACCCACCAGCTTATAGCTGGAGCACTCCTCTTGGTCAGATCCAGGTCCCAGCAGAGCCCAGCCACTGTTAGGCTGGCAGAAACAAGGTGTGCCAGGGAGCAGGGGCAGGGTCAAGTGGAACAGCATGAGGAGGTCAGAACAGCTGAGGCAAGGATGTATCACAGATCTTGGCCTGAGGTGTCAGAGTGCTTGGTTCCCAGGGAAATCCTCTAATGCATCATCCTCTACCTCATACTCTAAAACTCCTTACAGTAAAGGACACATGCAAAAAGCAACTTCCAAAGGAAACATGCTCTTCAAGGCTTGTGCTAATTGCAACTTGTTCCTTTGCAGTTGCCATAGACAGCCAGGAACTGCCTGTGTATGCAAAAGCTGCTCCCATTGCTTTTCTAAAAGAATGTAGTTCCTGTCGAAACTGAAGCACAAACAGTCCCAATCCCAAGCCAGCAAGAGGCAAAGTAAGACAGCACAAGCAGTAACATTGCAATCTAAATGCTTTCCTCCAACTGTTCTGCATAATCTCATGTCAGCGTATGTCATTCACAATTTATCCAGAGTTAATTTCAGGTCTTTTACAGCAAGGACTTACACTCTCTGTTCTTTAAAGTAGTGCTCATTACAAGGAAGCTCATTATCACACCCAAAGCAGTAAGCAGAATTTGCAACTCCTTTCAACTGTCTTGTGGCCAACAGAGAAGCTGTAGCTATTTACTCTGTGGGGAAAAACATGAGTGATCATGGCAAAAGCTCAATGGCTTCTTAGCAATCCACATTCAGGGTCTTTGGTTATAAACAAAAAAAAAAAGACAACAGAAACCTTAACCACTGAATTGGCATTATTTCTGATAGCAGTGTTTTGACACCAGCCTGGCAGAGACATGTAAGCAAAGGCCTGCTGTTTGCTGTTGGCACAGACAGCTTCTTGCAGGTAGCCAGCTCTGAACTAGCCAGTTACAGACTTGTGAGATATAATACAAATGAACAGTCCTCATCATAATATGCAGTATAGGCAACAAAGCCAAAGAAAGAAGAAAAATAACACATGCCAAAACATGAAAGAATAAAGAAGGTGAAACATTCTACGCTTTACGAAAGTGTAAGAGGATGGTCCTGTCTGGAGAACAGCTTCTCATCTTCTTTTTGACATGAGAGGCAGCAAAAACATCTTACAAGAAATCTAGAGATCAAGATGCTAAGTTTCAAATAGTAGAAGATTATAAAATTGAAACTGGCAGGACTTGCACAAGTGGGTTCTTCTGCTCTTCATTGAGACGCTCTCTTAAAGTCACCTGTCTCTACAGGACAGACTGCACACAATATGTTCTCTCAAAGTCCAACCGAATCACACTTACTCTTTTGTTTTAGAATTTTTTTTAATTTGTGAAACCAAAAAAACCCAAATGCGAGGAGGCCAACAGACTACAGGCAGAACTTACCTTTTCTTTCTTTTTTAATAAGCTTTTATGAGGATTCTTCACTCAGAATCACCACTAGTACAGCTTTGATAATGGTAGAAATAAAATAAAAATGAGTGCTAGGGCCTTTAGACATAAATTTTTTGAACAAAGGATGAATCCTCTTCTTACTGTAACCTTTACTACTGCTAACCTAAAGAGCACTGAACTACAAATTAATGGCAAATCCTAAACTGCCCAAGCAGAGACAAAACCTCCTTTCACTATAGGAATTCAGACATGGTTAGAAATCAGTGTGCACTGACAAGGTGTATTATCTGGATCACAGGGAGATCAAAGTACCTGAAGCTCTTCATATCAACTAAAACTTGAGCTTTGTGCGTGATAACTCCTCACCTTTGGCATACACATCTTTAAGTCAGCAAATTGCCTTCATTTGATTTTCAAAAAACCTCTCAGGGTTTATCTGCTGAAGAATCCCCCTTTTTGTTTAACACAAAGAATTAAGAAGTAATTACATTATGTTTACACATTTATAAATGATAGGTTGCCTTTTGTCAAGGGTTCTGGATCCCTTAATCCTTCCTTAATCTAATCAAATAAATTGGCAATAAATAAAGCACAAAGGGATGTGGCAGCCCAAGGGAGAAATTGCCAGGAAAAGAAAGGAAGCTTCAGACTGCTCCTCAAAGCAGTGGTCAAGTGCAGGCAAAAGAAAACCTACCATTCAGTTCCAGTGGAAACAGGGAAACAATGGGTATCCTAAGTTTTCATGCAAAAATATAACACAGTAAGTCATAATAACACAATGTATCAAGCTCCAGTATCAGGCAGTGAGACAACTACAAATTATCTGGACTAAAAGAATGCCTTATTTAAAAAATTAGTTAAAGGTCTTAGAGCTTATAGCTATCAGTGGAATCTAATTTACTCATCAAGTAGCATTTGGTGTCCCTTTGAAGCCAAGTGTTCAGTAAGTGCTGAAAAAACTCCAAAAATTTTCCTCCCTCAGTAGTGTGGAAAAAAAAAAGTACAGTGAAATCATTCAAGTAGCTTCATATGGCAAATGTTTCAGTTTGGGCTATTGACATTTTATTGCACAAACCCTTCCATCAGCTTCCTAGCAGAAGGACTTATTAAATGAAATGATGCTTTAAGCCTTGGAGAAAATATACAAGGACGGATTTTTTTCAAGTTACCTTTGAGGTGAAGGAACAAACCACGGCATTGCAAATCTCACAAGCAACACAGCAGGACTCTATCACAGAGTTCAGGTTTTCAAGGGAGAGTAGGAAAGTGCTATGTCACAAGAAGGTTTCTGTCCCGGAAATAAAGAGCCTGGTTTCCCAAAACCATTGGCCAGAAGCATCAGTACTGGGCAACCCCCACCTCTTTCTGAGCAAGCAGCCTTGACACTGCTAAGGTTGGCACATATTAGCTCTTATTAGGATTGCTACAGCTGATCAGGCTTTCAGTTTCTTTTTTTCCCCTTCAGCAGAAAGCTTATTTGCCTGGGCCAAAATGAGTTTTGACAAGTGCCGCTTATGAGTTTTTCTATTTGAAACCGAACTGAGCATATACTTCACATTGTAGTTGTTTCAGATATAACTCCTGAGAGAGCAGACCAAGCTAAAACACAACACCTTGTAAATCAGAAAGGTTTATCTTTACTTGGAATTGGGTCAACTACAATAGTTTAAAGCTATTTCTTCATTTCACTGTCAGCCAGGCACCAGCTTTGAACTTCTTTGTTTAAAGCAAAGATACCAAGGAAGGAGCACCTTTCACAGTAACAGTGAAAAATCCTGTAAGAGCAAAAATTGCCAGGCATGTGCTTGGATGGTAGCAGGCAACAGGAATTTAATCATCTAACTGATAAGTATTAGCTTTAAAAATTTCCATGAAAATAGAACATAAACATGGTCTCAATGTTATAATCCTTGATCACGCAAGATTCCCAGAAATGTGATGAAGTTTTGCTTTAATGGCAACCATAAAACAAACAAAAATTCCAAGATTCTGTGATCAGCCTATGCGGACTCTGTTTTAAAACTGTATTTTACTGTTCTGTGATTAAGCCTTTCCCTCTAAGTCTTGATCTTTGCAATGTGCTTTTATTTCTACTTTAGCTCAGATACAGTTTCCCAAACACAAGATAAAAATTCAGCTTTCCAACAACCAGAAACAAAATCCGTCTTTTGTAATACAACCTCCTACAGCACTTATTTAAAAGTATACACACTTTTCTTTTCTTTGGGGCCACAAAGAAACCCCAAGCAAGATTGCAGTTCTTCCTTCTTTACTTAATTGTTACAAAGTAGAGAAATGTATACCTTCCTAATTGATTGTAATACTTAGCGAGAAAAGCAGAGGCTTTTTCTGTGGAAAAGGAACACATTTCTAAATTAAGAAACAGTGGTGAAAATCATTTACAGTCTCGACTTTACCTAGACTCTAGTAACTGGAGTGCTGAGTCATAAATTAAACTGGTGCTCTGACCTTTAAGGAACAACTGAGATCATAATAAACACGTCTCGTATTTTCAGCTGAGTCCAAGGAAAGAGAAGTCTCACAGCTCCTTGGAAAGCCTCCGGAGATGCAGTTTCTTAAAGCACACGTAAAATTGATTAGTGTTCACAGTAACTAAAATATTAGAGAACAGACATGTTAGAGAAAAGAGATGTTAGAGAATAGAGGAGAGAATGGACTCAATTTACTTTGAATTTGCAGTCTTTCCCCTCTCATACATGCTCTAAGTTAGAAAAGAACTAATTCTGAAAATCAACCATGCACGTGAATAATCACCAAAAACATACAAAACAACCTGAGAAGAGAGTAAACTAGACAGTACAATAGTTATGTGCTGCCATGCAAGATCTGGAATTTAATTTTTGTTTGGGAAACTATGGAGATTTCTCACCTAGAAACAGTCATTTTAGCAATGTATGTCCCATGAAGGTATTCTTGGGACATAAAAAATTATGAGGACTGAAGAGTTAGACACACCTTGCTTCAACAAACTCGCAAATGGGAACTTCTTCCCATCGTGTGTCATACTGCTCATTTTCTCCTCTCAGCTACATCTTCCCTCAGCCCAAACAAAACTAAACTTTTTCTCCAGATGTCCCTCAAACCCACTACGGACCTTCCATAGTGGGAGTGCTATGAGGGCCAGTATAACTGTATACAAGCCTGTGTTCATGCACGCCTTTCAACATTTTATCTGTCTACATGAACTTGCACTTCATCTTTACCAGTTCAGTAACCAACATTGTATTTTACTATACACACATAGTTACATCCGTGTAAGAAGGCAATTTATTCTTAATTATGGTGTACTACAAGTTACAGTCTTCATGAGCCTGCTATGCTGATAAACATATTTTATAACAAGGAGGCCTTCTTTCTTGGCTTGGCTGATGTTAAGAGGTTAACACTCCACCAACACGTTACAGACAATTTTCAGTCAAATGGATGTAGATAAATTCAGAAAACAAGATACAAATGCAATCTTGAAACCCTTTCTGCATCCACAAAAGAAAAAATTCTCAGACAAAATCAGAAGGCTACATGATTCAGCTAAATATATCTATGCGCTGGTTAACCCTAAAAAGGGGAGGAGGGGCCCAGACCTGCTCCCTGCTCATCTGTGAGCTGGTTCAGTTTGCTAAGCCAGGGAATTAATAACACAGAGCTGGTGAACGGAAACTGCTCCCAAAAGGGTGTGATGTGTGCTGGAGATGGGACAGGCAAAATGGCAAGGACACACACCCCACCCTCCAGGCAGCAGCCAGGGCTTTTGCTCAGGAATGGAGCTAAACAGCACCATAAAAGAATCCAGTTTCAATTGGGGGGAAAAAAAAAAGTGTCCAAGCAGATGTCACAGCATAAAATGAACATCAGTGTAGATGATTTCAGGTGCTTCTCACTGGCCTTTCCACCTCACTAAGTCATCAGCTAGACTGTAGACTCCCAGGAAGACAAGTCATTAAGACAGGAATGATAATAAGTACCAAATACTTCAGGCATTAATAGTAATAACAAGAAACAGAAACAAAACAATAAACATCAATAAACACTGAATATTGCCACAGCTCTCTGTTTGACTAAATGCAAAACATGTTATTTACATTATGTAATTGAGTTATGAAGCACTTTTACTCTTGCTTCTGAATACAAAATTTTAGCCTTCTATCTCTGCAGTTTGAAATGTCTCTCAGTGGCTGTAGCAAGCTCACCAAAAAAAGTTCACTATTGTATCATGCGTTGAATCATGTGCCAGCCCTGGCATGGTATGTAAATGAACTCACTGACCTCTTCGGGTTTTCCCCTTTCTTTTCCCTGATCTTTAATGAGGATATCGAGCTCAGAGGGAGCAGCAGGCAGGAGATTGCACTGTACTTTCACAATGGGAAAGAAGCCAAAATACAGGCACAATGCCTGGATTCAGCAGTTTCAGGCAAAGGCAGCAGAACTGCATACATCCTCCTCCGGGAAGAACGCTTTCCACCACCACTTTAACAGGAAACCTAGCTCAAAACCAGGGGTGGGCTGTCCCCTCATTCACTTTTCACACCTGGCTATTGAAGCTATTCCCCCACAAGAAAAGTTTTCCTGTTAGAGAAGCTTCCAAAATTGCTTAAGAGCAATTCACTTTGGTTTGTTATGATGATTTAATTCTGTAATAATCTGAATATTACATGTTGTGCTTATTGGTCTTTAATATAGGGCTTTTTATGCTGAAGATTTTGGTAAAAAAAACCTGTACATACTCAGAAAATACTAAAGGAAGAAAATGAACATAGCATTAGTCAGTAAAACGTAAGTATATATACTAAAATGTCTCAAAGTTCCGTGTATTCATTTTCTGCCTGAAAATGGATACCGCTGACACAGGCTGTACATGCTTAATTCCAATTTTCTTTATGTTCCACCTACCTTTTCCTTAATTAGTCTCTCTTTAGCTGCTTACAACACAGACAAATTACTTGGTACAATCTGAAGTTCTCCTCTTTCCTCTCAAATACAAAACAAATTTCTCTGACTAGTTGGCAGAAAATAAATTTAGATGTGTTCTAAATTCTCACACCCCATATGAACAAATACATCCTTATGACAAGACTACACATGCCTCTAGAGAGAAGAAGCACAAGATTGAGAAGATTCAAGAAGGAGCAGCCAGAAGCATTTTTAAGTCTCTCTCAACGTGTTGCTCCTCTTGGGAACTATAGCAGCTTCTGACATAGCTCATTCAAAGGCTTTAAGAAAAGCAGACTTTGACTCTCCCCAGCACCCCTCCCCTGCCCCTTTTCTGGCCTTCCCTCAAGCCCAGGCCAGTGTTTAATTAGCATTCATTTTATTGGCTAATATTCCAGTAAAACTGAGAATCACTGTTATTTTCATTTTTTTTTATATGCCAGATCAAGACTCACAACAGATATTTTGCTGAAGCTTTTATAGGAAGCCTGTGGCATAAGCCAAATTAAATCAGGAATGTAAAGACTATTTTGAAAACAAAGTCTGTTTTTCCTCATCTAGTAGCCTTTGATTATGATTCTGCCTTACACTACAAGACATCCGAGCATGTGTCAAGAGTCGGCAGAGAAAGGAATGAGATTTTGCCCACGTGACTGGCATACAGCCAGCTCTGTGACATGGACTACTATGACACAGTGGCAGTATATGAGGTCACAGCACATGATTCTCCTCTGTCCCTGGACAAACTGTGAAACCTGCTTTGGCAGAGTTAAGGTTTCATGCACTGTCATAAATATAGGTTTGCCTAAAGAAACATTCTGGCTCCATGCTGTCACAGTTGGGTACCCAGGCTAGCTGGCATCTTCTTTCTTCCCAAAATCAGATTCACAATATCTTAAAAATTTTTTTAAATATTTGCTACTACATGGAATTGTCCATTTGCAACAGTATGTTGTTGAGAAATGTGAGGCTATCGCCTAAAATTGTTCCAGGCCACTAAAGCTTTCTCATCAATTCAGAAAATAAAATAAAATAATCATGTTTAAGACCAAAGGGACATTCTTCCCTACAGAACTAGTAGTTCTTGGCTGGCAAAGAGTAAACTTGCATTTTCTTACTGTTTCTCAAAACAGGGAGTGGGGAAAGAGGAGATGGAAGGAAAGGAAAGGATTAATCAAGATAATATTTGCTGATGTTTACATTCTGAAACAAAGGGGAATAATAATCTGAGAAGATATATGACATGAGAAAGATGGGAAGTAACTTGCTACATCACAGAATCATTGGAGCCACATCCCAGCTGTAAAAGGCACAGATACACACACAGATTATTTCAAATGAGGTTAGTAGTGCTTCACTGTTAGGGAAATATGGGGAGCAAAGAAGGAAGTAAAAACTAAAAACATTGTTTGTTTTGAAGATGCTATATTTTGACAAGTCTGAGGAAAGGCTGTCAAAAGAGGAAAGTTGTATATCCTGACACAAATGGACTCTATGAATAACTTACAGACAAGATGATTCTGATCATGTTTGTTTTTATATGAGGCAAAACCTCATTTGCTACTCATATTGCCCTAGTTTGAAGTTGCTTCTATAAAAACAAATATGGCACAATGAAAAACTGCTAGGATTCAGCAAGCTACAGAATGTCCTTCCTGCTCACCCTGGCTCACTTTTCACTTCCAAACGTAAAAGGAATGTCACGCATTTGTAAACTATGTCTGGGAGCAAAGCCTCAAGTATCATGAATAAAAACACTCAAGTTCTACACTATACCAGTAAAAATGCTACGTGACTTCTATTGAAGCACAAGCTCAGATGTTTCTAAATACAGATGGTATCCATCATACGAAGGAAGAACATTAATTACTGCATTTGACATCTTTCTTGGGAACTGCACCCCTCCTCACTGAGCAGAACAAAGTCTCTGGCACACTAGAAGTTGCCAAGACTTTCTGCTTCTCTGTCCTCAATGCAATGCATATTCTCTATGGAAGAAGGAAAACAAGAACAGGAAAAATTTGTAAAGCAACTCGGTTCTGTATGCTACACCAATTTATTTCTCAGCTCAGTTTTTAATACTGAATCTTACTGCAACCATGTTTCCAGGCAATTATATATTGAAATACATATTGACAAGTCAGTTTTTACTTGTATACAATAAATATTTGTTAAAATTCTGCTACTTGCAGGTTGGCCATTTTCAGCTTCTCTTCGAAAGAGCGAGCTGTAAACAGTGTGCTCAAAGGCACCTGACTGGGTCTCACTGACCTGTTGCTCTGCTCTGCTTATGTATTTCCTGGCTCTAACCTGGCCCTGTAAGGGAACAAGGTAAAAGCCCACACGAACATGCTCATTTCTGCTGGAAACAAACCTCGAGCTATACCCTGGGAAACCAAGAGTCTGCAATTGCTTTGGTGTGGGCACTCCCTTCTATCCAGGGGATACCTCTATTCTATCACTTCACCAAAATAAAGCCTGAAAGAACCATGAATTATCAATTTAGGGCAACTGGGTAAAGGACCACCAGCTTGCATTCCATAGCTCACACATACAAATGTTTTCTAGGTGTCCATGTCACGGTAAACTCTGAACTTGGTTCCTCTGTATAAAGCTACAGTGCATAAGACTGGTTTTCCTACTTATCATTCCAAGTATCTGTTTGCTGTACCATCAGGTAATATGGTATGGCAAAAGCTGTCAGATCTTTCCAGCGTAGCCAAGGCAATGAAAACATCCCTCTTTTCAAATTAATACATACCAGCTACAAGGGAACAAGGTCAGTATTTTAGCACAGTTTGAAGGACTCTACAAGAGAAAGGATGTAGTTAGACAAGGTCTAGAACTTTGCCAGGCACAACAATGGCTACACAGTCACCACTACCAGACAGAGCAACACTCAGATACTTAGAAGCTGAACATCCACCTTGGTTTTTTTTTCTTTCTTCTCCTTAGTGTTTAAAAAGCAGCTTATTGTCTGAGTTCTTCTGTTTACAACTGTGCATCATCGTATGTGTATGACAATAGGAATTCTCAGAGCAAGCCAAACTGAGAAAGATGGATTGGTCTGATGTCTGATCATTCATGGGTGTGTCCACACCAGTCCTGTGGTTCAGATGAGTGGTATGTTTCTGTGGCAAATCTCTCCATCTTCCCTGAGCTTTAGTTTGGATTGTGGAGCAGCCTTCTGAGCTCACACGATGGATTCTTTTCATATGAAACTAAACCTGAAGATGTGCTCCAACTGCTAAAAGGCATTTGGGCCATCTGACCAGCTTACAGCCTGTCTGGAACAAAGGCCCACAATGCCTACAGCAGGACCAAATCTCCCACACCAGCTTCTACTCCACAAAGCTGCTCCTACCACATTATTTGCTGGTACAGACATGTCTGTGTCAAAAACTATGTTCCTGTTCCTTGGGAAGTTTGTCTTCTATATGCACAATCCTACCTGCATCCCTTGATAGCTTCATTTCAGACAGACATATTAATGTGGAAGGCAATGAAAGCAGAAAGATAGACAAATTTTCCCAGCTGTACAGCAGCACAGATGTTTTGAAAATTTGATTCCCCAGACTGGGGAATCAGTAGCACAAGAAAGAAATCACCAAACAATGCTGCTGGCAGTACACAGCAGTGACAGGCACAGGGATGATCAGATTTTGGGATGCACTGAGGCTCCACACCCCACAGCACTGTTGATGTGAATACATGTAAATGAGTTAGTAATACCTGCAATGTTGGCACAGGTCTTCTTGGCAGCTGCATATATACCCATTTTTTGACATATTGATTACTGGTGATGTATCATATACATCTGAATCATTGCTGGTTCCCAAGAGGCGAACCTTGATTTAGTTTAACGGATAGTTTGTGACACAGCTTCTAGTTTAGATTACACCATGGATTCATTCCGCTAATCAAAAGTAAATACCAGAACAAGAAAACTCAAAGACAGGATGTAAAAACCAGGAGAACTGGAAAAGATGACTGAAGAGGCTTAGTAGCAGTTGAGATGAGGCTGAAAGACCTGCAGACCCTCATAAAGTAATGGTAAGCTATTTTCCCTTAACCATCTCTTCCCTCTTTCTATCCTCAGTCTCCCTGGATTATTATTGGTTCAAACAAAATGACTTATTCCTACCCACTGCTTCAAACTGTTTATCAGTATCTACAGTCTCAAAATTTATCATTCACATATTCAGACATAGACATACATGTCTACTGTGTGTATTCTTTGAAATGTCTCACAAAAGGTTCCTCTAACCTTTACCAAACCAATTGGATTGACTTAATTGGACTACTTAGGATACTCAAATTCTGACTACTAATTTTTAGGAAGTCTTATTTTTTACCACTGGAATCACATCTTTATATAGAAATCAATGTATGACCCACCCTACCTAGCAAACACTAAAGTACTATACAGTGCATTTCTTGAATGAAATTGTTCTGAACACCAACAGAGACTAATGGACAACGTGTTAAAGACAATTAATGCTAATGCAACCACATAAATTATGATAATGATAAAGCAGCTGACTGCTCAAGATTTACCATTAAGCTGTCTTTTTTGCTCTTTTTGGGCACTCAGCATAATCTAGAAAAAGAAATATGTTGTCACGGTGACCCTAAGTGAAGTTACAAGAAGGGGGTAAGAGAAATTCCACAAGATCAAAAGTAAAAATTATCTAAGACAGTGACACAGTAACAAAAAGTAGTAAGGCAATTGAAATATAGACATGAATTGCTCAGATTTCACGCAGCTACCAAGACTGTAGTGCAACTAGCAGCAAATAGTTGAGAGATCAAAAAGCTATGCAAGAACAGGGAGCATTAGGAGACAAAGATACGTGAGAAAGCACAAGCTTACACTGCCACAAGCAGAAAGCTCTTTGCAGGACATGTCTGTATTAGAGATAGGAACCAGACTGTGTAGCATAATATTACTAGAAAGGGCTAGGGCAGATTCAATTACAAAAAGCTGACTGTAAAATGAGATGTTCCCACTACACCGATACATGTCGTACCAAGATGTTCCCTGGAAAGCTGGACAACATTCATGCATAACTAATTTTTTTTTATAAGTTTGGGGACAGAATCTTCACAAAAAGGTACATTCTGTGCCTCATCCAAACTAGAATAGGGTCAAGCAGCTGAGGACTGTAGAACAGGTTATCTGAAGTCAGGCAATCCAGTTGAGGCATGTCCACCCAGGTCGGATGACACATCAATCTAAAAGGGGGCACATGCAAGGCTGTTAGTTCATGGCTCTTGTCCTAGATTTACTGACAGGTGGCTAGAAATAACGTATGACCTATATTATTTTCCCAGTATAGTGGCGGGTGCCAGGACACAACTCTCTTAAAAGAGACTATGCAGCTGCTATAAAATCTTGGAAGGAACTGACAGATTTGGGTAGGAAAAGAAGCTTTCTCTTAGAGGTGGGTGGCTGGCAAGGTTAGAGTCGTTAGTAAAAGTGGATTTGATTGCGAAATTTTGTGGTAGATGTGCAGCCTACAATTCTTTCTATCCACAAAAATCACCAGTAGCTCACGTGCACACACTGTATTTACTTTAAAGTGACTAAGACCGGGAGTTTTGCACAGTGATGAGCTAATAAATGGGCACATCACGGAAACAGCCTTGTCCAATGTTCCTGTACTTCCTGCATAGAATTATCCTTTTCCTTTTTGTTGTTATCAGATGAGGATCCTGCTGGACAAGTAATATCACTCAGTCCCAGTGCAAAAACTAAGGAGAGCAGTTAAACACTGTCCATCAACCACTTCAGGGAAGTTGTGCACCAGTTATTCTCAAGCTAGACAATGCAGGGTTGCTGTAAGAGGTGTGGGTTTGTTGGTTTTTTTCCTTCATATTTGCAAAATGTGCTGTTTTATGCTACAGGTTCAAAAATTATTAGCACTGTGGTTAGAAGCAGTCTGCATATCATTTGTAGAATCACAGTTCTCTATTAAGGTGTTAAAAAAGGGTTGCAAACAGTTTTACAGACAGAGGTACAGAGCTATGAATGAAGAACAGCTGGCAGCAAATTTTAGAAATTAGAAGCAAAAGTTAAAGAGTTTATACAAATTTGTATTTCATTTATGATACTCTCTGGGACATGTGAGATCATCCCAAAGTACTACTACTTGTTCAACAGAAAAACAATACACACCCCCAAGAATATGTTAAAAAAATGTACTGACTAGGGGAGGGGCTGGGGGCGGAGGAGGGAGAAGAAAAGAATTTTGCCCTTACAATCTAATCACCAAAATTGTATTTTGAGTGGTGGTACGGCCTTGAAGGACTCCTCCCTCAATCTTGTTCCTGGCAGAAGTCAGCAGAAAACACTATAGGGCATTTTCTGTTCAGAAAGAAAAAACCAAAAAGGCACAGCACTGTGACTGCTAAGAACAAGAGAGGATGAAACACAAGCACTAAGCTTTTACAGTGATCTTGTAATAGCAGCAAATATCTGGCTACATTTCAGCTCCAACAATTGGAGCTGCAGTCCCACCTCGGCAGAAGTGAAAAATACATGCAAGTAAGTGCCAACTGAGTTTCAGTCTCAAATACATCAGTATTTCCTACCCTGAAGGACATTTTGAACTGCAGTGGTGGTTAGAGTCTTCCTGCATGAAATCCTTAAGGCTCCTTTACAACAACCCATTTACTAGGGAAACAGAGAAGTGTCTGTATTTTAGCAAAACAACCTGTTTTCCAAGTTCTAAAAATAGAAAAGAAAAAAAATTAAAAGTGTCTGTCATTTTGAAACCACTCACAAGCATTTCATCCTAAGCAACACAGCCTCCCCCCTTGCTAAAAATAAAACAGTACATTACAGCAACATTTTTTGCTGGCTTCAGCCAAGGATTTGAAAAACCTCCCCTCAGCCCAGACAGGCCGTAAGCTATGAGTCAGCACTTCTCAGCATTTCTGGAAATTCCTCAGCAGAGCATCCACCCTGTAGCAGGAAGCTGCTGTTCACTTCTGTCGGTACCAGGAAATGGATGGGTGCTCATGGGCCTCACCTGACCCGGGCACAGAGCTCAAGAAAACTTCCCCAAAACTACCAAACGTTCCCCGTCCCACCAGCTTCCTGCAACACCACCAAATACCCTGCCTGCGAATAAGCTTGGTAACTCCACCCAAATACAACTTCTCGCAGTGTCAATGAACAGGAAAATATAGGATGAATTAAGAAAAAAAAAAACCATCACGCCGGACAAGGGAAAGTCTCTCTGGTGCAGTTTTTTTTTGCTCCACCAGCCCTAGACAGGATTTGTGTCCTGCCCGAGGAAATAGGAATTCATACAAAACAGCCATGCCCCACTACGTAACGAGTGGGTTCCTGGTGCTTACAGAGAAAAAGATTCTTTCCCCTTGCAAGTGGATAAAGAAGGCATAGGTTTAGGGCATTGCCACCCTTGTGAATTGAAGGAACACATGGCACAGCTCCGTCTCTCCCTCCAACAGTCCTTGCTTCACATAGGAAATCTTATGACCTGCATACAACAGAGCCCAAGGATGGGAGAAGGATCCATGCCTGTCTGGGGGACACCCCAAATCTGTGTCTGTGGCTGTACAGGCTATGGTGTTGTCAGGTATCGCACCCCCACTGAAACACAAACCAGAAGTCCCCATGGAAACTCAGGGTGCTCGGTACTCCCAAATGTGCAGCCCTGCCAAGGCAGAGATTATGCTCTTGAAATGGAGATATAACATGCACTTGCGTCCATCTAAGGATATAAAGCAGCTATTTCACAAGCACTGCTTGTGGTGAATGCAATTCTTACTTTACTCACCTCGGACTATCTACTCTTGTTTTGCTTTAAACACAGGCTTTGTCAGGGACTTTAAAGAGGGAGAGTTAAGGGAATAGGAAGTACTTTGTGAACAGCAATAATTGCATGTTCTGACCTCTCCAGCTTACATCATGCGCATTATCCAACAACCACAAATCAAGAAGGAAATCAAATTTCAAGACAATAATTTTCAGCACAACATATATGTTAAAACTAACAGAACAAGACAAATGTTGACATTTCCCTGCTTGTTTCTTGCTTTCATATATGCAGCAATACTCCCATAAAAATCCTGTCTTTTTTTTTTATGGATATTTGTATAAAGGAAGCTGCCTAAAGTCGAGTACAAAAAAAAAATGTTTTTCTCAACTGTTTTTTAATACGGAGCAATGAGATTAAAGCGAGGCAGACAGCCAAATACCTCAGCCATCACAGTCATTAATAAACGCATTTAACATTCGTGCAGCTTTCGAATGCAGAACATCTGGTTCCAATTCCCAATCTGGCTTTTAATAAAAGTGCCTCCCCCACAATACTTTTATTATAAAGTGTTCTTTTCCTCCGCGCGCTCTCAATGCCCCCCCCCCCTTTTTTTTTTTTTTTTTCTTTTTGGAAGCGGCTGTTCCTTCCTTCTTGCTGGAAGCCACCTGACCATTGCCAGGAAGAGGAATGCAAAACATTCCCAGGAGCAGCTCCTGACGTCAGGGCGGCAGCATTCCTCCTCCTCCTCCTCCTCCTCCTCCTCCCGCCGCGGCCGGGCCCGGAAAGTCCAGGGCTGGTCCCGCCGCCGGCCCGTGCCCCGCTCCTGGGGTTTTCCTGCTCTCCCCACAAACCCTGAGCCAGAATACACCTGGGATGGGGTGACGGTGGGGCTCACGCTGCACCAGAGCCGCTCCATCCCCATGTATCCCCGTATCCCATACATCCGTGTGTTCCCCTAAAACAGGAGTCTGTGCTTCACATAAAGTTCAGGCCCCCCGTAGGCTTGAATCAGCTTAGGCGCTGACTTTGGCGATTCCTTCCCTTTACTTCTGATTTCCTCACTCGAAGGCAGGCGGCAGAAGGGTGCCAAGGAAAACAGGGACACGCTGCTGCAGGGTGGGTTGTTTTTTCACTCCTAAGACATTCATGAGAGACATGACATGATACCAAGGCAGGCAGCCTGTATCCAACACGGATCTTCTCCGTTTCCCTCTTTCTTCATTCAGTATCTACCCTCTAACACATCACAGAGTGGGATTTCAATCCTTTGCCTCTCTAATTTCAGTTATGAGAATACACTATTAAATGGTATTATTTTATTCTACTCTTGAACTAACTGGTATCTAAAACTACATAAAAGGGATTCTAAGTTGAGTTTCAGCCCTTCAGTTGAGTTTACTCCTTTCAATAGCGTTTAGTCCACTAGTCTGATATTCCTGGGACGTATATTTTAAAAAATCTATTAAATGTTTTGCCTTGAAAAAAAGAATCTCCACATATTTTAGTCAACCACTGTATCAAAGACAGTGTAAAAAAAACCCCTTGTAGTTGCTACCAGATCCATGAAAAAACGGAGAGTATCCTAATTCTACCATGCCACAGGAGCAGGATGGTAGGCTAGGAAATATGGAGGGCAGGGGGAAAAAAGGTATGGAAATACCTTCATTTCTAGAGGACGCAAAGAGCAAGCTCTTCAGTGGACACCTTTCCATTTCATGTCTCTAATTGTTAACAGGAAGTGTAAAATACATCATTTCACCACTCCAAAACCAACAAAACCCTAATGTGTTGGTGTTAGTTTAATCATAATTTTCCAGGGAATACAAAGGAAGCCAAAACTCATCCTGAATAGCTAAGGCATATGACTGGTGGTAGTGAAGTGTTCACATATATCACTTTCCCCCCAAATATTTATACAATAAATACAGATTTTTCAGTGTTGACCACAATGAAAAAATAAAGACCTGGAAACACTAAGCAAGACAGTTGCATTACTTTCAATATTAATCATAATTAATCAGCTGTTAGGGTTCTACTGTCTGTGCATCTGCAGTTCTATACATGAAGATCCAGATGAGCCCAAAACTTGCAGGCCATCTCTCAATCCCAGCTCCTCAGTCTCTCGCTCCATTTGTGGGAATTTAAGAAATAAAAATATGTTTGGGTTTTCTTCTAGTTACTTGTTACTAAAAGGTCAAACAAGTGTCTGCCCTCTGACCAACCTCATGCCACCTACAACTTTTTAGGGAAACTTGCTTCCTGAAGAACCACAGGCTAAGTAAACACACCACTTTCCTGGTAAGAACATTCTTCAAGTTTTCTAGCCTTCGTTGTACCAGCTGGCCACATCTGACCAGCTAGAAAACCCAAAACAATCTTTTTTTGTGCTCTTCTCCAGAGGTCATGCATATTCCAGTGACCAACAAATCTGCATTGTTCAGAAAGTTGACGAGACTCATTAGTGACTCAGTAGAACTGGTCAATTTTCCAAGCTTAATAGCAAAGAAAGTGAAATATGTCCTTAATACCTTCTGAAATTAAGCCAAGCTAAGGTGGCCTGTAACCATTGAATACTACACACTTTATGGTGCTTGACATTTTTCTCCATTTTCTATTTTTTATTTCATATTACATGGAAAGCTAGATATCCACAGAGGTTCTTTTCAACCGTATATTAGGGATTTTAAAATTTTCCCTCTTTTTCTTCAGATTTTTTTCTTAATTTCATCTTCTCAAAATGTAAATATATGCGAATCAATACCAGGTCACTTCCAAAAAGTAGACTTTAGAACTTATGAAAGATAAACTTTTAAAAATGATTGACAATTTAATCCCTAGTATTGAAGTTTGGATGGAGATTGGAACAGGCATGGCATACACAGGTTATGAGAACTGGGGTGTGTTCTCACCTTCCCTGAAGATTAAATTCATTCTGTTCTCTTGTGTTTTGGCTGCTTATTCATTCTATTATTCTTTTATCCCAGAAATAACATTGGGATGCCAAAAGCATGAATGAAGTCACAGCTAGAACTTCCTTCTATGCATGGTACACAGAATTAAGCTTCAAGAGTGTTTTCAGGAGGCTGCTTCATGAACCTGTGATTCACAAGCCTTGTCCTGGGCATGCATTACCATTCAGTGATGGCAACTTTCTCCTGTCAAAATCTGGCAAGTGCTTTCATCTTCACAGACAAAATGGACACTAGATTGGAAATTCAGCCTCAGAAGACTACAAATACTTTAAAGATTCGTTTTCAGAAAAAAAAACTACATAAAGTGACAGATATTTGCTGTGGCAGAACCACAGCAGTTCACTTGAGTTCTAGAGGCAGATACTACTTCCTTTAATTACAGAAAAGGGTTTAATTCATGAGTAACAAGGTTTAGAAAACAATGGGTGCAGAGGAAAAAAGATCAGAAAATTGAGTAATACCCAGAGATCACTAAGAAAAATACATCAACTCTCTCCTCCTGGTTTACTTTTCCATATTTTTCTTGCTCAGATCACCATTTGAGTGGATACTTTTTTCTCCAAGTCTAAAATTTCAATTGATATCAGTGTGCCCTGTGACACCTGAAACACTGTTAACTGCAAAGCATCAGAATCAAGAAAAAAAAAAACCACCTTAATTTCACAGGTTCACTTTTACATCTGGCAAGCGAACCAGCCCAGACTCCAGGTGCTAATGATGCACAGCCCCGCCTACAGAGGGCTAAGCCAAGAGCCTCCTGAGAACCAAACTTGCCCTGAGGTTTTGGAAGGCTGCTCTGGGAGAAGATGTGAGTTTCTTCACACCTCCTCACCTTTGCACACAATCTACAAAACTCTGTTTTGAAGCCTACTCATACTTTTTTGAGGTATGGTGCCTGCTCTTCTCCCTGGTTTTTCTTCTCACGCATCTCTGTTTTTGGCTTCTGGCTGGGCCTGGCAGTGGAAGTGCTGAACAACAGGAGTGGGTCCAGCCCCGTTGCTGACTCAGATATGAGAGCCCGTGCTCATCAGATTTTGCTGCTGCATTCCAGATTTCGGTACCCAAAAAAATTCAGATGCTTATCTAAACTAAACTTCCTGAGGGTGAACTATCCCTAGCGCTAAGACACTTTGAAGGTCGATATGCACTTGAGCAGGAGACAGCATGCCAACTTGCCCTTAAAGCAGGGCCTACCTACAGAACTTCAGCTCTGTCTGGGTAAATTACCCAGTTAATTGTCTTGGCATTCATATTTGCATTCAAAAAAAGGATAAGCAGAGATGAGGTCAAATCACTACACTGTTCCATTAAAACCTTTGTTTTAGGGAAATGGACTTCAGAAAACTTCTTTTGTCGTGTAAAATGGAACCATATGTACACGACTTTGTAGAGCCATTTTGATGTTAGGTTTATTAATATAATTTTGTTACTAAGCTGTTTACCATTTTAGGCTCCCAATAGCTATGAGGGCCTGTTAACAATGCTCTGAAAACACAGGGAAGCATTTTCTTTTCCTTTGGTTTGAAAAGAGAAAACAAAATTCTAAATGCATTTATTTCCATGCTTTATATTATGTGTAGCATCTACTTCCTTTAACATGAAAATTTTACGACCACAAAGCCTTTTCCTCAGCCAAATTATTACAACAGTGTTGAGACTCAGCAGTGTTTAAAGAAAGTCTCAAGGTGAAATATTTCACTTTATTCTTAAAGCAATAAGACTATAACTACAAAAATAAATAATTACAAAAATTAAACTGGTGACAACCCACCATATCTTAAATCCTCCTGTTTGGAGTCAGAGATTATTTTTTCCAGTTTCAATTTTGAAACTGAAAATTCTCCAACATAGCACAGCAAAACAGAAAGCTTTCAGTGGCTTCTCATTTGATTTGGAGAGACAGAATATAGCAGTTTCTGCCAGACTTACTGCTCAAAATCCCAAGTAGTTTCTGAAAGTCTTCCTTTATATTTTTTTTTACAACTAAGGAGTCCATGGTTCTCTTGGGCCATTTGTACAATAACGCGAAGAGCGGTGGTAGGCAAAGTATCCATACAGCAACAGATTTTGGTATGCAGCAAACAATCTTTGCTTTTAACAGAGACCAAAGCGATTCTAGACACCTTCAGTGTCTATTTAATGCAGTGAGTAGCATGTGCCATACATGAGTCAGGAAGGAGATATACACACACACACATACACAACTTCACAGTCTCCGAAGTTGTAGAGCATTAGTTACCTTAGCTCTGCCTTCCTATCTTACAAAAAACAAGTAACTAGACACGAAGTCCAACAAAAACTGTCATCTGTGTTGCAAATAAAGTTAAGGAGGAAAGTAGGGGATTACAAAGTAATGTCATCCTATTTGCTCTCTGCTTACCATAAAGTACATCAAGAATATTTAATATTTTTTTCCCCATTTGACCTCCTAAATGGTTTAAATCTATTACGTCTTGTCAGAAAGGCTTGGTAAGGAACACAGAATGAGAGGTGAACCCAGGAATTAAATATGTTGAAAAGTTCCATGATAATTTAAAATCAATTATCTATTTATCAGTGCAGCATCAAGACAGTCAAGAAGAAAGGAACGGGATAACATAAACCAAGAATTTTCTCATACTTTCCCTCAAGAGTCAAGAATTAGCATTAGACAGGAAAAATGTTAAAAATCACAAGACACAAAAGTCTTAGAGAGAATCATTTGAAGCAGTTAAAAAGATTCACTGAGTTAGTTGAAATATGAAAAGTAAAGGAAAACATCCCCACCAAAGCCTGGAACAGGTCTGTTAGGCTTCCAACAGGTTAAAAGCCTGTCATAGCCAGGAGGTAGCTCTTAACATGACTGTGGCATGCAGGGAAGTTGTCCATTTCTCCCCTGGTAAGCTCAATTCAAAGCAAAGTTTGTAAACATCCCGGGAGAGTGGGCAGAAAACGACACCGGGTTTCAGAAACATTTACAAGTGTTTTACAGAAATGAAACTTCACTTAAGGAGCTCAGTTTCGCTGTCCCGGGTGGAGGATGGGTGTCGGTCTGCAAGTTCAGAGGCAGCCAGCACGGAGAAGCCTTGCGGGCAACAAAGCTGTGTGAGCAGCGCGGTGCCTGCCTCATGCGCATCCCCGCATCCAGCACGGAGAGCGCACCGAGTTACTGCAAGTTGTGCAGAAGTGATGGCACACAAACCCGAGCAAATCCCCCTGCTGCAGGCTCTTATTTCACGGACGTGGAGCTTTGACGCCAGAGAAAGCTGTGGACAAATACGCGCTGCGGCTGTGTCGGTGAGATCAGCTTTTCCTGGGCTCCTGCTGACAACATTGCCACCTTCCGCAGCCGTCGGGAAGGGCACGGACCTGCGGCCGGGGGGCAGCCTCCCACCGCCCCGGGAATCGCCCTGGAGATGCTGTTTAGGAAGGTGCTTTCCCACCACTGCCCTTTGTAACCCCCCGATAACTCAGAATTTAATTTTCGAAGTGTGCGATTGATTCGATGCAGAGCGCAGCACAGTGCCAAGGACTGGCGCGGTACGGCGGAGCGCACACACGGACGGGAAACGCGACAAAGGGAACGCGTTCTGTGCATGTACAATATGCGATACAATATGAATGCATTGCCAGCGTGACTGCTCGTGTCACTTCCAAAACAGCTGAGGAAGCTGAGAAAAGTCAAAGCAGAAGTTACAGGGAGGCAAGTGTCCCTGTCTCCATGCCCGGACCTGCGGGCATCTCATTCCAGACTCCAGCCCTCATGCACTTGGGCTGCCGTCGTGCCCGGTTTCAGTGAAAGGGGCAACAAAACACATGTACTACCCTGGCTTCTACATACCTACAATGTCAATATATGCATTTTATATAAGTTTTAACATCTGATGAGGTTATACGTTAAAAGGCTGTATTTTATCTTGCTAGCTTGCAGGGAAGTATTTTCCTCCAAACCATCCACAGTTCATGTATAGTTAATATACTATATAATATAGTTATATATTATATATACTATATATAATATAGTTAAAGCAGTAGCATTACGATAGCAGTTAAAATACAACTAATAAATCCAATATGTTAACCAATACATTTAGTGCACATTCTGGATGGAAAATGGCTTTACTTAGACATAGCCAAAATACATCAATGGAGCTGTTAATGTGGGATAAGAAAGTACTTTCCAAGAAAAGCTTAAAAAAAAAAAAGAAAATCAACACAGCAATGCAAGTAATATCTACACTAATTTAGAAAATGGGTGTTCAGTTTAATAAGTAGAGAAGGGCTTTGCATGCAAGATTACGTCTTTCCAAATCTCAGACCTCTTCTAGGAAGGCAGTCTTCAATACATAAGGCTTTGCCAAAGAACAAGATTCATGATCAAAGGTTAAGAATCCCAACCAATTAACTGCAACACTCAGGAAAAGAATACTTTTATATGTAGTCTAATCTAAAAAATAAATAGACATAAAACTTGCTCCCTCTCCCCTCCAAAAAAGGTGTAATTTACATTTGGGTTGTGGAAATAACTTCTCCCTCTTGTTTTCTCCTCTAGCTGTGTTTAGGGCAGTTTCAGAGTAAGGAGTAAACCTAATACGGTTCCATTCCTTCCTAAGTAAGCATCAGTCTTCACAAACCAAGAAATTGCAGTTGTATCTGAAGTGGCCCAGAACCAAAGGCAATTCTCAAGACTTAAGTGGACTGTTCTAGAAGCTGATCATGTGGTATGTTGAACTTTGTTTTTAAAATGGGTTTGCTTTTGAGTATAGCTAGAAAACAGTTCCTGCTATACAGCAAGATTCAAAAGCAAACTCCTAGGGTCAAATACCTCCCAGCAAAATTAGACAATCACCTCATGCAGAACTTCTCAAACTGTAAACCACAGGAGACTGCAAAAAGACAAAGAAAATACTGGGCAACTTACTTGGTTTTGTCTGAGAGATGGAAGGTAAGAAATATTTGGGAATATAATAAAGAACAATCCTACATTGTATAAAAAGTCTTCAAGTAATTTGAAGAATGATTATTACACATATATACCGTAAATCTGAGCTCCTTTAAGCCTACAAACCCTGTAAGTTCCAGTGACAGCCCATATCAATAAAATTTATCTCTTCCTCAATCTGTACATTCACAATGCATAAAACAGTACCAGCCCTATTAAATTAATATTTATGACAAGCTCAGTGAACCAGAAGACAAGCAGTATTTGCTAAGGCACAAATGCAATGTACAAATCTCACATAGTTGCATTGCTTACGTTTCTTAAAAACGAACCTCAGCTTGGAGGAGAAATTTGTTTTTGGGAAACACAAAAGACAGACATGCTGTGCCATGCTGGGAAGATAAATGAAAACACAAATGCAATCAATATAATTTATGGTTTTATACTGAACCTTAAATGTTCTCAAGTTCAGCGCTTTCAGTGTGTGCATGCAGCACTAAATATTCTGCCAGGTTTTTCTGGGGAGTAATGATTCTCAATGTCTGTCCCAACAATACCTCAGAGTACCTCAGGATATTTCTTCACAGCCTCAGTTCATGTTACAAGGGATTAGCAGGAGATGCTGACAGACTTGGGTTTGCACTAGCAGATGTGCTGTGAACAGCAGCAGTGTCAAGGTGGACATGCAGTCCTGGTTTTTATGACAGCCAAGGACCTTGGACTGACTATGGACAATGACTTCCGGGAAGACCATGCAGAAGTCCACCATCCTGGTCTGCTCAACAGCAAATATGCTGCTTATTGAAAAAAAAAAATATATGTACAAGACTTAGAAAAGGGGAAGATAACCATCAAAACAAAAAACATCCACAGAAATGTTCACTAGGCTTCTTCATTTTTAACTCTTTCTTTAACTCTTTACTCAAGGAGAGAGAAAACAGGTAATGTTTCAGAAGTCCAAAGAGATTCGAGAAAGAGCAAACAAAAATCCACCCAAAAAACCCCCACGCACACAACAACCTTCCCTCTCTCCCACATACTGCCAAGTAATGATTTTTTTTTTTCCTTTGGAGCCACATCAGTGATTTGGCTTTCCAAACACAAATCCCCCAAAGGTAAAATTAGTGGTTGTACATGACTTCTAACGCTCCAAATATTGTTCCCATATTTCTGATTGGAGAAACTTAGTGCTCCAGAAGGCTGTAGTGGGGCAGTAACTAGAGAAGTACTTTTTCAAGACATCTCAGGATGCTGTCAAAGAAGCCTACGAGTCAGGGAGAAGTAATACATTGCAATCTGCACAGTGAATGTTGACTTGGAAGACTGGTAGGAAGAGAAGCTTCATCAAACACACAAAAGGCTACACTGAATGTTTCACAGCTGAACTCTTTCATATATCAAAGTACATTCTTCTGCCAAAACTACATAAAACCATGGGTATTTTTTCCACGAGCTTTTACTGAAAGAGAAGTAATCTGCCTGGTAGGAGTAACAGTAAAATTGGCTCTCCCCCTTGCCCTCCCATGCTCCTGTCCTCCAGGATAGCTGAGATGTTTTAAATACTGTATTTTGGGTAGCAACATTCCAAATCTTTCAAATATTTGAAAGCAACATTCTCCTTTTGAAATACTTGGGGCTTTAATTACTATTTCTGCTGGGAGTACAGCAATTAACTGTTGCTTACCTACACTTAAATATGACATTCAGGAGAAGGAATCTGACAAAGCATACCTTGATATTGTAGGGAATGACCACACAGGATAACTCGGCAAACTCACGCTTTATCCATCTCTTTGCCCACACAAAATTGCCCAAGGACACGAGCATCCTTAGCACAAAAACCCAGCGTATATCCAGAAAATATCCAGCGTATTCAAACCCCAACCTAACTGCATACAGAACTGCATGGAAAAATCTTACTCCAAATACACACCCTACCATTACAGTACCAAATCACACCTGATAAATAAAGAGAATGGCACTTGTCCTGAAAATTGCCTCTCCGCAGGGAGCTATGGAAATACATTTTATTTCACGAAGTGAAAGTGCTGAACAGCAATCCAGCAAGCAGTAACTATAATTTTTCAAAATGTAAATTAAAAAAAAAAGATTAGCTGATTACCGACAATCTTAAACATTTAAAGAAACCCATTCACAAAGTCAAAACTTGCTCTTCAGTGGTTAAACTACTGAAGGAATTTTGGCACATAGTCTTTTTACAAATTAAGTATTGTTTTACACGTCCCAAATCTGTTAGTCATAAACATTAGCAGAGGAATACAAATCACAACTTTTTAATAACCCTGCAGTAATTCCGAACTTGTTCATCTGAACTTATTTAGCTTGTTTTTCCTTCATGACTGGATAAAGCAGACTGCAGTGCCAGGTCTTGGCTCCATCAGTTGCTCATTAAACAAGATCTGGAATTTAGCATTGGATTGAATACACATGGGAACTCATGTGAAGCTGCTCATATATCATTGATAGCTCTGTTGCTAACACAGAGTTTATCCAAGACAGTACATTTTTCGTTGACTTGAACAAAGCTGTTCACCATCCTCTGTTTTTGACGTCAGTGGACAACTACCCACCAACAGTATCTGTCACTACAAAATGCTTGGAATTTCCTCACTTATAAAAGCTGGAAAGTTTCAAGTACAGACCTTTCATTAAAAAACAAAACAAAACATTGTTAGATTTTTCAGGATAAGATTATTTTGAGAATATTAGGAGAAGATATTTTCATTCTCACTGCATATTTTTTCCAGTATTTTTTCAGACATAAACAACATCACTGACTGTAAGGAATGGATGTTTAAAATCAATTTTCCTATTCTGTTGCTAAAAGCTGTGGACTCAAATGTATGCTAATTCCTCAACATGGAAGCACCACAGTGAGGTGCTTCAGATTTCTTCCATTAACTGGACACCACAGTTATTCCAGTAGGATCTAAGTTGGATGGTATCTATTATTTAGGAAAAATGTAGAAAAACACAGCCCAAGCATAAACCAGGCTGTTCACACCCCTGCCTCTTTTCTACAACTCCTTTACTCTTACAAGCCCATATTGGAAAAAGTCACTCTGGTGGAGACTGCCTCCAGAGCACAGAATGATCTCCAGAGAACAACATGCAGTGCTCCTTTTGGGTGAGCTCTGTGCAGGCTGTGGGGGTGTGAGGCAGGAGCACAACAACTGACTGGACATGCCCAGTTCAGACACACATCTGGTCAGGGAGACCAGAGGTATTCTACCCCGATGGAGGCTTCTGTGCTGGCACCAATGCATTTCAACCTTGATCTGAAAACCAAGCTGCTGCTTTGCAAACACACCGCTCGCTTCTGACCCCTCTGATTTGGCCGAAAGCAAACAAATGTATCAACAAACCCCCGCACTTCATTGGTACAATACAGTGGAAATTCCCCTTTTTCAGTGTGTCAAGATACCATCAGCTATTAGTCCAGAGACAGGCAGTCGTGTTTAAAAATCCAGTTTTAATCTACAGAACTCCGTATTTACTATCTTGAGGCTCCTGTCTTCCTGTGTTTCCATTCTTTTCTCCATGGAAACCCCTTTTATAGAGAGCAGGTTTTTCATCTTTGTTTTTCAGGTTACTCATATTTTCTACATGGCATTTGTATAACACATCTATCCGTGCCACACTTATAAAAATAAGCATGTCTGTCTCACTGTAGAAGTGTGATCGTGTTACTGTGTTTATTAGACATAGCCCACATCCTAAATACCAGATATCTATTGCTTCAGGTGGTTGTGGCAGATCACAGAAATGACATAAATGACTTATTCTCCTCTTGGAATCAAAGCTGTGCAATTCTGCATTTTTCCAGTGATGTCATCCACCTATGAAGGAACACCACTATTCATTGATTAGATTACTAAGAAATTGTGCTGTTTTGATTTTCTATATGCAAAGTAAACAAACTCAAATAATAATTGCTTAATCTCTTCACTTCTAGAGATATAAAATAGCATATACCTGAGCAACTCTACAGATAAAATTTTCTCCCTTTCCATAAGAAGCTGGACAAAAGAAAAATAATTTATTTATTTTTTAAAAGAAAAAAAGGAGTCCTTAA
>WAAE01003217.1:0-135579 GCA_013400495.1 Nicator chloris
GTCCTGGGCAGTGTCCTGGGCAGGGCCGTGTGGCCGCAGTCCCTCACCCCTGGCTGGAGGTGTTTGCTCACACCTGAGCCAGCTTTGGGCAGGAGGGGGCAGGGCTGTGGGGAAGGTGGGAAGGAAGCAGCCCCGAGCCCAGCAGAGCCAGAGCAGCCCAGTGGGAGAGCCCAGGAAAAGGGGCCATAAACCAGGGGACTGTGCTGTGCCACCCGTGGGATCTCCAGCCAGGAATGGCCTCTCTCCACCAGCCACAGTGACGCTGCCCATGGATCCTGCTGAGGAAGGGACACCCCGTGGCCATCCCTAGGTGCCACCAAGCCTGGGCACAGCAGGGTTTGAGGGAGCCATTCCCAGGATGCTCCCAGTCCTGTGAGGCCAGGGCAGAAGGGGAGCCCTGGGCAGGAACCTCCTTCTGGTCCCTCACCCAGGTGCCACCCACTTCCCATCCCTGGTGGCACCACCTGCCTGCATCTGGGAGTGGACCTGGAAAAATAACAGAGGCTGGAGCCAAGGACAAGTGTCTGGCTCCAGGCTGTGCTGGGTGGCCCTGGGGAGTGCAGCAAGCACCTGGAGCTGCTGCTGGGACAGTGCCAGTCCCCTGGGGCACTGCTGGCTGAGCCCCCACTGCCCCAGGGGCACCCTGGGACCCTCTCCCCATCGCTCACCTCTGCAGAAAGCCAAAATAACACCGTGTTTGGCCCGTACCAGGCAGGTCCCAGTGCTCCCAGCAAGGCTCCAGCAGCATCCTGGGGCTGGCCGGGGCTGCTCCCTCCCCAGGGCACCTCCCAGCTCCGGCTGCGGGCCATGATCGCCCTCCGTGCCACACCCACATGGCCCCAGCAGCGGCGTGGGATCAGCACCCCAACCCCCTGAGCAGAGGGAGAAATCCCTGACACAGCTCCCCCTCCTCAGGATGGCTGATGATCCTCAGCAGAGGGCAGGGAGGGAAACTGAGGCACAAGGATGAGCCCTTGCCAGCTGGCTGCAGGAGGTGCAGGAGGAGAAACCAGGAGCTGCTCTGGGACATGCCCCAGGGACCTGTGTGACAATCTCGTGGCAGTGGCTGGCACTGGTTTCCCTGGCTCATCGTTTTTTATCTGGGCTGGGCTTGGAAAGGCTGGTACCCCCCTTGGGGCAGGGAGGTGCTGGGCCAAATGAACATTGTGATCTTCTGGGGATAAACTGAGGTGCAAAGCAGCCACTGAGCCCTCCATTTCCAGCAGAAATTATTTGGGATGTTTTTTGCTGGTTTTGGGGGGGCTGACCCCAGCAGGGGCCACAAGCCAGCTCAGCATGGGGCTGAACACAGGCCAGTGGGGCAGATTTCAATGAATATGGGGGTTTTTAACCAAAACTCGTGCCTGGGACAGCCAAAGGTACTTTTACATACAAATCCCTCTAGTAAATATTTATCCTGCTCCTGCCTGCACCAGCAAGCAGCCCTGGAGGTGCTGACAGACTCCAGTGGCCTCTTGCCAGGACAGGAGCTCTTAAAACTGCTTTTGCTTATGCTCAGAGCAGGAAAAGTCACCAAGGTCCTGGCTGGCAGGTCGCAGGGGATGTGGCCTTTCAGCTCCCAGCCTCTGCTCCCTGCAAGTCACCCTTGATGATTGACTGACCTGCAGATTTACCCACATCAGTTTTCCAGCCGGTTTGGGTGCAAAATAAACTTGAAAATGCAGCTCATCCCCTCCAGCATTGCAAAACTGATTTGGTGATTTGGAGCCCTCACTCTTGGGGTTTGAGCTGTTGGGGCTGGAGGAGCAGAGAGTGAGTGGATTGAAAACTGGAGGAGTGGTTGGATGGTGATGGGTGGCACGAGGTTTAGTTGGCAGCCAGTGACTGATTCTGTATCCCAGGGGTCAATCCTAGAAATCCTGGCTCCAGTCCTGATTAACATCTTAGTGATCTGGATGATGGGGCAGAATGTCCTTTTGACAATTTTTGCTGTTGGCACCAAACCAGGAGGGATGGGTAACGTGCCAGAGGGCTGTGGTGCCACCCAGGGGGACCTGGACAGGCTGGGAACGGGGAGGCAGGAATCTTATAAAGTTCAACAGAGAGGAAATAAAAAGTTCTGCTTCACTGAGGGACAAGCACCGGTTCATGCTGGATGAGGGGGACCAGGGAAGGGCAGGAAAGAACCTGGGGGTCCTGGTGGACACTGACCTGAACATGAGCCACCAACAAAGGTGATGGCACCCTGAGGTGTTGCCTGAGGGCTGAGGGAGGTGATGTGCTGTGGGTCTCATTTTGGCCTCCTGGGCTGCTGCTGGTTCTCTGGGGCAGCAGCGAGGCTGTTGAGGAGATGATAAGTTTTTCTCAAAATATACCCTGGGAAAAGCTTATCTCTTCAACAGCCTCGCTGCTGCCCCAGAGAACCAGCAGCAGCCCAGGAGGCCAAAATGAGACCCACAATGTTCCATCCTTGGAGATGCTCAAAAGCCACCTGGACCTGACAACCCTCTCTGGCTGACCCTGCTTGAGCAGGAGTTTGGACTGGGTGGCCTCACGAGGTCCCTTCCACCTGCACAGCTCTGCGGAGGAGGAATAAATCTGTGCCAAGAGCCCCCAGGCAGGGCAGCATCCCGTGAGTGCAGGCAGAGCGGGATCGGCTCTGGCAGAGCGGGATCGGTTGTGGCAGAGCGGGATCGGTTCTGGCAGAGGGGGATCCGCTCTGGCAGGGCGGGATCGGCTCTGGCAGGGCGGGATCGNTCTGGCAGGGCGGGATCGGCTCTGAGAGGGCGGGATGGGCTCTGGCAGGGGAGGATCCGTTCTGGCAGAGAGGGATCCGTTCTGGCAGGGCGGGATGGGTTGTGGCAGGGCGGGATGGGTTGTGGCAGAGCGGGATCAGCTCTGGCAGGGCGGGATCGGTTCTGGCAGGGCGGGATCGGTTCTGGCAGGGCGGGATCGGTTGTGGCAGGGCGGGATCGCCTCTGGCAGGACGGGATCGGCTCTGGCAGGACGGGATCGGTTGTGGCAGAGCGAGATCGGCTCTGGCTGGGCGGGATCGGTTGTGGCAGGGCGGGATCGGCTCTGGCAGGGCGGGATCGATTGTGGTAGAGCGGGATCGGTTCTGGCACAGTGGGATCGGTTCTGGCAGGGCGGGATCGGTTCTGGCAGAGCGGGATCAGTTCTGGCAGGGCGGGATCGGNAGAGAGGGATCCGTTCTGGCAGGGCGGGATGGGTTGTGGCAGGGCGGGATGGGTTGTGGCAGAGCGGGATCAGCTCTGGCAGGGCGGGATCGGTTCTGGCAGAGCGGGATCGGCTCTGGCAGGGCGGGATCGGTTCTGGCAGAGGGGGATCCGTTCTGGCAAGGCAGGATCAGCTCTGGCAGGGCGCGTCCTTCCCCGCTGTGCCGAGGCTGTGCCAGCTCAGCAACAGGAAGCACCTTTGCAAGTCACCGCCTAAAAATGTGGGTGAATGGCCACGGTTCCTGCTGGGCAGGAGCCTCCGGCAGCTCGGGCTGCCCACACACCCGACTGGCACTGCTGGCATCCCGCAGCCACGCCGGGACAGATGCTCAGCCCTGCACCCGGGGCTTTCCCCAGCCCCACCTCAGCAGCCTCGACCCCTCCACCCCCGGGTGACCAGTGGGCTCTGACATCACGAAAAACCTCCCAGGCGCTCATTAGCAGTATTAATATGCAAATAGCTGATGTTTCCCGGGCAGGAAGGGTTGCGGGAAAACCAGGGAATGGCAGAAGGAAGCGTCTGCACCCGTAACTTTCTGCTGAAACCCCGAGCTGTGGCTGTAGCATCTGTTCCTAATTCCCTACCAGCAGTGATGACCTGGATTAACAAAGGGGTGGTGGGGTCATGCTCCTTACAAGCACATGAATTCATCTCAGAAAGGCATAAGGAAATCACCTTCAGATACTGTAAGCTCAAAACCATCTTCCTCGAAGTGCACAGGGACCATATCCCCAAAAGTTTCTTGAAATCAAACATGTCTGGAATTGAAGGTTTTTACTGGAGTTACTAAATGCTGAGTAACTGCTCAAACTGAGGAGAGAGAATTGAGTTTGGAGGGTGCTTAGGGTGGGTTTTGGGGTTTAAATGTAGCCTGAGCGACCACCGCTTGCAGGACTGGAAATGTGTTTTAATTCCCAGTTATTTGCCATGCCTGGGAACAATCTGGGTTTCACAGCTGCCTGTCCTGGGAGAATCCCCAATGAACAGTTAGTTAAGAAACAAAAAGGTGTATGTTGAGCTGCAGAAGTGTTTAGTACCAAAATCATTAGAGTTATGCTCCCTGGTGGAATACAAAGGGATTATCTTGATTCAGTTCCTGCCCATCTCTTGCTCAGCTGAATGTTCAAGTATGAGGCTTCATCTGTTTGCTGTGCACTTTAGCAAATGTGGGCACAGGGACAGCCACATTTTCCACAGATATGTACAAATGTCCTCTTATTGATGCATCAAATCACCAACACAAAAGTATTTCCTCCTCTAAGCAAGAGCTCAGATCCAAGGTGCAGCTTGCTGGCAACAGGATTTATCCACCAAGGGTGTTCTGACAGCAGGGAGCAACACCTTTCATCTGAGCTTGCCAGGTGCATGAGAGACACAAATTCAATTAAGCTTCACAGCAACCCTGGTGAGGCAGGCAGGTGGGGATTAATCAAGGAATTAATTAGTACAGAGAAGCCAAGTTAGAAAACAAGTCTGTCAGTCACTTCTGCACTGCCCTTGACACTGGGTTCTAGGATAAACAGGTTATTTGTAGGGTTACTTTAGAGCAGACCCCAAACCCAAAATGGGCTACTGGGAACAAAAACCTTGATGAAAATCCCAAGTATTGCCCAGTGCCTCTTGGGAGATGAGGAATTGCTTCCTCCCATCCTCTCCTAGCAGCTCTCACTGCAGCATTTCCCAGAAACCCAGAGAAAATCCAGGTCTCTGTGCCCGGCTTTGCTGATGCAAAAAGCAAATCCCAGTTTCTCTTTTAACTGCAGGTTTTCCATTGAAAGAGGCAAGATGAAAAAGGGAAGGACAATTCAGACTGATTTGAGGGATGGAGAAGTGAAACGTGGATCCTGTGTCATACTCACGGGTTGAGTTTACAACAGATCCTAAAAATAAACCTCAATTTCCAAGCTGTTGCCTTACCTAGGGAGCATTTCCCTCTCTCTCTCTCCTGTTCTAGTCCTCATTTCAGTCCCTTATTTCCCACAGTTTGGATCACTACAACATGAGCTGCTCTGGGTGGCCAAGGGACAACCACGGGCCTGGACCTGGGATATTTTCCCTTCTGTTGGGGTGCTGCATTCAGACCTGCACAGATCCTGCTCCTGATGGAAGAGAAAAAACACAAAATATTCACAGGCAGGAGATTCATGGCAATTTTCACTGCACTTCTTCATGATTTATGCCTTTAGTTGTACATTTTTTCCCTACTTCCCCAGGCGAGGTCTGGGTGGTCAGCAGTGTCAGAAGTCCCACATTTGGGAGATCCAGCCACCAGTACAGGCAGGAGAGGTGCCAGTCAGAGCTTCCTTACAGCCCAGGGAGTCCCTGCCCACAGGAACAACCCCTCAGGAGCTCTGGAGGAACAGAGAGAAACCCCAAAGTCCTGCAGTGCTGCTCCCAGGAGCTCTGGGACAGAGCGGGAGGAGGAAGCTCAGGGTCTGGATCTCCATCAGCTGCCCCATGAGATCTCCCAGGAATGTCTGGGCTTGCTCCTGGGCCTTTCACACTCCGTGGTGCCCAGCATGTGTGAAATGAGACAGCAAAGCTCCCCAGAGCTGTACCAGCACACACATCAGTCAGGGGAGCTGGGAGGGTGATGCCAGGGTGAGCACCCAGCTCATGCTGAAGGCAATGTCTCAATGCAAGAGGTGGCAAGACATGGCCCAGGACTTCACCAGGACACCAGAGGGCCTGCAGGAGGTCACAGCAGACAGGAGAAAGCACCAGGAACATATTCATCATCTGCAGCAGGTTTTCCAAAGATCCCTGATCCCGGGGATCTGTGGCCACAAGCTGGTTACTCTGTTTTCTGCCTCCACAGGACACCCAGCAGGTGCAAGGGGCCAAATCTTGTTTTTCATGTGCAAATATACAACCTTGTGAGAGTCAGTGTCCAACCTGCTGTGCTCAGCTTGACATCACAGTACCCTGGAATCTCCTGAGCTGGAAGGGACCCACCAGGATCCTCCAGCCCAGCCCCTGTCCCTGCACAGACACCCCACCAAGCCCACCCTGGGCATCCCTGGCAGCGCTGGCCAAAGGCTCCTGGAGCTCTGGCAGCCTCGGGGCCGTGCCCATTCCCTGGGGAGCCTGGGCAGTGCCAGCACCCTCTGGGGGAAGAACCTTTCCCTGCTCTCCAGCCTGAGCCTGCCCTGGCCCAGCTCCAGCTGTTCCCTGGCCCCTGTCCCTGGTCACCAGAGCAGAGATCAGTGCCTGCCCCTCCTCTTCCTCTCGTGAGGGAATTGCAGCTGTGATCAGTCTCCCCTCAGTGTTCTCCTCTCCAGCTGAACAGATCAAGTGCCCTCAGCTGCTCCTCATAGAGTTCCCCTCAAGGCCCTTCACCACCTTCATTGCCCTCCTCTGGACACTCTCTGGTGGCTCAAGGCCTTTCTTTTAAGATTTTAATATCTTTCTTATCTTGTGGTGCCCCGAACTGCCCCAAGCACTGGAGGTGAGGCCGCCCTACCCCAGAGCACAATGATTGTGCCACGAAGGAAAGAGAAAGGGCGGCACAGGAAATGTTCACCACCCCTCCCTGCTGAGGGAGGCGATGATGCTGTTACTGCTCGGCTCCACAAGTGTCTGCCCAGCAGCTGGGGGAGGCTGCCTGGGGGCACAGCACCTCCCAAGCTGCTCTTTGCACTGGGGACAATGATAACCCGGAGGTGACCCAGGCTGTGCCAGCTCCTGTGGGCAGCAGGGCAGCGGGTGGGGAATGAGGCTGTCAGGGCAGCAGCAGCTCTGCCGGCAGGGACCCGGCTGTCCCTTTTTGAGAAGCAGATTTCCAGCCCATTCACCAGCTGTGGAACACCTCCCTGGCCACTTGTCCGCCTCACGTTCATCCGAGGCTGATCCTGAAATCCCATTGTGATGTGTTTGGATTTACACGCTGGCTCTTGTGCCATTGCTGCTCACTGTGGGCAGTCTGGGCTGCGACCACACCCCAGCATGTCCCCAAAATGCCACTGTGGGACGAGGGCTCTGTGTAATGATGCTCTCAGCCTGCCCTGCACCACACCCGAGGGATGAGGGACAGATTCCCGGGAGGAAACAGCCTGAGGGCAATTTTAACACTGATGCGCTGTCAGACAGAGGCACCTTTGCTCTCTCCTGGTTCGCTCAGCCAGAGATACCCAAAATGAACCTGCCCCTTCCTGTGCTCCCGGCGATGGTGGCAGAACACGGCTTGAACAGCTCAGGAGGTGCTGAGAACCCCTTTGTCCTTCAGGGCTTCCTGAAGCCTGGCTGGAACACGGTGGCATTTCCTCAGTGGAGCCTTTAGCCCCACTTTGGTAAATTTGCGAGTCTAACCCAGAGGCTCAGGGAATGCTGATTGTTATTTGCTAAGGACAGTAGCTCCTAAAACAGGCAGAGCTACAGCAGCCTTTAACCCTTTGCTTTCCTCTGTCTTTCACTGCCCTTCCCAAAAAGTGAACCTTTCTAACTCAAGGGGGTGTTGATAATGTTTTGTTGCTGCCTTCTGGCACTACCATCCACAAAGCTGCAGAATCCCACCCCACAGCAGAGAGCTGGCAACAAGTGGGTCCTTTCTTTTCTACCCAAAACTGTGACAGCAACCAGCTCAGGGTGACAGAAATCCCTGACAAAGAATGGGCTTGATTTCCCCCTCAGCAGCCATAGCCTGGCTTCAATGCCTACTCTGAAAAAGCAAGCTTTAATATATGCAATCATTTCTTAAAGAAAGAGGCAGAGGATCTGTATCTGAGCCAGAGGAAGAATTTTGAGTGATACGATGAAAACGCCCAGGAATTACTACAGAACTTGAAATTAACTTAACAAGGCAAAGCAGAAAAAAAAAGTTACTTTTTGTTTAACTTGGAGGGGAATCACACAAACCATTAGCCACAATCTTGCCTGGAGGGCAGCAGTAGAAATGCCCCATCCCTGGCAGCATCCAAGACCAGGCTGGACAGGGCTTGAAACAACCTGGGATAGTGGAAAATGTCCCTGCACAGGGCAGGGGGTGGAACAGGAGCTTTAAGGTCCCTTCCAACACAATTCTGTGATTTTATAATCAGAGCTGCTCTGGATGTGAAGGGGAGGAATCAGAACCCACATCCAGCCCTCCAGCTCTGAGCATGACAGAGCTTTTCTCACCCTTTGTGTAAAAAAACCCTTCACCTGTTGCAGCCCTTCCAAACCCCAGCAGTGTTGGGGTGACACCCATGGGAAGCTTTGCCTTTAGAAATAATTCCTGTTAAGGCAGAATATGAATAAAGCAGCACCCAGACCCCAGGGACACTTACCCCTGGCCGTAGTGCAGCCACTGCAGAGCAGCAGCAGCTCCTTCAGGCAGTGATGGGCAGGAGGAGGCTCTGGGGCTGTGCAGTGGTTGGGAGATTCCAGCAGTGAAACTCCAGCAGCTCAGACAACTGCAGGCAGCAAAGCAGCAGCTGGTTCACCAAAAGAGCTGGGTTTTGCTCCAAAGCCCCCAAAAGCAGGAGCCTCTGGCTTGGAGACGCCGTGAGTGGAGCCCAGCTGAGGATGGAGGTGAAGGGGTTGTTTGGCCCTGCTGAGAGCAGGCTCCAGCCACAGCAGGAAACATCTGGGGTGCAGAGCTCAGCAGGCCTGGGGTGACATCACTTCCCAAACTGCTGGGGTGACATCACTTCCCAAACTGCAGAAGCACCAGCAGGTGAGCGGGCACAGCAGCAGTGCCAGGTGAGCTGGGCAGTCAGGGCTGCCAGGTGAGCTGGGCAGTCAGGGCTGCCAGGTGCAGACACCAATAATGTGAGCAGCTGTGACCTCAAGGGCAGAATTTGACACCGACAGGGGCTTGCAGCTCCCTGGCGTGGTCTCAGCTGCAGCACTGAAATCCAGCAGGTGTGGATGCAGTTTGGCCCAGGACAAGCTGGGATCATAAGCTATGGATGCAGAGATGTGTCTCCAGGTCACACCAAATGCCCCAAAAAAGCACCATATGGGAGGTCAGAGAATGGGAATTTCTGAATATGTCTTCCTAGGCAAAAGGAAATCCCAAGAGGGCTTTGCCGAGATGATCTCAGAAGATGATCTCCAGTGTGTAGACTCCAGCAGATCCAAGCCCAACCTGTGGAACTGCCTCCACCTTCATTTGCACCAACTCTTTGCTCTGTAAGGCAGGACACATGCACAGCTGAGGTTAAAAACCCAGAGAGTGAAATCCCGGTGCTCCATCCCGATGAACTCTTTGGGAGCTGATGGAAACAGTCCCTGCAGGAAGGTTAATCCATGGATGGTCCAAACCTGATGATTTAAAGCCTCCCTGAGCTCTCCTGTGAGCAGCTCCAGGGTGACTGGGGCTCTCACTGACTCCCTGTGAAAGGGCTGCAAACTGAAATTCAAGCTAAAAAGGAAGTTTCTGACAAAAGTGTGGTTTTGAGTCTATTTCGAGCAGAGCCAACAGCCCCCACAGCCTCGTGCCCAGCTGAAGCCACACAAGGTGACTTCCCCCTTTTCCCCTCAGGGGAAGCTGCACATCGTGGCCTGGAGCATCCATAAAGTGCTGGTTCTTGGGGTTTTTTTGGGGTATTTTGGGGCATGTGTCTTCTTTTGGACCAAACAGGCCAGCTCAGTGCAGTGGCTGTGCTGGTTTTGGCTCAGAGGCACTGCTGGTTGCAGCACGTCAGGGGGATTCCTGGGAATTCCTGTCCAGAGGCTTTCCTTGTGTATTATGACATCACAGCACAGCCTTTCCTTGCTGAGGAGTCACCCCCTCTCCTGCACAGGGAAATGTGTGCCCAGGGGTGCCCAGGGGTGCAGAGCCAGAGCCAAAGCCCCAGGGGGCTGAAGGTACAGACAGGTGCCCCCTGGCCACCCTTGGCTGTGTCCTCCCCACCCTGGGCCACTGGGCAGCCCAAATGCCAAGGGGAGGGCGAGTCCTTACAGGGTCTGGAGCCAGCTTTGGGTTTCACCACTCCCTCAGGTCTCTGGGCTCCACACCACTGCAGACTGGTGGATCCTGAGCTCTCCACCACCACCAGCTCCCACCCCAGGGTATGTTCCTTGGGCAGGACTTTCTCCAACAGAGCTGCAGAGTGACCTGAATATTAAAAAACCCAAAACAAACCCACAACCATCTGAACCAGACTCTGGTTGGGAGGCCAGGATTTCTCTGCACAAAGGATGAGAACAAGAACATTTGTGCTATATGTTCAGCTTTTATCCATAGTGGATCACCAGATTCCAGCCAACACCTTCCCTGGGTCCCAGGCTGGGAAAGCCAAAACCAGCAGAGAGACACGAGGGCTGAATGAGAACAGAGACAGTCTGAATTCTATGTTTGTAAAAGAGTTTATTGGGAGTAAACAATATTCTATTTACAGGGATCAATCCAGCATGTGATCATCAGGGCAAGGCAGTCCTGGCCCTTCACCCTTCCTTAAAGGTGCATCTCTCTGTCCCTGCTCAGTCTGTCTGTCCTGCTGAGGCTGGGAGCCCAGCCCTACCCTGCCCCACTGCAGGAATTAATCCAAACCCCTTTTCCACAGCCAGAGCTCCCCAACTCACTCAGGCTCTGGCACAAGAGCGGGGAGAGCACCCCCAAACACACTCACCTCCAGGGAAGCAAATTCCCCCGGCACACAGAAACACTTCCTGAACGTTTTCCCTCCTGACATCTCCATCTGTTGCTGTCACTTGTACCTGCATGGATCAGGACAGGGGAACAGCCCCAGCGTCCCAGAGCTGAGGCACAATTTCACAGAGTTTATGCTTTGAAATGTGCAGAAACTGTTAACAGCTACTTCTGCCTCCTTTTTCAAAACCATCTCAACACAAGGCATGAACTTCAAGGTAGAAACTTCATCTCCTCTAGGTGAAAGCAGAGATTTACATCCAAGTTGCTGATCCAGCCTGCCTGGGAGAGAGGACTGGGAGCTTCCAGCCCCTGGTGACTGAACAAACACAGAGTCAACCGCCAGGAACGAATTGCAAACAACTGAGCAGCAGACAAATGTGCAAATGTATCTGGTGGCTACTTCTGGATAATGAATGCACAATCTATTCCGACTCCCCTTCCTATCTGCTTCTGGATAATGCGTCTGTGAGCCTGAGTCAGGCTCACAAATGGTTGGCAACGAGGAAAACAGGCTGTGTTTGAGCCAAACATTATGTTCAGCAAATAAGGAGCAGGTTTGCAATGGGCAGCTGCTGTTAGAGCCCAGTGTCAGAATCCCTCCCATGCTCCACAATTCCCATCCTGCCCACAACAGCTCTGTGGGCTGCAGGATGCACAACTGGCTTTTGCCTCTAAAATCTGATTTTATGCCTAAACAGCAGAGTCTAAAAGAGCACGATTGAATTCCTTCCCCACCCATCTGCTCATTAGAAAGTGGCCCTTGTATTTATTTGCCTCAGCTGCTGGGAGGCAGCTCCAAATATGCTAATAACAATGCCATTGCAGTAAATTGCATTTGGTGACATAACTCTGAGTCATTCCTTCAGGGTATTTTCCCTCCTCTTTCCTGGAGCAACTCATTTCACAAAGGTGAGGAAAAGCAGAAAAAAATTGCCAGGCTCTTAGTGCATGAGACTTAACAGGGAGCCAGCATTCCCAAAGTGCTGTGACTTCTGGGTGTCCCAGGGGAGACCCAGAACTCCTCCTGGGAATGGTGACAAAGTGGACACTGAAGGTTTTGCAGTCACTTTGGGAAATGCTGCTGGAAAATGCAGTCCTGGAGCGGGAGGAGAGGAGCCTGAAACCACTGGGAGTCTTCCCAGGACTGCCCATGCAGGAGCAAATTCCATTTTTCCCCGGGGAAATCTGCTCTCCATCCACTCAGCCCTTGGGGAAGAAGAAAGAAAAGTCACTTCATGGTGTTGGGTGGCAAAAGCCTCGTTCCCACCTCAGGCCATCCCAGTGCTCCATGGTGGCTGCTCCCCAGGCAGCGATGAATTCCCAGGAGGAAGGGGCTCATTCCCTCCCAGCCACGGAAAGCTGCAGGACGCAGATCCCTGGAGGATGCTGTCGGTGTGTGAGCTGCTGCAGACCCTGAGGGGTGGCTGCCTCTGGCCCAGCAGTCTCCCCAGGCTCCCAGCAGATCCATGCTCAGGCTTTCCGGATGATCCTTCCCGGTTTCCTCCAGTCCCGGTACCTCTCCCTGCGCACGGAGTGCACCAGGGGCCTGGAGAAGCTGGAGGGGGCTGACCTGGTGCTGTTGCTGGTGAGGAACAAAGCAAGACATTGTTACTGGTGTGGGACAGGGCAAGACAGTCCTGGCCCTCTGGCTGGGAGCACATCTGCACCCAGTGGAGGCTCCTCAAAGCACAGAGAATTTTGGTTCACCACCTCTGTCACCAAGGGATCGAGTGCTGGATCCTGCTGCAGCCCCCGGTGCTCAGGGTGGGCAGAGAACCAGGGCTGAGCCTCTCCTGTGATGGGAACATTCCCTGCCCCAGCTACTGGAGGTCTTGGAAGGAGCTGCTGAGCTACAGGTGCAGCTCAGAACCCCCTAAACAGAACCCCACAAACCCCATGAACAGTCAGAGCCCCCAGGACCGTCCCCTCTGGCCAGGGGGTCACTGAAACCAACGCCCTCCAAAACCTCCGGTATCCGGATCGCTGGAAGTGTCCGGGCCAGGCTGGATGGGCTCGGAGCAGCCTGTCCATGTCACCCTGCGGGGGCAGTGAAATGCTCTTTCCTGTCCCTTCCAGCAGCCCCGTCCGGGGCTCTGTGGTGGGTTCTCCGCTGCCCAGAGCCCCGGGAAAGGCGAGCAGGGAGCGCAGGGGACGCGCGGCTGTGCGGGAGAGGCTGATGAATGGAGCCGGCCCGGGGGAGCCGCCAGCCGCTCCAGGAGCGGAGGAGGACGGAGCCGTGGAAAAGCTGTGAATGTGAGAAAAGCTGCCTCACAACAGAGCCTGTTACTATTCAACAGCCACAAAAGGAGGAAGAGCCCTGAAATCTGCCTGGGACTAGGCTACAGTCGAGACAGAGCACCCTCCTGTCCTAATTCCTAATTAGCTCACTGCATTACTGAATTTCCTAATTGGATTTCCTGTTAATTACCTTTACCAGGCTGGGGAGGTGGCACTCGGGCCCAGGGGCAGAGATGGAGCCGCACGTCCCCAGCGCTGGCCCAGCCCCAGGCTGTGCTGGGAAGCAGTGCCCTCACACCCAGCTCATCCAAGGAGCTCTGTCTCGCTCTTACCTTAGGGTTGAGCTCTTACGGGAAGGTTTTGGGTGGCTGTCTTGGCAGTGTCTGCAAATCTTTCCTAAAATCCTATAACCCCTGAGTCCCAGATCACACCAGCCCCTCGCTGCCGTTCCCCCCGGCTAGAGATGGCACCAGCCCTGCTGAGGCTGCACTGCCACTGCCACCAGGGCTGGGCTGGCCGTCCCAGGTCCCTGTTCTTGCTCTGGAGCCGGTGCTCTGCTGGTCCTGGCCCCGTGCAAGGCATGAGGAAGCTTTTTCCCACTGCTGGGCCACAGCCTGAACTGCACGGACAGCATGGACAGCCAGGCTACAGATGTGGCAGCTGTTTCTGAGCACTTTCTAAGCCCAGGACCAAACTGAAGGATGAACATCTGGCTCCAGCTGTGCACTCTGGGCACTGGAAACCCCGTGGGTTCATGAGTCAAGAACACCTCAGCATTATTGCAGCAGGGGTGTGTGAGCCCAGGCTACACCAGAACCAGCGACTCCACACGGGACAGTCTAAATTCCACTGAAAGGATCCCAGTTTGTCCTGTAATTCTCCAGTTCTCTGGGCCACAGAACTTCACCTGTTTGTGGTGCAATCTGTGAATTATCCAGGTGATCCACACAGACCTGGTGGCTCTGCTTTCCCAAGCTGGGGGCAGGTGGAGGAGCAGCAGGAGCAGGGCTGTGAGAGCAGGGTGGGCAGGATGGGCTGAACACCCAGCTCAGATGGAGAGGGCTGGGATGTCTCCAAGGTGTGGAGCCCTGCACAGGTCACCCAGCTTGGTCCCACATCCCAAAATGAGGCTGGGTGAGGCAGCAGCTCTTGGGGATTTTTGGTTTTGATGGGGTATCTAATTCTCTTTCAAAACCCCCAGTCTTGCAGTGTTATTCTGGCTACTTGATGCAAGTTGTTTGGTGGCTTCCAGTAAACCAAATAACTCCATTAGGTTTTCTCTCTGGCATCAGGGTGCCCCAGAGCTCAGTGCAAGTTGTGTCCCAATTCCTCCCTGCACTCTGTCTTGGAGATAGCAAGGAAATCTGCCTCTGACCTCGATCAGAACCCAGCCAGCCCCATCCCTTTCAAGCTAATTCTGTGCTGTCTCCACCCATGGCAGTGTTCCCAGTGCTGATCATTTCACTTGCACAAGGTGCAGCTGAGCTCTGCTGGTCTGGAAATCCAGCCAGGGAATGTATTCCTGAACTGTGGATGAAGGGGATGGGAGGTGCTGATTTCCAGCGGGCCATGGGTGCATCCTCACACCGGTGCTTTCTCTTGGGGATTTATCGATGGAGACACTTCTGGGGGGTGTTTGTGCAGCACCAGGCACAGCAGGGCTGGAATTGCAGCTGGGAATGATGCACAGCGGAGGATTAGGATAAGGACTGAGCTGAGAGCTCTGTGCACTCGAGCTGCAGCAGCCAGACCTGGAGCAAACTGGGTCACGGGCACATTTTTAGGTCCAAAGCTCTGAGGGGTTGGTGTGCCATGGCCTGAGATCTGGCAGGAGGCAGATTTTGGGGTGTGATGCCCTAATCACAGGGCTGATGGAAGATAAGGAATATCTGATACAACCCCAACCAAGGCGACCATCACCCCAAACACTGTTACATGTGAACAACATGTGAACAATGTTTGCAGGAACAGATCTGAATTTTAAAGATATGCAGCATTTTTCATTAATTACCCTTATTTGTCCAGCTCATTTTTGTTGTTGGGCAGAAGACAAGGGATTGGTGTAGTGGGCACAGCCTGAGGAGTGGGAGGAGACGGAGAGATAGTGACATGCACGGTAGTGATTTAACATGAAATACTCTGATTGCAGGCACTCTCTGGAGGTTTGTGCCTCATTGATGAATATCATGCATGAGGCATAGCTCCTTGTGCTACCCACATTTTTCTCTTCCAGGTCTGGTGATTGGGAACCTGAGTCACAGCAAATATGCTGAGTTACAGCACATTCCCACAGAAAAAAATCCCCAAAAAAACCCCCAGGCAAATGACAGGCCTGTTTGTTTGCAAGTGTGTCAAATGCACAGGATGCTCAGACAATGCAGGCTCAAAGGATTAACAGACCTTAATCCCCCCTCAGTGCATTAATGCCCAGCAGAGGAGACAGACACAGACACATCTATAAGGACCGGTGGATGCACACAAAAACAATTCTCCCCGTCAAAACATCCCCGAGCTGTGCCCCTTTGGGAACAGAACAGGCAGCAACTCACCTGGAGGACCACACCGGACCTGCCTGCTTCTTTGGCTTGGCCATCTGCTTCTGGTACTCCATCCAACCGCTCACCAGCTCGTGCAGGATCATCACATAGAGAAGGAAAATGAGAATCCTGGGATCCATTCGTGGCACCTCGGGGTCAGCTTCATTGGGGACAGGTGACATTTGCTCGGGGGCAGGCGGGGGAGCCGCTGCTGCGGGCAGGGCTCCGGGCGCGGGGGAGCCGCAGGGATGCCGAGGTTGCTGCTGGAGAGCGGGCTGGGCTCTGTGCAGAGTGAATTAGCGCCGGGGAAATCCCTCGGGGGGATCAGAGCCCGCTGCCTGTGGCGTGGAGCAGCATAGACAGAGCTGCGGGCTGGGTCACATCCTCGGTGCCCGCAGCCCTCGGTGCCCGCAGCCCCCGGTGCCCCGCTCGCTCATGGCTTTGTCTGCATCCTCCGCAGCCCGGAGCTGCCCACACTCGCACAGGAGCAGCCGCCCCTCTCGGGGGGTGGAGGGGAGAGTTGGCTGCGGTGCCTGAGCACCGGCACAGGCAGAGAGCACTGTCTGGCTGGAGGAATAAATCAACCCCCCAGTCAGTGACTGGGGAATTCTCCGAGCTGGCTCTTCCCAGTGCCTCTGGATTTGGGGCTGCACCGAGCCAATCTTGTTTAGGAGTGTTACTGAGTATTTTGCAGCTGAGAATTTTTTTCTCCTGCTATTTTCTCACTCTCTTATTTTGTTTTCCTCGCTATTATCCCTTGGCTGAATCTTCAGCTGCTGTTTTCCCAGTGTGAGGCTCTGACAGGCTCTCGATGTGCAGGAAAGCTGCGGAACAGCATCCAGGCTTCCCAAAGCACAGCTCCTCTGCCAGCCCCTCAACCTCCTTCTGCTTAGAGTGGAGGATCTAATTGAGATCTGGTTATGCCAACAGATCACAGAATCCCAGACTGGTTTGAATTGGAAGAGACCCTAAAACTCATCTTGTTCCACCCCTGCCATGGCAGGGACCCCTCCCACTGTCCAGGGTGCCCCAAGCCCCATCCAGCCTGGCCTTGGGCACTGCCAGGGATCCAGGGGCAGCCACAGCTGCTCTGGGCACCCTGTGCCAGCATCTGAACACCCTGAGATGCCCCTGAGATGCCCTCAGCCTCTTCCTTTTTTCCTCCACGGACACAATGCAATACCTGTGCCTGGAATTCCTAGAAGGATAAAAGCATAAAGTGTCTTGCTATGACACTTGTATGAACCAAAAAAAAAAAAAAAAAAAAAGCCCCCCCAAGAATTGTTTTTAATTGTTTTTCTTACTCAAAATTCACGTTCTTCCAGTGCAGTATTTCCATAAGTGAAATAATAAGCCCTCAATAACTATTTATGGTTATCCAGAACCAAACCTGTGCCCAGGGAAGCTGTGCCAAGTGCAGAAAAGGGGGCCCAGAGGAGGAGCAAACCCAGGGGCCCCCAGGATCCTCCATCCCACAGCTCCTACCCAGACAGGGAGAGCTGGGCTTGGGGTTCCACATGCTGGGCAGTGCCATTCAGGTGTGACAAACACATCACAACCCTCCCACCATACACTCACCTCGAGGAAGCTGCTTCCCACCTAACCCAGCTTACCTCACCCACCCGAGGCCAGAGGTTCCCCAGAAACTTTTACCCTTTGGTGTGTAAGTGCAGACAAGTGTGCAGTAGCCAGGGCTTTGATAATTTTCTATTAAGTATCAATTTAACACCCATTAGGAAATGCTAATTCCATGATAGATGTGCATGTGAAGTCAACCCAAGGGCAGCATCATTGCCCCAGACAAAGGTGCCCCCCCAAGTGCTGTGACTTTCCCTCAGCCAACTCATGGGAGCCCAGAAGTGCTGAGTAACTCTGAATTGGGAGGGGAAGAGCTCGTGGAGGGGAGTGAGCAAGTGAATGAAAGCAGCCAGGACTGGAGGTGTTCTAGCAGCTCTGAAAATGGGGATATTTGAGGTTCTCCATGAAAGGATAGTGGAGCTGTTGCCGTGGCAACGGAGAGAGTTGCCAGGCTGCGGGTGATGGGTTCTGATGTATGGCACGAGTCAGACGTGGTGAGGAGACCAAGGACAACACTGATATTTCATACATATGCAATTTTTGATGAGTAAACCCAACGTGACACCTTTGTTCCAGGGGAGAGAAGCTTTTCCCACAGGGAGAGACGTTACCAGGGCAGGAGCAGCAGAATAACTCATAACAACTCACTCAGATCTCTAAGAGATGCTCCAACAGCTGAACAAAAATAATACTTAATACTACATAAGGGGGAAAAGCCAACAATTCGTGAGCTGAGAGCACGGCAGCTGATTCCCAAACTGTGACTAGTCACGAGCAGTAAGTTCTTTGACAAACGAGCCAAAATTATTTTGATTTTAGAGTGATTAAAGCCCAGTTTGGGAGGGCAGGGTGGGAGCTGATGGTGCTGCTGAGGGACCCCTGTGGTGGCCATGGGGTACAGGAGATACAGGCCCCCCCTCACAGCAGTGGGGAGCCCTGGCATGTTGGTGTTTCCCCTCTGCCCTCAGCCTGAAGGTAGATTTAGAGGTGATATTGGGCAGGAATTGTTCCCGGTGAAGGGGGTGAGGCCCTGGCACAGGGTGCCCAGAGCAGCTGTGGCTGCCCCTGGATCCCTGGCAGTGCCCAAGGCCAGGTTGGACATTGGGGCTTGGAGCAGCCTGGGACAGTGGGAGGTGTCCCTGCCATGGCAGGAGGTGGGGTGGGATGAGTTTTAAGGTCCCTTTTAACCCAAACCAGTTGGGATTCTGTGATTCCACAACTTCAGCCCAAGGGCACAGCCTGGGTGTTCTGGAGAAGTCTGGTGGGAGCAGAAGCACCTGTGAGGATCCTTCATGTGTCCAATACTCCCAGCAGATCCCAGCAGCAATCTGCAAACTCACTGGGATCCCTAAGAGTCGGGGGCAATTAGCAGCTGGGCTGTTGCCCTGTTTGATAATCATCAGTAGCCAGAGATAAGCCAATAAAATGTGTAACAACCTTATCACATAACCCAGGCACCAAACAGAGCTCACCTGCAGGCCAGAGCCTTGATCTGCTCCTCCAGTTCTCCACTGCTCTACCAAAGGCTTTAATGCAGAGCCAGCACTCCTCAGAGACACCCTGTGCCTGCTGCTGCTTTCAGACAACCCCACGGAAATGGAACAGAGTGTGGAACTGGGGGGAGGCTGTGGCAAAGGGGAAAACTCCCCAGCCTGAAGTGAGAGGGAAGCAGGACCTGGGGTGGTGTCAGAGAGCCTGGCACTCAGGCAGGCTGTGAAGAGCAGGGAATAAAAAGCAAACTTGGGGAGACAAAGCAGTCTGCCTCAGTTTTGGTGGGGCACAAAACCATGCAGAGGAGAAACTTGAGGCAGACACAGAGGGGACGTAGCTGAGCTCCTGGGCAATATCTCATTCCTAAGCAGCAGCAAGGGCAGGTTTGAAATTCCTTTGTAAAACCAGGGTGGACATGAGGCCAAGCTTCTTTGTCCAAGGCTCAGTGCAGCTGATTGGGCTGGAATTAAAACCCAGAATAACTGAGTAGTCACCAGCCCTTCACTCCTTGTGAGCCCGACTGCCGCAGCATTCCCAGTGTTTGGGCTGTGTATTGTTGGAGCAAAGGCCCTGAGGAGCAGGGCTATGTCCTCCTGCTTCCCAGGGCCTATTTTCCTCACTTTGGGTGTCAATCTAAGCCTCTTTACTCCTAAAGAGATTTTAAGAAACAGAGGTGGTAGGTGCCAGTTAATATTTCTATTCATTGCAGCCCCAAGGGCACCCTGCAACACCAACAGTCACCTTCCTTCAGGCTCCCAGGAACCATCCATCATCCCATTCTTCCACTGGGAATGTGGTGTGACTGACTAACAAACGGGAAATCTCACTTTCCTAAGGCTCACCATTGACCCAGAACCCTCACAACCCCCAAGGTGCCTCACAAAAAGGCACCAACCACTGGTTTGTTACAGGAAATCAGAGTTGACCTAAACCTTGCTGCAATTTTTGGCTTTTTAGAAGGAACTCCTGAGTTTCACTGCAAAGACAGTGATCTGCATTTCCCTTTTGGGGCCCAAAGGCTGCAGGATCCCTCCAGGCACCAGGGTAGGCAAGTTCTGGACACATCAAACCTCCCACACACAGTCAAACTGAAACATCAGGACAAGCAGCGCTTGGAGGAGGCCACAAGGTCATGGCCCAAAATTCCTGTGGCATCCAAAAGGCCCAGTGCCCCCCCCAGACAGAGTCAGGCCACAAACACCTGCAAGTGCAAGTCCCTGTGCTTAGGCACAGCACTGGCCAAGGTGGCTTGGAGGTGCTGATGTCCCCACATCCCCCAAGCAGGGCCCTGTTGGTTGCAGGGCTGTTTCCTGCATCTCCACAGCCAAAGCCCATGAATGCTGTCCTGCTGCGTGTAGGTGAGATGGAAAAGATTCCTTTCCCTGCCCTTTGGCTGCTCTTCAAGGAACCACCTGTAAAAATCCCTCTGCAAATATCTGATTATTGAGTAGAGATTGAGCAGAGGCCACAGTGCTGGTTTGGAGAACGTGGGCTGGGGACAAACCTGGCTGTGACCCACTGGACCAGATGTTTTGTTGTTGCTGCTGCCCAGGCTTGGTTTCACAAGTCACTGATGACACCTTGATCAAAGTGTGAGCTCAGGGGAATAAACCAGTGCAGCCACAGCCCTCTCCTTCCTCTCTCAGCACACCAGGGCTCCCTTCCCAGCACATCTGGAAGCAAGGAGGAGAGTGGGCACAAACTGCCAGAGCAGTGCTCAGCCTTCAGAGCAGACAGGAAAATGGAGTTTCAGAGTTTAAAAGAACAAGAGGCATTGCAGAATCTGTCAGCTCCTTCCACAGGCTCATTTGAGTCGATAATTAACAAAAGAAAAAACAGATGCTATGAGACACATTTGTTCTGAGGGTATTAACTTGCTCCTACCTACAACTGTGCCTGAAAAAGTGGTAATCTGAACCTGCATTCCTGATCATTGGGCTGCTTTGTATGAGATTGGTAATGATTCATTCCCAGGATTTGGTACACATTTCACCACTTCTTTATTCTGTTAACCCTCATCAGACAACTCAGCTTCGGCACAGCAAATTGATGCTGGCCTGAGGGAAAAAGATTAATATTAAAACTACAATAACAACTGTCTCCTGAGTCCTGGACTGGTTTTTTATGACAATGGCACAAGAACCAGCACAGTTAATTCTGGCTCAGGCTGGATGGCTGGTTACAGGAATTACCACAGGAATATCTGAGGGTGGGCAGGCCCTGGCACAGGGTGCCCAGAGCAGCTGTGGCTGCCCCTGGGTCCCTGGCAGTGCCCAAGGCCAGGCTGGACATTGGGGCTTGGAGCAGCCTGGGACAGTGGGAGGGGTCCCTGCCATGGCAGGGGTGGGATGGGGTGGGGATGGGGATGGGATTTAAGGTCCCTTCCAACCCAAACCCTGCTGATTCTTTCTCACTTCCTTGCTGTAGAATGGCATTCACAGAAGCTGTTGAAGAAGGAAAGACCCCGATTCTCACTCCTGGGCTGCTGTGTCTAACACAGGCAGACGTGAGGCTGTGATCTCCCAGGGGTTTTCCCCCTTCCCTGGGCCCAGACCCTGCTGATGAGGAGAAGCAGAGCACAGACTCACCCAAAGGGAGCTCTGTCAGCCCAGCTGAGACACCTTTGCCCCTTGTGCAATTGTTTTGCTAGAAAAGGAAGCAGGTTTCACTGCCTCCAGTCCTTCAGCCTTGTCCTTCTCCTCAAACTCCCCTGGCAGGTCCAGCAGGCCAAAATTCACCCACACAGATGTTTCAGCTGCTTTTGTGAAGTTCTCCTTCCAGCTGGACTGACCTCATTATCTTTAGAGTGGGCTCCACGTGCTGCTGGATTCTCCTCAATTTGCTGCTGGTCCTTTTTGCATCACAGGGGGCAAGAACAGGGCAGGGACTTGGGAAAGAGCAGGGAATGCAGAGAGTCTACATGAACTGGAGCAACTGTGGGGCAGCAACCCTGTCTGATGTGTCCTCAGCACTGAGTGACCCTGGGTGGAGCTGCCCTCAATCCGTGTTTTACACCCACCTGAAGCTCTGAGATGCTGATTTGCCCCTTGTTTTTAATGCTGAGCCTGGCCCTGGTGGAAGGGCAGTGCTGGCAAGGACACCCAGAGCATGCCTGGGGTTCAGAGCCATGAGGAAGGAGCTTGGTCCTTGTTAACAAAACAGCCTGGAGGGGAAACTAAGGTGAGACAGGCAAGGGGAGAGAGCAGAGAGGTCACAGCAGGATCTACCAGAGCTGCAAAGACAGAATGTGCAGAAATACTTCCTCCTCCTGCAAAGCTGCTCCATCAAGACTCCCATCCACGGACACAGGTGGAGGAACAGTGGCACTCGGGTGCCAGGACAGGCTTCTCACTGCTGTACAAAAGGGAACATAGAGCAGCATCTGTGTGTCACCCATCAGAACTGGAATAAAGGCTGGAGGCCCTGGACAGCCCTGTGTGCTCTGTCCCTGCCTCTGGAGAGATTCAGAGCACCCAGGTCCAGGCTGTGGCACAGCCCTGCCCCACACAACCCTGCTGCTGGGCACCTGCAAACGTTCCTCCTGAGACAGCCCCAGCCCCAGGGGAGCTCAAATAGCCTTTAGAGCAGATAGAAACACCTCTAATGCACCTACAGGCAAAACTGGGGATGTTCTCCACCCTCAAATGGCTGAATTATAACTGAAAAAGTAATTAAATAACTAAAAAAACAAACCCAAAAAAACCCGAAACTCTCCCAGCTGAATCCAGGACAGGAGTTAACAAGACTTTTCAAGTCACTCCATTTTCTGGGCTAGATGCAACTCTTCCAAAGTTGAAGACAGACATTCAGCCCAAGGAGCTGGATAAGGGGATCCTCTTTTATGGGGGAAGTCACAAACCAAATTCCTCACCATGCACAAGTCACCAGAATTAACCTAAAGGCAACTGCAAAGCCTGAATCTTCCAGCAGCTCTGCCAGAGAAATCTCTTGGAGAGAGATAACTCTGTTTTCTGCTGTGCAGCATCTGCTCCAGCCTTTATCAGACACTCCATTCAATGTCCAGCTTCCCTCCAGCCACCTGCACCACATCCTATTCATCATTCCCAATCATTTTCCAGTGCCTCCAGTGCCTGCAGCACCCAGAACAGGGGGTTCTGCCCGGAGCAGATGCTTTGGAGCATTCAGAAGTGTGAGGATGCTGGGCAATGGCTTCAGTTGTCCTGTCCCCATCTCTTGCTATCCTGTAAATCACAGCCCAACTGAGCCTGAAGAGCCTCACTGGGCTCTGAGTTCCTCTGATCCCTGAGGAAAGCCCACAGGCTCGGATTCTTTGTAAAAACGCTCTCCGCAGTCAGGCTCAGCGGGTTTGGAGACAATACACGGTTTGTTCGTGTCACAGGGATCACATCCCTGTGGCAAAGACAAACTGTCACCTCTAAGTGTGAGCAGGGAGCGATTCCAGCTCCCCGTGTGCCAGTCCAGGAGGGTTTCAGGGCACGCAGGGCTGCACCACCCTCTAGTGCACACCCACAGCAGTGCCTGTGCTGTCCCTGCCGGGGCACTGTGTGAAAGACTGGGAAAAATTCCCTTATCCAGCCCGGCTGAACCTGCCCCGGAGCCGCGCCGGCTCCAGCCCGTGCAGCTGTGGGGGCAGCAGGGAGAGAACTCCTGTGAGGGGGAACCCCAGAGCAGAACCAAGGGTTATCCTGGCCTTGGCACAGGGAAAAGCCACTGTCCTGCTCGTGCAGCACCCTGCACCCCATGTCCCTGGCAGCCCAGATCCCTGGAATCCCAGACCCCACACCCTCAGATCCCTGGCAGCCCAGACCTTGCACCCCACATCCCACACCCCTGGATCCCTGGCAGCCCAGATCCCTGGAATCCCAGACCCTGCACCCCATATCCTTGTAGCCCCGGAATTCCAGACTCTGCACATCTGGCACCCTGCACCCCACACCCTCAGATCCCTGGAATCCCAGAGCCTGCACCCCAGTGCAGCCAGCTCAGCTCCTGCCATGCAGAGGTTTACCTGCCCAACTCCTGTGTAATTCCTGGTACAGGAGTGAAACATTTCTCATCTCAAAACATAGAAGCAGATTTTCACTACCAAAACATGGAAGCAGAAGGAGATGTTCACTACTAAAACTGTTTTCTGGAAATTGTCTCTCTTCTCACACTCTTGAGCAGCACCAGGCCAGGAGAGCACGGACTGGCAGCCACTCCCTCTCAGCTGCCCAGCTCTCCCCTCCTCAGCCAAACTTGCCACCAGCACTGGGAATGGCCAGTTCATAATCTGGGATTCAGTTTCTTCACAGATGTAAAAAACTGGGAAAAATCACCACTGTGTGTGTCAGTCCTGCAGGTACAGGCTGAAACACAAAAGGCCTTTCTACCAAGAAATAAAAAAATAAAACATCCTGGATTACAAAATCCTGCTGCAGGAGAGCACCATGACAAGCCGTGTGATAAGGGGAACCTCAAGTGACCAGGAGAATCCCCACAACAATCCTAAAATAACCTCCAAGTCTGAGCAGAGCATGGGCCTGAGCAGGTTCATGGCCAAGGTTTGGCAGCAGCGTGAGATGTTATTTTGTCTAAGTTACCAGGACAGTTTAAACAGTTTGAACCCAAAACTTTGCAGGAAAGACCCAATTGTTACACCCAGGTCCTGTTGCCAACAAATCCAGTATCAGAACTGCTGAGAGGCTCCCAAAGGCAACGCTGACCCTGGGAGCTGCAGTGGAGACAAGAGGAACAAAGGAAATGTGGGCTACAGGACAGTGCACCTGTGTCAAACACCAGCACAGCCCACCTTTCCTATTCCCCCACAGGATATCACCAGTTCCTGCACCAAAGGAGAAATAAAGCACCAAGGTGGTGAAGGGAGGGGAGTCGCTGCCCTCACACAGCATTTCTGAGCTCAGGAGGAAGAAAATCACACAGAGGGGGAGGGAACAGCATTGGGGAGTTCCACCTCAACTACCGTGTTTGTTTGGTTTTTTTGGACACAGAAGTTTTTTGGACACAGCTTCAGGAAACAGAAGAGCACGACTTGGCACTCAGAGTGCTCAAGTCCCAGGAAACAAGAGCTGATGGGGGGGAAAAAAGGAAGGAGGTTTAGGTTGGATATCAGGACAAGGTTCTTTCCACAGAGGGTGGTTGGGCACTGAACAGGCCCCTGCACACTCAGCTGAGGCAGCAGCAAAAGCAGAACTGGAACAGAAAGAGTGACACAAGTGAGCCATGAAGAACAGGCCTGCCAGCCTGGAGCTTTGGGGTGACCCAGTGCCTGAAGGGAGCCTTCCAGGAAGAAAGACAGACATTTTACAAGGGCCTGGAGGGACAGGACACAGGGAATGGCTTCCCACTGCCAGAGGGCAGGGATGGATGGGACACTGGGAAGGAATTGTTCCCTGGCAGGGTGGGCAGGCCCTGGCACAGGGTGCCCAGAGCAGCTGTGGCTGCCCCTGGATCCCTGGCAGTGCCCAAGGCCAGGCTGGATGGGGCTTGGAGCAGCCTGGGACAGTGGGAGGTGTCCCTGCCATGGCAGGGGTGGCACTGAAGAAAGGTCCCTTCCAACCCAGGTAATTTCTATGATTCTATTTGTTTGAAAACTGAATCTCGCTCCACCTACACTACTCCTACTGTCACTGAGGAACATCACAGTCTTGCTCTTTGTTCCTAGCTCCAGGACTCACTTCAAGCTACTCCTTTGGAGAAAAGTTGGGAGGAAAGGGGAGAGACTGGTTCAATTTCTGGCTCTCCTGTGAAAGTCCATCTGAGAAGAGGCTTTTTTCTTGACTGCTGCTTGGTCTGGTGGCAGCAGTGGACACCTCTGATAGTGCAGCACATCTTACCATGTGCCACAAGAGCTGGAACCTCAAACAGGAACTGGTTTCAGTGGAGCTCATCTCCTCTGACTCCTCCTCCTCTTGAGCATCTTCTCCAGAGACCTCGAGGGGCAGACCAAGGCCAAGGGAAGCCATGATCAGCCTCAAGAGCCCACACCACCTGCTCAGCCACACCAGGGCTCCACACTTACTGAGCAGAGTTTAAAAACACAGGATGCCAAGCTTAAAAATATGCATTTCTTCTTTTTTTTCTTTATAAAATGTACAGTCAGATTTTAAGTGGATCTACAAGAAGACACTCAGCTATCTTTAAGAAAAGTAAATCTTGCAATGCACTGCACACAGTTTTCTAACCAGCGAGAGCCAGTGAGTTGGGTGAACTGCAGCGTTTCCTGGAGGAGCTTCAGTGGCTTTGTTTTTGTTTCCACCACGGGGGCAGAGACACTCAGAAGGCAGCACAGGCTCAGTTCCTCTCCCCTCAGTCCTGCCCTGCAGCCAGAGCTCAGCGTGAGGCTGGGGTGGGCACGGTGGGCAGGGGCAGCTCCATGGAGGGAGTCTCGGCCACTTCAGCCGGGCTGGGCTTGCGGAGCTCCAGTTTCTCGCTGAGTTGGTTGTAAAGCTCCTTCACAGCTTCCCCACTCTGCAGGATGAGAATCAGGGACAGGGAAACAGGACAGTCACACTCCATTCTAGCCAGAACACCAAGTGTGCCTTCACCCTGTGTGTTTAACACAAACCAACACAGGAGGAGGAAGCCACAAGGTAATTAGGCCACAGCTTGGTACACTTGGAAAGCAGAGCTCATTCCATTCAACAGCGTCTGGAAAGGCAGCTGCTTTCATTTGCAATCATTTTCCCTTTCTCCTGCTTCCCTTCCTACCTGCTTGGTGGGCTCCAAAGCTTTCTGGAGAGACTCCAGTTTGGCTGGGGCCACTTTGTGATGCAGATGCAGCAGCAGCCTGAGCACATGTCTGTGCACGTTCTCCTTCCTGCAAGAGCCATTTGAAAGCAGAGTAACCAAGACAAACAAACACCATCTTGAGAACAAGGGAGCCACAGCAACAGCACCAGAGTAATTCACCCCACCACAGACTTTGTTGTAATTTTCCAAAACCCCTGAGAATTGGAGCTTCTGTAAGGGGCTAACCTAATGTAAGCACTAACCCTGCCTTAGACCTTCAAGGATTCAAGGAATTGTTCAACAGGAGTGCATTACCTGCATAACCGTGAGGAGAGGGGGCAGATTTTAAGCATAGAGTGTGTGGAGGAAGCAGCAGAGCATGCTGCTATGCCCCAGCAGTAATTTCAGCCACTTCTAGGGAAGCTTTATGGAGGCTGAACTTGCCTGCAGGCCACCAGCTAAAAGAGTGACTGACCAGAGGTAACAACAGATTTTTGTGCGCTGCTGATACTGCAAAGAGCTGAAGTTAACTCTACATAGCCAGAGCTACTGCAAAGCCTGAAGGATATTCTCCTTTGCAACTCCAACTTAGGGATAATGAATTGCAGTTTAGATAATAATTCACAGTCAAGACAAAACTATTTTGCTCATAAAAACTTCATCCCAAAACATACACCTTTCCTTGAAGGAAAACAGCATCAGGCTGATATTTTCACTGCCTGTGAAGGATTTGGTGAACTATTAAACTATTGTTCAAAGCAGTAAAACCTCAGTCAGGCATTCTGTAAACTCCCTCTCTCCAGTGAGAAAAATCTGCTTTACCTGGAGCAGGCAGTGAGGAAGAAGCCATCAAACAGACTGGTGCAGAACTCCTCGAGTGCAAACTCATCACTGAGGAGGGTGAGGTTACCAGTGAGCAGATGTAGGAAAATGTCACTGAAGGCCAAGTCACTGAATGTCTCAACTACAAAACATGGAAACGAAAGAGACACAGACTGACAATGATGTGCCAAAACCTGTCCACACAGCTCCTGTTCCTTCTGAAAACCCTGCAGTGAAGTTTCATCGTAGAATGGTATGGGTTGGAAAGGACCTTGAAACGCATCCAGTGCTATCCCCTGCCATGGGCAGGGACACTTCCCACTGTCCCAGGCTACTCCAAGCCCCAATGTCCAACCTGGCCTTGGACATTTCCAGGGATCCAGGGGCAGCCACAGCTGCTCTGGGCCCCCTGTGCCAGGGCCTTTCCACTCTCACAGGGAAGAATTTCTTCCCAGCACTTAATCTATGCCTACTTTCTTTCAGTAATTTTTTTTTTTTTCATTTCCTTTGATAACACACAGTCCAGGCAGGCAGCTTTGATCTTTCAGACATAAAAGATTAGCAGCAGATTGCTCCAGAGCTCTCCTGCAACTCATCCCAGAGGAGTCAGTGAACAAGATAATACTGGTGAAAAAATTAAGGCTGTATTCAATACTATTTTGTTACCAGTTTTTTCACCACTCAAAGCCAAGTCCCAGCAACTTCTGGCCACCTGCAATCACTGTGGGCAGCAGCAGAATTGGGGCATCTGCTCTGTTATCTTTCAGATTCATTCCAAAGAGTTCTCAACTAATCTCATTGTTAATGGAGCCCTTGATGTAAGGAACTACTGACCTCAGCCACTGTCTCTAAACTCTCCCATCAGCAGGAAATTGCAGAACCCAAACACTCCAGCAAAGACTCACAACTAAGTCACCAGAAGAGCCAAAGGCAGAACATTTTGGCCCTGGCTCTGACATCCCTTTCACTCCAGGTTTAGTGGCCTCCTGGGTGTCCAGTACAAGAAAAACAGCCATGGAACAGAAGATGAGACAAAAACCCACCTAGTGCTGGCAGGAGCCTCAGAAAAGCATTCTTGTTCCTCTGTTTGGTGATGTGAAGGATGTAATACAGCCCAATCTCACAAGCTATTCTGTTCTCCTGCAGGAACCTGTTATGGCACAAACAAAGTTTATTCATCAATAAAGCTTTTTTTTTTTGTTGTTGTTAATTTTTAAGAGGTTTAAAGCACTTTTGGGATAGTTATCAAGCAAGTACAGCAGTGGCTAACCTCAAACCCACTGACAAGCAGCTATCCACTGAGTAAGCAGATGGATCATCCCTATGTTCACTACCACACTCCAGAAAAACTGAACATTCAGCAAACAGCTGGATTTAACTGTGAACATGTATGACATGTATTCATGACAAAAGTGCTGCTCAAAATGGGGTTTAGAAGAAGACCAAATACTCAAAGATTATACAAAGTCCAATACTGTTTTAGTCTTCCACAAGTCACACATCAACACTGTGATAGAGGAGAGCACAACTACCAGGACCCATACCCCAGATTCTGAATTGTGCTAGAAGTCAGCAGAAGATCTGAACACAACAGAGCACACAGAGGTTTTAATTCTCTTTCTGACACCCCTGGAGTGACAGGCTATCGACAGAGAAAGAGTGTGGGTGTCAAAAATACCAACTTTAAGATTTCCAATAGTGCTCTTCAACATGGGCACTCATCCAGCTGCACCCAAATATCACCCAAAACTCAGCACTCACTACCTGGCAAGCTGAACAGAAACACCAAATACTCTCATATTGAATGAGAGAATGGTCATTACAGGAAATATTACTTTATGTAGATAAATTTTATTTGAGGGAGCACAAGGGAAACCTGTTTTGTTAAAGGGAAACTTCAGACTTGATGAATTAGCACGGAATCTTATCCCAGGAAGCTTTGCCTTTACCACGGGCAGTTTTCCCCTGCCCGTCTGGCTGGCTCCCTGCTGCTTTGGGTGGGTGGGGCCAGGCACCTACTTGGTGAAAGCCTCGGGAATGGTGCTGGGGTAGGGAATTGGTCCCTTCTCCTCCGAGGGCAGCTTCTGATCCACAGTGAAGGTGTGGTCATCCACCACAAAGGACATCAGCAGGGGCAGGAACCTGGTGATCAGCTCGGCTTCCTTGGAGGGAGGGAAGGACAGAGGGAAGAGAACAAAGCCATTGTCAGTCACTTCATGCCACCTAATGGTCCTGAAGTGCTGTGACAAAGGCAAGGCAGTGTGAGGAGCCTCAGCCTACACTGAGGAAAACCAGCTTACAGACATCCAGTTCCAGTCAAAATTCCTGAATAATTCACTTCCACATGTTCCATGGTAATTAGGAAAACTCCACTTCATCTCACTACAGAAATACTCCTGCTCAAACCCTTTCTTTGGACAATTGTGTAGCATTTCTTCTGAGAGGCCCTTCCCAGCACTGCTGCAGGCATGGGATGTGTTCAGGATGACATCAAACTGCTGATATTAACAATTACAGACTCCCAGCACGGCCCAGGCTTATTTTTGGTAACACAGCCACAAATACATCAGATTTTAAAGGCTGATTCAGAGACTCCCTTTAGAAAGAAACTGAGCATTTTCCCTTATGGGTTCATGAGACAACACAAATCACAGCACTACCTTCAGAATGACTGGTCACTCACTGCTACAGTCCCAGTGTTAATGCACATGCTCCCTGGTGTGAATTTAAACATCCTAGCAGCCAGGAGTGGATGTATTTTGGAGACTTCAAATGTGTCCCTAGATATTTATAAAACATTTCCTGTTTTATAGTTCAGAACAGAAACAGCAAATTCCTCCTGAGGAACAGCCCTGCTGTGCAACACCAGGGTTGGCCCTCCTGCCCTCAGCTGAACTACACCAGGGATTCCTGTAATACTGGGAAAGGATTTCTAAAGCATGGAAAGATTACAGTTCAATGTGGCACTACACTGCTGTAACAGAGAGTTGGGAGGGAGAAAACATTTTCCTTGTCAATGAAAAGCTTCTAAACTGCTACCAGAGTTTGAGACCAGTCCTGGAAATCCTGCTTTCGTCACACACCTTGTGTTCTACAAACCCATCAGTTGTGTACAAGACTCCAGGAAAAATGAGAGAGCAATGAGCAACGAGTGGAGTATTTAACAGAGGAGTATTTTACAGGCTGATTTTAGAGCAGTAAGGACCAGGCAACCATGGAAATAAAAAGGCAGGTAATGGAAGCTCACAGCATGTCCAGAACAGCTGCTCTGTGACCACTGTTTTTTCCCAAGAAAGCTCTGAAGAGACATTTGGAGAACAAATGTTTAATCAGGAATGCAATAAAATAATAAACAAGTTTAAATTTAATTGTGTTAATTGTGTTAAATTCTTAACATCAAAAGGGCTCACCATTTTTGGTTCCTTGAAGACTTGGCTGTCAATCATGTCCCAGGCCCCCTGTCCCAACGACAGCATCCTAAGGAGCAGCAGCAGATCTGGGCTTTCCTCGAATTTTAAGGGGAGAAGAAAAACAGCTATTTTGATCTTCACATGAGATATTTGTTTGGAAGCAGTGGTTTACATTCAAAGCTGTTCTGGATTAGCAGCTTTGTCCAATGCTAAAGACATTCAGTTGAAGTTAATTGAAAACTGATCATCAAATGGGTATCAAATAACTGCCACAGCTCAGGGTTTGGGGGGGTTGTTAATTTATAATGCACCAGGAAGTTTGCAGCCATCTGAGCACATCTTTTTAAAATGTGTCCAGCCCAACTGGTGCACTAAAATATAATGTGTGAGAGGACAAAACAAGTCAGCAGGAGAAAGGAGGAGAAAGGGTGTGTAAGAATGACAATGGATTTTTTTGTTTATATTGTGTCCTGAAACCCAAACCACTTTCAGTCTTAAACTGTCACAAGGAAGTTACTCCAAGCAGCAACAATGTTTAACAACTCGAGGATAAACCCAGCAAGTGGCTCCCATTGTTCAGACACTTGTAGGGTGCCCTTCTTCAACACTTCAGCACCTCCTGCAGACTCCACTTGCAGGAACTGTGTTTTATCTCAGCCACCAGAGCAGAACTGTGCAAACAAACCCATGGCATTCACCATGGCAGGAGAAAGGTGCTGCTGTCAGACAAACTGATGGAGGGACAAAGCAGGGAGGCACAGATTCTACATATTATTCTGTATTTGCACAGCTGCCAGGCAGGATGAGCCATGCAAAGAATTCATGGCCAGTTTGGAGAGCTCCAAAATGCCCACATCCAAACAGCTCCTGCAGAGCTCTGCAGCAGGTGCTGCAAATGGACAGGAATCATGTGTCCCTTGTTCCAGTTGCCATGTTTGGGAACTTAATGAGACTTGGACAGTGCCAGTCCTTCCCTGATGGCTCAGTCAGCCAAGGCCACAGTTCAGGTTAGGTATACAAGCTGCAATGCTTACCCTGGGTAAGGTGTCCTGCCCAACCAGGTCTTGCAAGTGCCTTATGGTGCTCAAGGCTAAGGTGTTAATGGCAAAGGGATCACACAGGATCATGGACAAGTCCCTGAGAAGAAGCAAAAATCAAACACTTGTCATGTATAACCAACAACCCCATTTACAGGTCCAAACCCAGCTGTGTGCACCTGATGAACCTTCTCCTGCCTTGTAAAGAAATAACATTCATGGTGGTTTTGACGTGAAAGAGCACAAAAAAAATTGCTGAAAGTCTACTGCACTGAGATCAAGCACAAAATCTCCCACAGGCAGTTGAAGATCTGCTGGGAGACAGCCCACAGGCAGTGGGAGTCCTGGTGGCCCCAGCTCTTTGAGCTGGCAGGTTTTGACCATCTCCAGAGTGCTGAGGACAGGAAGGTCTCAGAGACTTTTGAAAAACAACAGGTAAAAGTGAATTTTCAAGTAGTTTAAAATACCAGTGGACAAGATCTGAAAGTACCAGCTAAATAAAATACTGTGGGGGTTCTTTCCAGAAACATAAGTGTACCAGATCACAGCAGGGGTGTCATTTGAAGCTAATGAACTACTTTAACTGATAAACATCACCAGCCCATTTTCTCTACGTTTAAAGCCAGACAAGTCCTTCATAAGAAGTTATTCTGACTCCCTAAGGAAGGCTCCTGAATTTTGTTATAAGGCCACAGGGAACACTCAAGAGTGGCAAGTGAAGCAGTGCAAGCTCTGCCACCAGGACGTGCTTGGCTGTGCCACAGAGCACTGAGGGGTGTTTGGGATGTGACTGCACAGAGGGGCTGCTGGAGGTTTGCTGGCTTGAGGGAAGAACTGACACCTACAGCACCTGTCAGATGTTGTGAGTGCTAGGAAGCCATTTCCCAATAAATTGCCCAAGTGCCTTACCCCAACACTTGTTCTTGTCCTTTCTTCACCCCATCCAGGAATCCTTGCAATTCCCGAGCTCTCTTGTTGTCCACGAACTTCTCCCGAATGCAGGCGTCGAGGCACCAGGTGAACTGTCACCAAATGGAGGGAGCTTTACAAACTCATTAAACCAGCAATAAAACACATGATGGCAGAGAAAACAGGCTCAGAATGACCTCGAAATATCTGCAATTGAGATGCTTCATTAATGTACCTAGGCATAGCACCCTACTGGTGACAAACACAGAGGTCAGAAAGGTCAACATCCCAAAAGGAGGTTAGGAATGCCCAGGAATGTTAACCTGGGGTCACTTTCTCCACTTCCAGGGAAGGCATTCCCTAGGAATTAAGGAGCAGGCATTTATTAAATCCACCACTGTCCTGCACACCTGTGGATTTAGACAAGTAGGAGACTAAGAAACAAGCAGCATCACTTAGAAATAAAAATGTGGTTTATTTTGGTCATTGCAATAGCACTCCCACTCTCTAAATAAAGCAATATTGACAGTGGAGGTGTTCTTGCTTTAGAGCTGTGTTACTGAACTATTTTTAAGGCAGAATACATGTAAAACTTAACTACTTCAGAGAAAAAGCCTTGTTCCAGGTCAGAGTGATGCTACCATGAACAAGTAACAAGATCCTGCTGTGACATTACTGCACCTGTCACTTCCCAATATTTGAACAGTTTCATGTTTTCTTGTAATCCAATATCCAAAGTATTTACTGTTACACACACAGTTTACTGACAGATGGCGCATATCTACAACTGGGAGGGAAGCCTGGAGTAAGGACCTGGGGCCAGCTGATAGTGTTTATTATTTTTGCAGCATCTACATAGAATAGAGGTCAGATCAGACATTGCTTTTAACACTGCCAAAGTATCCTAAATTTGAATGATTCATGGTTGTGAAATGAAAGCAAACTGCTGGTTAACCAAGATGAAGTTTTCTCCTGAAGGTCCAGTGACTTTAAGATGACATTTAGGTTCAAGGTCTGAACTCTCTTTACAGAAAGGACTCATCTTCTCTGGGCTTCTTCCTGAAAATTCTCCATAAATACCCCCATCTGTCCCACGTGATTGGTACCTTGTGACAGGGGTCAACAGTGCAGATCTCACTGATCTCCAGGTCATGCAGTGACATCAGGAGCTCTGCCCTCAGCGTGCAGTAATGGACATTCCTGGTGCGCAGGAACAACGTCCTCAGGAACTGCAGCACCATGTCATAGAGCTTCACGTTCTTCCCGATCATCTGGGTCAGCTTCTGCACCACCTGAGCTCAGAGTGGAAAAATGTGGGCTCAGTACAAGAGGTGCTCTCATTCTACTCACACACAAACGTGAATTAATGATGTTACATGATTTACCACGATCGAAGCCTCTGCAGGGACATGAGGTCCTGAAAAAGAACTGTTTACACCAAGATTTCCAAGAGGATTTGTTCAAGAGACATTCACCAAATTTTCAACAGCTGTAACACGTTTTTGTCTCAACACACAAGTTCCTTTCTTCGACCCTTCTGATTCTCCCCCCATCCCCTCAGGGGGAGTGACCAAGTGAATGTGTGGTGCTGAGTGTCCATCTGGGGTTAAAGCACAACTCTGGAGTGCAAACCTGGAGTAAATTGCACCAGGGCACTTAGATCAAATTATTCTGAAAGCAAAACAAGCCTAAAACAACCCCTCATGTAACAGATGTGCTGCTCTCTCTGAAATTAAAGCTTTATACTGCCTTATAGTTAAATTCAAGGAGCAACCTTTCTGGATGCCAATTAACTACAACTTTCTACATACTTTTTTTTTTAAAAAAAAACCAACTTCAGTTGAGCTATGTCCACTAAAAAAGGTTCCAAGAAAGCAGATTTAACATATCAGCATAGTCAAACTGATGTGATAGAGGTGTTCAGCCTTCAGAACAGCTGAAGTGTATTAAAGCCAGATTGAACAACAGAGAAAAAATCTGCCCTTTCTTTTTTTTGAAGTGCACAAACAGCTAAAAACAGTCATCATTTATTACACAACAACTAAAATAATTCCTGCTGCTTTCACCAAGAGAAAATGGCCTGGTGCTTCTTGCAAAGAGTTTGTCCCGCTAAACAACTTTAAGCAGCAAAGGTGGGCAGGGGAAACCAGCCCCTGTTATGTGATGGTTGACTGAAAGCTGATGAATTCCCCTCACCAGTACGTGGTGAGGGTTTCCTTGTCCTTACCTCTCCCTGACGTCTCGTTTTGGGAGATGGACTGAAGAAATTTTGCAAGAAGGAAATATCATTGCTGAAGAGAATGTTCTCCTTCTCCAGGATGTATTGCTTCAGCAGGGGTGACACCTCATCCCCAAAGAGAGCCTGGTTGTCCTGCCAGATCTGTCTCTTCACCTCCACAGCACAGGCCTTGTACAGGTCCTTATCAGCCATCACCAGCTTCAGCTTCTTCTCAGGGACCTGCAATCCACAGAGCAGCTACACAGTGAGCAGCACCTCACCTGCCTGACTGTCCATGTAACCCATAGCTGACTACAGGAAGCATCGAAATCATGGAATCACAGAATCTCCTGAGCTGGAAGGGACCCACCAGGATCACCCAGCCCAGCCCTGTCCCTGCACAGACACCCCACCAAGCCCACCCTGGGCACCCCTGGCAGCGCTGGCCAAAGGCTCCTGGAGCTCTGGCAGCCTCGGGGCCGTGCCCATTCCCTGGGGAGCCCGGGCAGTGCCCAGCACCCTCTGGGGGAAGAACCTTTCCCTGATCTCCAGCCTCAGCCTGCTCTGGCCCAGCTCCAGCCATTCCCTGGCCCTGTCCCAGAGCAGAGCTGGGAGCTGCCCCTTGGGAGGAGCTGCAGCCCCCGGGGAGCTCTGCCCTCATCTGCCCCAGCTGAACCATCCCAGTGCCCTCAGCTGCTCCTCATGGGCCCCTCCAGACTCTTCCCCATCCTTTAACATTTTCCAACAGCTTTATATGTTTTTTAATCTTGTGCCCAAACAGCCCCAGGACTCAAGGTGAGGCTCCCCCAGCGCAGAGCAAAGCAGGACAATCCTCTCCATGCCCTGATCCCCATCTCAGGCAGTCTGGGCATTCACCCACCTGGTGTAGCAATAAACCAGCCCTAAGAGACTTCTTCAACAACCAAATCACACACCCTTCTTTCAAAGAAAAAAAAAATCTACTTTAAATCTCCAGTGCTGAGATTTGAGGTGATGTTTCCAAACTCAGTAACTTACTAGAGTTTCAGCAGTGTTTTGAATCCATTACCTTGAGTGCAACATGATGCTTTTAGTAAGGACACTCTGAGATTTTGTTTCACAGATTCTCCCTCCTGCCTACTTTTAATTGCACTCTTCAAGTCTTACCTCCCACTTGTCAGAGATTTATAAATCAGCTGTGGAAAAATTCACTTATCAGTAAACTTGACTTTTTAGGAAGCTGCATGCATTGAAGAAAATAGGGAAAGAGTCTCATCTGATTATGAAACTGTAAAATGCTTTTTGAATTAGTCCACTGAGTTATTAGCAGATACAACAATGTATTGAATCTTCAGTCAGTCCCTGACACTGAACAACACACTTGCAGAAGGTGCAGAGGGAGCAGAGCCCACCTGCCAGAGACAGAGCAGAGATGTCACACCAGTGACACACCACGTCACACCAGCGGCACACCATGTCACACCACGTCACACCAGTGGCACACCACGTCACACCAGGCCAACCAGTGCAGTGGTCCCACCTTGGGCAAGTGCTTCATGACACACATGACCACAGGCTGTATTGAAGGCATCTTCACCAGGGAAAAGCTCTTCTCTAGGAGATCTTCCAGCTTCTTGTATCTGAACACATGGAAAAACATGGGACTAAGTATCGTGGAGCAGGAAAAGAACAAAGTGGCCACCTAAAAGCCACTGGAACTCAGTCCCTGAGGAACCCAACTCTCCTTTACAGAAAACACCTATCCACTGCATTTTCACACTGAATTCCCAGCTCGTTCCAAGGAACCAAGGAGACTGCTGACAAACCTCTCCTCGACCTTCCCCTCCAAAGCGATGGCAGAGACTCTCTCCAGCAGCTTCTCCCGCAGCTCATCGAATACGGACTGGTGGAACTCGAGCCGGGGGGTGCCGTGCAAGTCCAGGAAGGGCAGGGCATACTGCAGCGAGGGCAGCAGCACCCCGTTCTCCGTCTGCAACACAACCCGCAGCGGGAACTCAGGACGGCATTCGGGATAACAAATAAAGCGAGGAAAAACTCAGACAGCACTGGGGGCCGTCCCGTGCTCCCTGTCCCCGGACAGCCCGGCCCCACACGGCACCTCCGCGGCGCCCAACGCACCTGGAACTGCTCGATGGCCTTCAGCGGCTCCGTGCAGTTCGTGAGGGTCTCCTTGAGGTCCTCGCCGTTGGCCACTCCCAGCTCCTGCAGCCCCGCGTACATCTCGGCCTGGCCAGGGCCGCGGGGCCACCCCCGGCTCAATTCCCGCTCCCGATCCCGACCCCGGCTCAGCTCCCGCTCCCGGCCCCGATCTCGCCTCAGCTCCCGCCCCGGCTGCGGGCGGTCCTCCCCAACCCGCCCCCGCCGCGCGCGGGCCCTGTGCCGCAGCACGAAGGTTCCGCTGCACCAAGGTTCCGCGGCGGCGGTCCGTGCGTGTCCCCGGGCTCCCCGCGGCCGCCGTCGCCCGAGGAGCTCGGCTGAGCGCCGGGCAGGGCGGACAGGGCTCAAGAACCCTTTGGACAGGGCTCTCAGACACATGGAATCACAGAATCACAGAACGGTTCGGGTTGGAAGGGACCATAGAAGGTTATCTGGTCCCACCTTGCTTTCCAGGCAGGGTCATCCCAGAGCACAGGGCACAGGATTGTGTCCAGACGGTTCTGGAATGTCTCCAGTGAGGGAGACTCCACACTCTGTCTGGGCTGCCTGTTCAGTGCTTGGTCACCCACACAGGAAAGAAATTCTTCCCCATGTTTATGTGGAACTGCCTGGATGTCAGTTTCTGCCTCTTGTCTACTGCTGGGCACCAGCAGAGTCTGGTCCATGCTCTGACACTATCCTTTAGGTACTCATACAAATTGATAAGGTCCCGTCTCGGCTGTCTCTTCTCCAGGCTGAACAGGCCTAGCTCTCTCAGCTTTTCCTCACAAGAGAAATGTTCCAGACCCTTGTCCAACTTAGTAGCTCTCCCCAGGACCTGCTCCAGGAGCTTCCACACGGTGGGACTCCTTGGGGGTGTCCTGGGCAGGGCCAGGCGTTGAACTTTATTCTTGTGGGTCACTTCCAGCTCAGGAGATTCTGTGATTCCATGTTTCTATGCAGCAAAACTCAGGGTTTCTGGGGGTGTCCGAGGCTTCCCTCTTGGCTGATCATGGGCAGACAGCAATGAAAAGAGGAAACATCACCAAAAACAGAGAAGTGGCCTTTTCTCCATTGCTGGTTTGATCTTCAGATCCATGACCAGTCTGTGGACACAAGCAATCAGCCAATTGCCTCAGCGCTTCAGAATTTCCATTCTTAGGGATGAGACTTTGTGGCACTGTCAGGAGAAAGCAGGCGTGTGTTTCATAAAGCCTGAGCCTTGGTTATTTTCCACAAGAAACCTATCAGGAAGGGGGGCTCAGGCCCTCAGAAATAAAGTAAATCCAGTGACAAGCAGTTTCCCCATTTCTAATTTGTAAGCTCACACTGCCAGATGTGGAATACCAAAGGGATGAGTTTTGCCTGCTTTCTGCTTATTACACAGCTGAGTTAACCCCACATTTCTGTTTACCTCAGCCCCGCTGCCTGGGGCAGTTTCGAGGTTGCAGCGGTGCCGTTGCAAAGCTCGCACTGGGACGGGCACGGAGCCCTCAGTTATTTATGGGCAGCAGCGATGGAAGGGAAAGAAGAGCTGCCTGACGCATCACGGCCGGGCCCACGCGTCCTTGTGGTCCCTGTGGCTTGGGGCTGGGCTGAAGTCAGAGCCTGGCCCCGACCACGCCTTTCTGCTCTTTTTAAAGGTTGTTAAAGCAGCCGGTGTCAGTTTGCTGCTCCACTGCTTCCTCTTTCATGAAAGGAGAAAGCTCTTCATGTCTTGGCGTGAGCTCCTTCCCCCCTGGCTGGTGATCGTAGCGGGACTGACGGGCATCGTGCTGCTCTGTGTCTCCACCAAAGATGTGCCCGTGGCCCCGCTCAGGACCAAGGTAAGGGCTCTCAAGGAGTAAGACAGGCAGTTAAACTGGGCTGATTTGTTGCTTTTGATGTTATTTTATTACTGAGCTACTTACAAACCAAGGAGGGAACTGGAACAAGACTGTCAGGACAGGTTGGGATCTTTCAACACGCTGTAGGTTTTTGAACCAGAAACAAGCCCACCCCTTTGATTGGTCAGGGAATACAGGGTGGATATGGTCCATGGATCAGTGGAGACGCTCAGGGCAGGCTGAGGGGAGGCAGCCTATGTCAGGAGCTGCCCCAGAGCCACAAGGAACCAGTAGTGTCAGTGCAGGGAAAGAGCTAGGTCCCTCTCAAAAGTCAGTAGGAATGTGCCCCTGAACTGCTGCTTCTGTCTTAAAAACAAATTGTCTTTCATGCCTTCTTCTCTTTGGTCCTATCTTGACTTCAAAGAGCCAGCATGCTCCTCACAGCTGGGTCAGGTCTTGGCGGGGGTTAATGCCCACCTCCTCTGTCTCTTGATGCTCCTGTTGCTGAGGTGAGCTCAGTGGCACATCATGGTGTAACCCAACAGAAGGAAGTCATCCTGCATGTTTAGAGACAGCACCCCTCGTCCATGTTCCTCTCAGAAATAAAACTGGATACAAACGCCCTTATTGCTCCGTGTTCTGTCCTTTCCTGGTGTTGAGCTGGACACAAATGTGGTGATCCCTCCCCTTCTCTCTTGCGCTACCAGCAGCAGCCTCTAATTTTCTGAAGGAGGAAAAAAAATATCCATGTTTCTCCACCAATGCCATTCCTTTCTTCCTCTTCTGCGGCAGCCAACATGTCCCTGCTAGAAATCTGAGCTGTCACTGGTGTGGGAGGGTGCCAGCAGGCTTGGGCAGGGAGCTCCATCCTCCTTCCGCATTGCTGCTCCAGCCCAGCCCCACCAGCCCCTGGCCTGGGTGCCAGGACTGGTGCAACTGGGAGCTCCAGGAGGGCAGCAGGCGGCCAGCCTTGCTCAGAGGCTGCAGCCAGCTCTGTCTGGTGCTGAAACCCTTCTGGTGGCATTAACATCAACCTCTCAGGAGGTTTCTCCTCCCACTCAGTCACAGCTCTATTTGTGTGTGAGATACAGCTACGACCACGCACTACCATGGAGCTCATGAGTTTCCTTCCTACAGGAAGGAAACTCTATAGGAGATATCCCAAATTGTAGGAGATATCCCAAACTGTAGGAAGGAAACTCTGTAGGAGATATCCCAAATTGTAGGAGATATCCCAAACTGGGGTCATGTAATAGGGGGCAGAGGAGTCCTAGGCTAGCTCTGGAGCTATTTTGGGTGTGGGGACATCCAGAGCTGTGCTGCAGGGTAGTCTACTGGCCTTCACTAGCTCACCCTCATATACTGGGTCAGCAGCAAACAGACAAACACTGGGGACAGAGACAGAGAGCCCTTGGCCTGGGCAATAGCAGAGCTGCCAGGGGACAAGGGGCTGAGCTGATCACGTTCACTGCAGCTGCTCTTCCTGCCAAGACATCATCTCTGTTTCTGAGGGGCTGTTGTGTTGTATAGTGTCTGTGCTGGTTGCTGCAGCTCCCACAGCTCTGCACGTATCAGGGCAAACCCAGCCTGTGTCACATCATTGCTGCAGTGGGACGTCAAAGAGACACAGGAGCCCCAGCTTCCTCAGTACAAGCGAGCTGCAGCCCTTCAGTTCCTGCACAAAAGCCTGAGCAAACCAATCAGCAGCAGTTTGAGTCCCAGAATCAGTGGAGAACTCGTATAATGCCATCTCCCACTGCTTTAGGACCTGTTTTTCCTGAGTTCCAGGTGGCTCAGCTCCCAGGGGAAGCCCTCTGCCTGGTTTCAGGAGCAGCTCCAGTGCATGCCACTATAGGGCTGATGTATTTCTGGGTGTTTCTCCACTCCTGCTGTTCCTCATGTATATTCAGAAATGCAGATGGTTCCCTGCAAATCCTCCTCATCTTCTGGCTTTGCCTGCTCTTTGAATGTAACAAGCAAACTTAAACATTGCAGTGCCCAGGGGTCACCCAGAATGCCTATATATGCTGGGTAGCCCTACAATGTCAATCAGCATGCATTCAGTAGTGTTTTTCAGTAGAATGTCTTGGGGTTTTTCCAGTATGGCATTGTTCTGGATGCCGGCCCATCCCGAACCATCCTGTTCATCTACCAGTGGACAACCACCAAGGCCAACAAGACCGGGGTGATCAGAGAATGCAGTTCCTGTCCTGTGCAAGGTAAGGTGCCCATTTCTTGCCCAATGGTCTGTGGGACTGGCGTGGGATAGACAGAAAAACAGAGACCTGTGCCTGGACCAGTGCCACAAATTCCTTGGCTCCTGCACCACCCCACTGTGCACGGAAATAGTTAAAGCACAAGTTGCTTATTTTCAGCACGGCTCTTCTCAACTGGGCAGATTTAGCCACACACAGCTGGACATCAGGCACTTGGCAGTAGCAGACGTCAGGATTTGGGGGCTGCGGCAGGCAGGGAAACACACAGAGAGGATGAGGCTTGTCCTGATGTGCATATAGATCAGTGGTAGAGCCAAGGTTGCTGGAGCTTCTCACTCAGGAGAGGCAGTGAGCAGCAATGAAGACAAATCTGAATGCAGGGTGACTCTTGGTATCTTCTGCCTCCTCTTGACTGTGCCCTGGGCAGTAAGTGGGGTAGCTCCAGGTCAACACAGCTGCAAAGGCTCCAATCCCCTATGTGGCGTTTGACAGCACGAGTTCAGCTTGCCTTTAGGTGTCACATTTCAGAGAATTTGGGAGTTTTCCTCATGCATTTCAATCAGTTTGGCCCCGCCAATGCCAGCTGAGGGGGTTTCATGTATTAATGCATGGGGTTTTCCTTCCCTATCTCCCGATCTTGCTTTGATGTTAAAGCCTGGTTATAGCGGGATGCTGGGAAGGGCTGGGCCCTCAGCAGGTGTGCTGTGTGAAGGCAGCTGCACAGCAAGCAGGGAACAGGGTTTGTGCCCTTGCAGGCTGTAAACAACACAAATCCCACACAGAAGATGCAAGAAGGGCTCCCTGAAATGTGTCCCTCGTTCAGCGGCTGGGGTAAGCAGCAGCTCTGTGAGACAGTTTGCTGTCAGCAGCAGCACGAGAGGCCCAGGCAGGGCTGAGCCCAGGTGTGAGTGGCCCTGTCTGCATGGCAGCACAGCCACAGCCCTGCAGGGGCTGCAGGGAAGCTGCAGCTCAGCCCTGCACAGGGCCCCAGAGAGCAAAGCACGTGATGAGGGAATCAGGAGGATGGAGAAGGGAGGCTCTTCCTGGGTAGCCGTTCAAAACCAACGTTTAGGACCCCATTGACTTGCTGGAAAAATGAGTCAAGGCTGGCAGACAGCTTCCCTCTGCAGAGCACTGGCTTCCTCTAGGGCAGGGGTTTCTTGCTTGCCGGCAGGGACTCAGTGCCTGGAGGAGAGAGGTGACACATCAGCCTCTCTGTGTCCTTTGCTAATTGTTATAGCAACTAAAGCCACATTTCTTCCTCTGTGGGCTGAGACAGCCTCAGCTGTTGCAGCAGTCCTGTGGCTGGTATAGATGTCTCAGCTGCAGAGCTAGGGGAGTCTTAGTGTAATTTGGGATTTTTATATGCATGTGTTTTAGTCTCAATTCCATATTTGATTAGGATGGATACCTGGAAGACCTCCTTCATTCCACCTCTGACAGGTTCTGTCTTAATGATGTCCTAGGATAGCAATACTTGGGGTAACAGCTCTCACAGTTCTCCCATAACTTCCCTTAAAATTCCATTCTGTTCTGTGGTCCTCAGGTCCAGGAGTCTCCAGCTACTCAGATTCTCCTCAGAAGGCTGGGAAGAGCTTGGAGCCATGTTTGAACTGGGCCCAGAATGAGATCCCAGCAGAGCAGCACAGCCAAACCCCCCTGTACTTGGGGGCCACCGCCAGCATGAGGCAGCTGAAGTGAGTGAACATTGCAAACCCACACCCAGAGATCAGCACACATCACAGGATCATTCTGTACAGGCATCTCACCCTGTCTGCTCTGCAGTGTGAGCCATCCCTAATCTGCTAGCCAGGTAAACCTTCCTCAGGCCCTGAAGAGAAGAGCATGGCATGGCTGTGTCTCCATGTGTTGCCCCAGGCAGCCATGAAGATGACAGTCCTGCAACTGCTGCCAGGCTGGTAGTGTCTCCTTCACAATTACACTTTCACAATTAGTGCTTGGGAAAATACCCATCAGTCTGGAAGCTCGAGTGTTTCCAGTTTGTGTGACAGCCCATATGGGCTTGCAGGAGTGTTTCTTGTCAGCAAATTGGAAATGGTGGTGGGAAGGTTGACCTTATCACACACACACTTTTGTGGACCCTCTTCGCAGTCACCACATGACTGGGACCTTTATCTCCTTTTAGACACTTGGGAAAAGTAAGGTCTGAAGGGGACTAGGCCAGTGGGATAGGGCCAGGGGATTTACTCAATGACAGAGGGTACTAAGGTCCTAAATTCTTAAATGGTGGCACAATTGTTCAAGCCATCCCTCTGCTGTTCTTGCCTCCAGTGCCATGTGAGGGGAGGGGGAAGCAGCAGCAGGAGTGGGATTGTCACTGTGTCTCTGGGCTACTACCCAAAGCAGGGAGCACAGCAGAAGCCCTGCAGTGTGCCCCCACTGCAGTCTGCTCTTGGCAGGGTACTGTAACATCAAATGTGCCTTCTTTCTTTTTGTGTTTAGCCTCACCCATCCCATCCTCTCTGACAGTCTCCTTGCAGCTCTGACTGGCACCCTGAAGTCATCCCCCTTCAACTTTCAAGGGGCACAAATCCTGTCCAGCCCAGAGGAAGAAGCATTCAATTGGGTTGCTGTTAACTACGTCCTGGAGAACTTCTTCAAGGTAAAGAATGACTCTCTCTGGAGCACATAGAGCTGGGCTAAGCAGCTCCTGTTAACAGACAGCCACAGAGACAAGTGGTGGGATGGGTAAATCCCTGTACTTAAAACAATGCTTCAGCACAAACTCCACTGCCTTTCAGAGGAGGCAGCTTAGATGCAGCACCAGCTGGTTGAGGTGAGGTGGTGAGGTCCTGGCACAGGTTGCCCAGAGCAGTTGTAGCTGCCCTATCCCCCCATCCCTGGAAGTGTTCAAGGCCAGACTGGACGGGGCTTGGAGTAATCTGGGATAGTGGAAGGTGTCCCTGCCCACAGTTCCACAGGGGGTTGGAATGAGGTGAGCTTTAATATTCCTCCCAACCCAAACCATTCTGTGATTCCATGGTCATAACTAGGCTGAAGAAGCAAACCTCTGCTCTGGCCTTCCATGAACACATCCATGCAGTTGCCCTAACAGATGTGAGGCTTTTTGGCCAGCACATCCAGGATGTTCATGTAGATGATCTTACATAGCCTGGCCATGGGGCATCACCAAGAACTCCACTGCAGCTGTAGCTCAGTGCCTCTGTCAAACAGGAGTTGCTGCTGTTTGTGGAGTGCTGTGGGATTGCCACTGGAATCCAGCTGTCCCCTGGGGAGTCTTGGGGACGGTAGAGAAGCAGATTCAGTTGCTGCCGAAGCAAAAGCCTCTCTCAGTGAGATACCAGTGAGAGACCAGGGAGGCCTACTCTGTATTTAGAAGGCACTTGTTGAACAAAAAAAATTATTTCACTTTTCTTGTTTCACCCATCACTTCTCAAGCCAAAGGGCCTCAAAAGGAACTCAGAGGGCAAGAGAAAGGTGGGTTAGACTGAGTTATTCCTTGCCAGGAATGTGAAAAGCAGCTCTGATAACCAGCAGCAAATACACACTGGTTAGGGAATTGTCAGTCCTGTTGACAGCAATACGGCCTCCCCCAGCCAGGCACAGAGTGTTTACCCCATGTAAACTCTCCTGCCTGTGCTGCCAACTTCAGCATTGCCAAAGTCAGTTCTGCAAGACTACAGGAGATGATACCACAGGGTTCTTCTGACAGAAGGATCACTTTAGCATCAAGGCAGCACTTGAAACCTGTATTGCCCTCTTGGAAATGTCTCTGCCACTTCCCACCACCACCTCCACTGTCCCCTTCTGCTGCCTGCTGAGACCACTGCCTGGTGCAGCCATGCAGGCTGGGCAGCCCTGTTTACCCCCACAGGCTGTGGGAAGGCTCTGTGCAGGTGGCACTGCCTGTACAATGGCTCCTCTTTCCCTCCAAAGCCACTGGTTCAGCATCCTTATGTCCTGTGGGCAAAAAAGAGTTGAGCTGGGGGCACCATCGAGCTGCTTTCTCTTTCTGTGCACTAATGCTGGCACTTGGCTGTGACTGAGATGGAGAAGTCTCAAGGATTAACCTCTCTTGTTCTTTTTGGGTCAGTATGACTGGCGAGGACAGTTGGTCCCCTCCAGGAAGGGGATGGCAGGAGTCCTGTCCGTAGGAGGAACCTCAGCACAGCTCACTTCTGAGCTGGAAGAAGAGAAGCAGGCCCAAAAGGAGGGCGTGAGGCTGCAGCTCTACGGGCAGACACACAGGGTGCACACCCGCCAGTGCCCGTGCCACGGCACGGAGCAGCTCCGCAGCAGGCTGCTGTCTGTGCTCATCCAGGTGAGTGTCTGCTCAGGGGCACAGCGCCACTAAAGGACAGCTGCACAAGGTGTGGTACTGGGCAAAGCATCAATCACTTTAAAGTCAATCCCTCTTTACTAGAGGCTAGGTTTTGCATGTATTAGAAAAACCCAGTGCCTTTGTAAAACTTTCTCTCTCTCCAAGCAGACACACAGGCACCAGTTCAAGGGTTTCCTACTTACAGGTTCTATTTGGCTCCTACTTAATACACACAAGCAAAAAATTGCTCTCCAGAGGTGTCAACATCACCTTCAGGGTGAGGAGAGGCAAGGATTGCCTTGGTGCCTAGGAACTGCTTCTCCATCCTAGAATAGGAGCACCCAGGAACCAGCTGGGACCTTCCATCTGGGGTATTTCCTTTGCTGACTTTAACCCTGAAACATTTTCAAAAGAGCACTATTTCATTTTGAAAACATGCAGGTCTTTTGGTTCTTCTAAACTTTATTTCACTTAAGGAATGGGGGAGAGGAAAAGAGTGGTATAGGATGGTACAAACTCAAGAATCACCTAAGTCGTCATAAGAACTCTGTTTTTCAGGAATTAACTGCTCCCTGCCCATTCACTTTCTTCCCTATAAATCCCACTTGCCCTTATTTGAGGCCTGAATGTCACACATTGGACACCAACTTCACCACAGTTATATTGGGAAATTGCTAGAGATAAGAAACACAGATTCTTGTGGGGTTGAACCACCTGGAAGGCAGATCAGAACAGCCTCCTTCTTGCAACTAGGAAGAGCACGGGATGCATGAAATTGTATTTGTGCTCTAAGAGAGGGTGTGTAGGGCTGGGGCTCATCACCTCTCAGCAGGTCCCATCACTGCACTGACCCTGAGCTCAGCAGGAGCTGGGACCTGGCTGGGCCTCGTGGTTGACTCGATGCCGTAAGATTTGGCAAAGCTGTCACAGCCGCTCTGCTCGATCTCAGCATTGCGGTGATTGGGGAAAGCTGTTCCTAACCCTGTTACATTCTGTCTTCCTGTGTGAAGCACTGGGATGCAAATGTCCTCTCTTGCTGCCTCTGTCCTCGTTTTATTCTGCCTCCAGGACCAGAGAAGTGCTAAAACAGTGTCCAATCCCTGCTGGCCCCTCACCTACTTCCAGGAAGTGCAGTGGCAATCAGTGCATGGGCCTTGTGCTGCCAGTGATGACACACGGGACATCCCTGGCCCCAAGGAGGTCTTCAACATCACGGGCTCCAGCAATCCCACAGCCTGCATGAGCCTCGTGCAAAGCCTGCTCAATTCTTCCTCTTCCTGCAGCTTCTTCAAGCATTCCCTCAGCAGTGCTCTCAAGCCCCTTCAGACCAGGTTTCTGGTGAGTTCTCATTTACAGTGTGATAAGCAACTGGTATGAGGAACCCATGAAATGGGACCAGTTTGACCATTAATAAATACAGTGGGAACATCCAGACCATGACACTCCTGCCTTCTCTCCCTCATTGCCACACAGCTGTTCAAACATGCACCACTGGCCTCCCACAGTGACTGCGGGGGAGCTTTTTTCATCTATGTCTCCTCAATGTCTGCTGCTGGGACCAACTCTGGGGCTCCATGGAGCCAGCAGGGATGGGACAGTCAGGAGTTGTGTGCTGAGCAGGTCTTCCCACACCAGGTCTGTGGTAAAGGTGATCCTCTGCCCCTCTCTAAGCAAACTTCTGGTCATGGTGCATCACAAGCACCCTTCTACCTAAGAACCTGGATTTAGTGGCCAAAGTAATTGGATTGTTAAGCCAGGAGTAGCTCAAGATCCTAGGACAAGGTGAGTGCATTTCCAGGGAGGCTAACTATGGAAATTTCCCCAGCTCCCTACTCCTGAGTATCCTGTGGACATGGTGCCGAGGAGCATCGGGATCATCTCCCAGTCCTTAGCACTGGTGAAATTATGCCATGAATATTGTGCTCAGTTTTGGGCCCCTCACTGCAAGGACATTGAGGGGCTGGAGCAATTCCAGGGAAGGGAGCAGAGCTGGGAAGGGGCTGGAGCCCCAGGAGTGGCTGAGGGAGCTGGGAAAGGGGCTCAGCCTGGAGAAGAGGAGGCTCAGGGGGGACCTTCTGGCTCTGGACAACTCTCTGACAGCTGGGGGAGTCGGGCTGTGCTCCCAGGGAACAGGGACAGGAGGAGAAGGAACAGCCTCAGGCTGGGCCAGGGGAGGTTTAGACTGGATATTAGGGTAAATTCTTTCACCAAACAACCAACAACCAAAAGGTTGTCAAGCCCTGGCACAGGCTGCCCAGGGCAGTGGTGGAAATCACCATCCCTGGAAGAATTTAAAAACTGTGTAGATGGGGCACTTGGGGACATTGTTTAGTGGTGGGCTTGGCAGTGCTTGGTTAATGGTTGAACTTGATTCTAGACATCTTCTGCAACCAACATGATTTTTTGATTCTATGACCAGTCCACTTATCCAGGCAGGGCCAGGAGAGCTGCTGGATGCACGCTGGGAACAGACCTGTTTCCATCTCCATGCAGCAATAGCTCTGCTCGTGTCCCTTGAGCCCTTCCAAGGCACTGGAACCAACCCTGCACACCAAGGGCACCCTGGCAATGCTCAGCTCTTACTTCCCTAGGGGTAATTTCTGGTGTGCAGTGCAAGGACACGGCACCTGATGATTATTTCTGCTGCTGTTGTAGGTGGTTTCTGAGGCCATGGACTTCATGAGAGGAACTGTACCTTCTCCTGACTTGGGTCAGGCTGTCAAGAGGCTGTGTGGGATGTCCGTCAGAGAGGTAACTGTGGAATAACTCCGTGTGCAGGGAGAGTGGGAAGCAAGGAACACTTTGTTGCAAAAGCCCTTAGGGCTCAGACTGACAGAGCTGTAACTTACTGGCTCCTTCAGGGAAAAAATTGGATTTGTTTGGATTTTGTGGGTTTTGGTTTTTTGTGGGGCTTTTTAGTGGGTTGTTTTGGTTTTTTTTATTTCAAGGAAACAGGCTCCACTTATTTTCCTTCCTCTCAAATCCCAGCTGCTGCTGGAAACACCTCGACCTAACTAAAAGAAAACCCACAAATAGCTTTTACAGCATCTTAAGGAGTAAGTAGGAAGGTCTACTCACTCCTGTACATCATCTTGGTTTTGCTGTTATCCTTCTGTCCTTAAATGCAAGGGGCATGTCCACTCAGACTTCAGGGTTGTTCCCATTTCACCTGGGTCCGCAGAGCCCAAGCCAGGGGGAGTTTGTCAGTTCTTTCCCTGAGTTGGTGGTTATGAGGTCACCCTCATTTACACTTACACTGATGGAGCACCCACAGTAACATTCTAATGGGACAATTTCTCCAGGGTTTGTTAATGAGCCCATAAGCAGTCCCCTAAAGCATTCTCTTCTGGGAGGAGGAGAAAGATCCCAATGTTCCAGTTGGGAGAAAGGCTGCAGCATCAGCTCAACCTAATTAGAGAGTGGGGGATCAATCCTACCAAGCAATTCGTCAGCAAGGCAACCTGGCTGTCAGTCCTGCTGCTGTTGGATCTGGCTTAATAAGATGGGAAGAAAAGCAGTAACAGATTACACTGATTTCTACCCCACAGCCCAGTGAGTGCAGGAAATGTGGTTTCAGTCTGTACAGGACACAAACCTCTCCTCCAGTCCCATAGTCAGTCTCAGAACAGGAAAGGAGGAGCTGTAGCAGGCCTGAAATTCAGCTACTGAGTATTTACTTCTTTCATTTTTCTCCCCCATCTCCTTTTATTTTTTCTGGAAATGGCACCAGCTAATTAGGGAGTCTCAAGCAAGCCTGGATACACTTGTTGATTACTGCACTGTGTCTGCCTTCATCTTCCATCTCAGTACAACAGGATACACACTTGACTTTGACCAGCCTGCTTGGACTGCATTCCAGAAGGTCAGTTCCTACAGCACAGTGTTCCCAGTTACTGGGAGAGCTGGTCCTAGAATAGCCAGCCTGTTCCCACACTAACAAGCCCTAACCAGATGGGCTTCTCCAGCAGGATGGTTTTGCAAAATGGATTCACAGTTGTGATAAACAAGAAAACCAGTGTCAGAGAGCCAGAGGTGACACTTGTCCTCTCTGAAAAACACATGGGTCAAAAAACTTCTCTGGATCAACACCCTCTTCAGAAATCTGTGTTGGCAGGGAAGGAAGTACAGCTTGATCTCCACTTAATGCTAAGGACAAGCTGCTGATAACATTTCCTGAGCCAAAAGGTGCTTCCCTACCTTTTTGCAACCACCTTTATACTCATGAGGGTTGACAAATACCTCATCATCATAGAATCCTAGACTGGCTTTGGATTGGAAGGGAACTTAAAGCTCCTCTCATTCCATCCCCTGCCATAGGCAGGGACACCTTCCATTACCCCAGGCTGCTCCAAGTCCTGTCCAGCCTGGCCTTGGGCACTGCCAGGGATCCAGGGGCAGCCACAGCTGCTCTGGGCACCCTGTGCCAGGGCCTGCCCACCCTCACAGGGAAGAATTCCTTCCTAATATCTAATAATCTAACCTAATCTCTAATAAGGTCTGAAATTGCTCCATGATCTCGAGGCCCTAAGGACAGGGGGATTTGATTCAGGTCATTCCCTTCACAAAAGAAAAGAAAGCCTGTTCCCAGACCTTTTCAAAACTGACAATCACATCCATGGTCCCACTAAGCATGGCCAACTAGTGACCACCAGTAAAAGGCAAGGTAATGAGGTAGGTCCAGGACCCCTAGGGAGCCCAGCCTGGAAAGACAGAAACAAGCAACCTAAACCATAGGTCTGAGGTTCAGCCAGGGCCAGAGAGACATCTATTCACAATGCAGACAATATCCACTAGAAAAACCTGTCAGTAAGCAGAGAACAGCTCTCCCCTACAGCACAGCTCAGGAGAAGGGACTGCCCAGGCCAGAGCTTACAGGGAGCGCCCATGCCCATGGGCAGAGGTGTGGGTGGAAGTGCCATCAAGGCCTATTGGTGTACTCAGGGCCCTGAGACTGGGAGAGCTCCTCATTTCAAGCCAAATCCTTGGATCAGTCTCAGATAATACATACAAAGCCTTGGGCCCATGCACAGAAACACAGCTGGGATCCAGGCTGTCTCCTCTTCTGACCTCTCCTTTTTATTTCAATAGATGGGTGATACATCATCTGGCTGGACTCTTGGGTACCTGCTGAGTTTGACCAGCACCATCCCCCCGGACAGCTCAAGCTTCCTCAAGGGCATTGAGCCAGGGGTCTGGTCCTTGCTCCTGATCCTCTTCGTCGTGCTGCTCATGGGCTCTTTCATGCGCATCTCGTATCGAGTGATGGTCAAGGAGAGCAGCTCCAGCCACAGGAACAGCAGTGTTTTTGATGACTGACAGTTTTCTGTGACTCAAGACTCTTGTCAGAGCAGTTAACAGGGTCCAGACAATCACAGAGGTGTAAGTCACTGGAGGATGCAAGTGGTTTTCCTGCAGGGCTCCCAGAAACTTGCTGGCACTTGCACTGCTGTACTTTGAGACAACAGATCCTGCTCCACAGGAAGTCTGTGATTCCTGGTAGATGGCAAGCTATCCATTCTCCAAACAAGAACAGCCTGCATGGCTCTTCCTTGGGCTACAGCTGGGATTACTCATGTCAGACATGAAATGATGCCTCTGCAGGCAGGCCCTGACTGAAGTTAATATTGTATAATCCTGTCAAATCAGAAGAGGTGGTGTCTGAAAAAAGTGCTCTGTCCTCTTCTGTGGCCTCTCAAGAGATGATACCTGCAGTATTGCCATTAGTGAAGACTGGAAGGGCATTAAAATACAGTCAGAGTATAACAGCCAACTGCTTCCATGTTCTAGGGAAAATGCAGTTATTTTCTGCCTGATCTGTCTGTGCTTCCATCTCAGTGATGAATGCCACATCTCCCTTTCAATGAATGCTCCTGCTAACCAGGAATCCTTCAAAATCAATCCTTCTTAGTCTTAGCCTCTACAAAATATGCAGAGGATCAAAGGAGAAACAAAGGGCACAGACACACAGCTGAGTTTTTGTCTCTCAGCTGAGTCATGGCCACACAGGGTTAAAATTGCCAATTTAAACTCTTTAGCAAGGACTCAAATTAACACATTTAATGTCATATTTGCTAAAGCTGAGCTCATGCTGGACTGAGGTTCACCTGTTTGTTCATTTGCACTGACCTGCTTCTCTTGCTGACTTTGGAAGTGTCTCAGCTGACACTGTCCTTTAGACCAGAGCAGACTCAGGAACAGAAGCTTTCCTAATTGTCACTTTCATATTAGACTGTGACCAGAGTTACTTTATGATCTAATAATCAGGATTCTCCTGGGACCTGGCAGTCATTCCAGCTCCTCTGGTCTNCATGGGTCAAAAAACTTCTCTGGATCAACACCCTCTTCAGAAATCTGTGTTGGCAGGGAAGGAAGTACAGCTTGATCTCCACTTAATGCTAAGGACAAGCTGCTGATAACATTTCCTGAGCCAAAAGGTGCTTCCCTACCTTTTTGCAACCACCTTTATACTCATGAGGGTTGACAAATACCTCATCATCATAGAATCCTAGACTGGCTTTGGATTGGAAGGGAACTTAAAGCTCCTCTCATTCCATCCCCTGCCATAGGCAGGGACACCTTCCATTACCCCAGGCTGCTCCAAGTCCTGTCCAGCCTGGCCTTGGGCACTGCCAGGGATCCAGGGGCAGCCACAGCTGCTCTGGGCACCCTGTGCCAGGGCCTGCCCACCCTCACAGGGAAGAATTCCTTCCTAATATCTAATAATCTAACCTAATCTCTAATAAGGTCTGAAATTGCTCCATGATCTCGAGGCCCTAAGGACAGGGGGATTTGATTCAGGTCATTCCCTTCACAAAAGAAAAGAAAGCCTGTTCCCAGACCTTTTCAAAACTGACAATCACATCCATGGTCCCACTAAGCATGGCCAACTAGTGACCACCAGTAAAAGGCAAGGTAATGAGGTAGGTCCAGGACCCCTAGGGAGCCCAGCCTGGAAAGACAGAAACAAGCAACCTAAACCATAGGTCTGAGGTTCAGCCAGGGCCAGAGAGACATCTATTCACAATGCAGACAATATCCACTAGAAAAACCTGTCAGTAAGCAGAGAACAGCTCTCCCCTACAGCACAGCTCAGGAGAAGGGACTGCCCAGGCCAGAGCTTACAGGGAGCGCCCATGCCCATGGGCAGAGGTGTGGGTGGAAGTGCCATCAAGGCCTATTGGTGTACTCAGGGCCCTGAGACTGGGAGAGCTCCTCATTTCAAGCCAAATCCTTGGATCAGTCTCAGATAATACATACAAAGCCTTGGGCCCATGCACAGAAACACAGCTGGGATCCAGGCTGTCTCCTCTTCTGACCTCTCCTTTTTATTTCAATAGATGGGTGATACATCATCTGGCTGGACTCTTGGGTACCTGCTGAGTTTGACCAGCACCATCCCCCCGGACAGCTCAAGCTTCCTCAAGGGCATTGAGCCAGGGGTCTGGTCCTTGCTCCTGATCCTCTTCGTCGTGCTGCTCATGGGCTCTTTCATGCGCATCTCGTATCGAGTGATGGTCAAGGAGAGCAGCTCCAGCCACAGGAACAGCAGTGTTTTTGATGACTGACAGTTTTCTGTGACTCAAGACTCTTGTCAGAGCAGTTAACAGGGTCCAGACAATCACAGAGGTGTAAGTCACTGGAGGATGCAAGTGGTTTTCCTGCAGGGCTCCCAGAAACTTGCTGGCACTTGCACTGCTGTACTTTGAGACAACAGATCCTGCTCCACAGGAAGTCTGTGATTCCTGGTAGATGGCAAGCTATCCATTCTCCAAACAAGAACAGCCTGCATGGCTCTTCCTTGGGCTACAGCTGGGATTACTCATGTCAGACATGAAATGATGCCTCTGCAGGCAGGCCCTGACTGAAGTTAATATTGTATAATCCTGTCAAATCAGAAGAGGTGGTGTCTGAAAAAAGTGCTCTGTCCTCTTCTGTGGCCTCTCAAGAGATGATACCTGCAGTATTGCCATTAGTGAAGACTGGAAGGGCATTAAAATACAGTCAGAGTATAACAGCCAACTGCTTCCATGTTCTAGGGAAAAAGCAGGTATTTTCTGCCTGATCTGTCTGTGCTTCCATCTCAGTGATGAAGGTCATGTCTCCCTTCCAATGAATGCTCCTGCTAACCAGGAATCCTTCAAAATCAATCCTTCTTAGTCTTAGCCTCTACAAAATATGCAGAGGATCAAAGGAGAAACAAAGGGCACAGACACACAGCTGAGTTTTTGTCTCTCAGCTGAGTCATGGCCACACAGGGTTAAAATTGCCAATTTAAACTCTTTAGCAAGGACTCAAATTAACACATTTAATGTCATATTTGCTAAAGCTGAGCTCATGCTGGACTGAGGTTCACCTGTTTGTTCATTTGCACTGACCTGCTTCTCTTGCTGACTTTGGAAGTGTCTCAGCTGACACTGTCCTTTAGACCAGAGCAGACTCAGGAACAGAAGCTTTCCTAATTGTCACTTTCATATTAGACTGTGACCAGAGTTACTTTATGATCTAATAATCAGGATTCTCCTGGGACCTGGCAGTCATTCCAGCTCCTCTGGTCTGCTCTGCACATCTGAAAGACGAGGTGCTGTACAAAATCTGTGTTACTGTGAAGAAAAGGGATTGATTCACAAACACTGTCCTTTGACTAAGGCATTTAGAGCTCACTTCTCAACTGCTTCAGAGACTTAAAACACACAGACTGTTAAGGGCCTCAGGGACTAGTGTCTCCAAGGCTTTTCAGACCACGTTAAACAGAAATGTAAATGCTCACAGATGCAGTGATGTGCCTTGCAGGATTTTTAAAGCTACCATGGCACCTAAATCCTTTAAAATCTGATTATTTGTCCGTTGTGCTCCCAACTGATAATACAGGACACACATTCATGCATTTTCAAGCCAATTAATGAAGGTTTGGAACCTGCCAGTCAAGTTTAGAGGGGTGTGGAAACAGACTTAAGCTTCATATTCATTTCTTTGAGTTGCACGTTAGATATTTTTAATTGTATCATGTCATTAAAGATGTTTTAATAGACTGTCTGTGTTATTCTTGGCAAGAGATCAAAGCAGGGGAGTTATTGTGAACACAGAGTGTTTCAGTGAGCAGGATGGGGGTGCTGCTGCTGCCTCTACTCAAGAGCTATTTTGCTGTGTACTTTTTGGGGTACACAATGAAAACCCCTGAAGGCACTTTCTTTCAGTGAAAGAAAAAGATTTCAGATAACCTGACTGCTGGTATTTAGTTGATGAGAGACATGCCTATACCTTTTGATGTGTTCTTTGCTCAAACCATCTGAAGAAGGTAGGAGGCATCCAGGCAAGGTGGTATAGAAAAAATAAAGAGGTTATCATGGAGTCAGCAATATCAGGGAAATTCCTGAGACTTCATTCATCCTGCACCTGGAAATGCCATCCTTTAACAGAGCTCTGGCTTGGTGACCTGACAGCACAGCAGTGAGCTCTGGGATTCCTGGCTGAGACTTGGAACCTGCCAAGGAAGAATCCTACCACTGTCAGAAATGGAAACAAGCCAGTGAGATGCCAGGAACTCCTGGACTGCAGGTGCTCTGGCCTGTCAGTCATTGCACCTTCTTGAATTGGAATAGATCACAGGGTCCAAGAGAAAAGGCTATCAGCCAGAGCTTCCCAAGCTCTTGTTTAGAAGAAGCTTTGGGAATTCCACACAGATAATAAGTGAGTAATTAGGCAATGAGCTCAGAGTGGCCTCCTGACACTTCACCTTTGCCTTGCACATGGCACTGAATTAAATCCCTGCCCCCTGAGCCACCCTGACACTGAACCACAGCTCTGCCATGCAAAAACCCACAACCACTTCTTTTTCTGACAGATAAAAACATTTGTAGATGTATTTACTAGATGGTAAGGTAGATTGGGATTTTAAAACTGGTGTTTTGGTAATAAAAAAGGCATAAAATAAAAAATGGGGAACCTATGAGAAGACAGGATACTAATATTGGCAACATATTCCTTGCTCCCAGCTCTCTGTAGAGCAGCTCATTCATGTCAGCCCCACAATAAGTTTGCAGAATAAATTCCCAGATTGCCTGGATAGCAGAAATTTACTTAAAAGGAGATTCTATAGGAACTCGCTCACTTTGAAACAAAGATGCTTGCAGGCCTTTGGTTACAATTCAACTGTGGAAATGATAAATAATGAGGATTTTCTAACTGTCCATAAATTCTTTATGTTTATACACAGGGCCCTCACTTCTCACTCAGGCTGAACCATGCCAGAGATCTGGCAGATAACAAAGTCTGCTCATGTGCAACCGCAGTTCTGCTGCTGTCAGCAAGTATCACTAAGAAGGAAATAAAAAGTATTAGATACAAAAATTGACACCAGAAAGCATTTTCTCTGTTTTAGCTCCAGACACACAACAGGGTGACTGACCTGCTCCTGGCTATTGGGGCGTAACTGTCGTCTAGGCATCCCAAAGCACCATGGATTCTCAAACAGTACATCCCATCTGGGTTGTCCCAATGAATTCCCATGAATATTGAGGGAAATAGTTTGTTGCCTGCAGTTCCACTCTGCAGTACCCACAGGGCCTGAGTTGTTTCTTTCTTCCCATTCTGACGTACCCAGGCTCCCTGGGGTAGGAGACCCAAGCAGAGGCCTTGGAATCCACCACCACTTGTGGTGCAAATTCAGCAGAAGATGAGAGGAAAGCCTTTTATAGATGACTGGATTTAGTATCAGTATATTTTCATGTGGTTCTTCTACCCTACCTCTGATCCTGTATCTGAATGTCTTTCCAGAGAAGCAGGCAGCCATATGATGTTTATATCCTATCTCATGGACTATCACTCCTACTTCAAGAGCTAATTCTGAACACACTGAAGAACAGGCCTGAAGGAATACTGGGATCAGAAAACCTGCCATTTTTGCCACAGCTTTCTTAATATAAAAGTCGTTTCACAATGCCATCAAACCCAAGCAAGTCCCAGTGTTTTGGTGTTTTCCAAGTGCAGACATCACTGTGTACTTGTACACTGAGGTGACCAGGTTCCCTCCATGTGAGATATTCAGAGCCCTCCTGCAGTGAGATGCTGTCAGATCCCTGTTCATGTCAGATAAACACAGAACAGGAACTGCTGCTCCCCGGAGTAGTGTGCAATGCCAGGGATCAGTCACGAGAGGGAGGCTGGCAGAGCACCCCTCAGAAAGCCTTAGGAAATCTGACACAGTCAGTAACTTCTCCCACCACCAATGACATCAGTGAGCAAGGAGGTTTCTCTGGGAACATGTCGTGGATGCAGAGGAAAGGCACTGTGGTATGGAAACTCTCTGTGTGGGATGTGAAAGCCTCTCTGGCCAGGGATTTAAGAAGCCATGGCATTGGAAGAAGTCCTCTATGCAGAGAGACAGGTACTAGCATGGAGTATGGATGAAGGCTCTTTTGGAAACAAGAGGGAGAAAGAATAATCCCTACCAGGAAGAGGAGTGCTCTGGAAATGAAGAGGAGGTTTGAGAGAGACAGAGGAATGATAAAATCAACTTCTGTGTGAAGGAAAGTTTATTTTTGTTCACAGCAGGGGTGTCACCATATGTGCACCTCATGACCAAATTAGTCATCACTTCTTGGTGGAAAGTCTCAGGAGAAACAGATTCTCCACAGAGAAGAAGGCAACAGCTATGAGGCTTATCACTGGACAAGGAACAGCAGCAGAGCTGTGGAACCTTCATGGGAGCAATGTTCAAAGTTCACAGGTTTCAAACATGAAGGAGTTGTAAATGGCCAGTTAATGCTGAACATTACATAAAGCAAAAGCCGGTTTAGCTTTACCTCGTCTCACAGTATCATGGAAAATGTTAAACAGTCCTGGAGTGAAAGCTCTGAAGGGACAGACTCACAGCCTTGTGAATGGAGTTACTCAGTGGAAATCATCAAACCAAATGGAAGGAGCTCTTCTTCCATACAGATCGTGGTTAAACCGCAGGACCCATCAGGAGAGGAGGCTGTTTATGCCAAATGTTTACATGGCTGCAAAAGGTGATTAGATCAATTCATAATAACCCATTGGGGCTACTAAACAGAAAGTTACTTGCTTGTGGCTAAAGAATTGCCTGAACCACCCACCACATCCATATCTGTTTGCCCTGTTCCTCTTTGGTAACTGCTGCAGAGTATTAGAGATAAGACACTGGCCTGGCTGGACCTGTGGCTTGATCCCATTCAGCTGTTAGGCAGGAATCCCACAACTGCACCTCTCACCTCCACAACTTCAATATCACAGGAGCAATAATTTCTGGAAAACAAGATTGTTTATCCTTAGGAGTAACAATCAGACGAGAATGAGAAAACACCTGCACATACCCACGTCTCACTTCAGTGTTACTATAGACCTGGAACGACCCCAACACCAAAAGCCCTCTGGTTCTGAAGGCAGCCCCCACCCACACACATGCTCCAGTGTCCCTCCCTTAACTCAGGGATTCAGATTTTTACCTACAGAAACAGAATCAGTTCTGTGATTTCTGTCTGGGCTCCTGCCAGCCCCAGGTAGAGGGTCAGTTCAGACTGGATCCTGAATGTTTCAGAGACATAGGCTGCAATCTCACTGGTTAAGCACCAAGAGAGGAATGACAGTCGCTGTCTGCCTGCTGGCTGAGGGGAGGGATCAGCTCTGTACACACACGCAGAGAACACTGGTTCAGCAAAAGGGGAAGGCAATATGCAAAAGTCCCTCCCCACTCTGTTCAAACCACTTGTGTTTACAGTAAAATCTGTTTCCAAGCCAAATGCAATACAGGTAGTTACAAAACCAAAACAATTGCAATAAAAAGTTTTAAAAAAACCTAATACATAATTCAACAAAACAGAAATGCGATTTCCAACTTCTTTGAACTTCCCTGTGTCTATCTTTGGGTTATACCCAGGGTCTTTGGCCACGTAACACTGCCCCAATGTTTTCTAGGACCCCTCTTACTGCATTAATTTAGGCAACACTTACAGGTGGGATCTGCCCCTAAATGAGGCGAAACCTCCTTGCTTGTCACTTGCAGCAGAGTTCGAGGAAAGGTTTTTCAAAGCAATCAAATACCAGCTAAGACAGCTGTCTGCAATGAAAACACGATGTGGGAGCCACAAACATCCCACCTCAGTGCTGTTCCTTCTTCTGCCCTCCCAAACTGCTTTCCAGCATTCCCTACTCTGGCAAGTTGCAGCCCCTCCACTAAACCAAGGGCCACTAGAAATGCACTTCAGCATTTGGCTCAGGCAGAGCATGGAATTCCAGGCCATGGAATGTGCAGCTTTTGCTCCCAGAATTTGCCTCACACTCAGTATTCCATGCAGAGGTTTGCCTTGGGAGGAATGCTCCATGTGAGCCAGGGTTCTGGCACAGACGTGCCGTGGCACTTGCCAGCTCACCTCCTGGCACACACTAATTAATGCTGGCCTGCCACAGCATTAGAAACAGCGGGGCTGACATGGTCAGCAGCTCTCCATGGAGATTCCTGAGTATGTTCTTTCTCAAGAAAGATCTTAGAAATACTGGCATTTTACTTCAATTTAAAAAATGGAAAAATATTTAAGAGAGAATTGTCATTTCCTGTGGATGTGCATGTAGCTAAGAACAGAAATACTCACTGACTGGGCTAGAATTAGCAAAAATTAATGTTGCACAAATAATTTGAAATGCCTCCTCCTTAGATATTCAGGTAGCTGAATCTCCTGGGGAAACCTCTGGAAGCCCAATCAGACAGCAGAGTTTAGCTCCTGCATAGGGTCCTAGCCCTGCTCCACTGGGAGCAATCCTGCTGCTGTTCTGAAGACAGGTATGGGAGCCTTAACTGAGCAGAGCATTTCCACTCTCACACTCCCTCTGGGAATGCTGGGGGTGGCAACAATTGCTCACTCCACACATTACAGAGCAGCTTCCCAAACATGAAAGGCAGTGCAGGCTGGAATAGAGGCTGTGGGAAGCACAAAGTCTCAGGATTGCTCACGCAGTGAGGACATGGATGGCAAAAATGCAGAGGCCTTTGCTTTCTGGCCCTGGCTGAAAAAAAACCAAATCTGTATCTGCATTAAATACAGCAGCACTTGTACCAGAAAACCTCCCCCAAGCCCTGCAGTGGCTCCCCCGCTCCATCTCAGGGCAGGTTTTCCAGGGTTTCCTGGGCACACGTGTCTGTGAACGCTGTGCTGAGCACACCTGATGAGAATTGATGCTGAATGTACCTTCCCAGACAGCACAACACAGGCAACACACTCTACATTCCCTGGTTTTAATCAGAAAGAAGCCAGGATCCCTTCTGTACATTACTCTGAAGAGATGGCATCACATCCTGCAGGAAAAACTGTCTTTACTCATTAGCACAGCCTTGTGTGAAATCTTGAGCAAGTGCTATCCAGATTCATCCTGGCTGCCTTTGGTACCTAAATGATGCTGCAGTTTTTGGAACTGGTCACTTCAAACACCATCACAGAGAACACAGAGGTGTTGTCAGAGGACTGCTCCAAGCTGGAGTGGCCAAGCCATCCCTTTCCACTGATTCCAGTGTGAACACTGTTCAATCAATGCCTGTAATTAGTGGGATAAATCTGGACCCTAATGCCTCTGCATCACTCAGCTATCTCAAAGGAACTGCATAAATCTCCTGCATTCCAGCTGCAGACGTGAAGGATGAGCCGTGTGTGTCTCCCCAGACACCTCAGAAGCTGACACAGGCCTTTCCCAGGACCCTCTCAGGTCACTCCTGATGCTCTGGGGCTCCTCCCAGGCTCTCAGGGGCTGCTCCAAGTGTTCCTGGACTCCTTCCAGCACCTCTGCAGGAATATGTTTTTTATATGTCAGAAATATCGATCATCATAATCTTTATATTAAGCTGACTACCAGAGGCCATTCAATCTCCAGCCAAAGCCTTCACAAAGCTTCTATATCCTGCCACCTCCTCACCTGACCCAGCCACAGGATTGGATTATTGTTATCCAGGCACAGATTCCAGGATGTTTACAAGCCAGTTGTGTGTCACACAGAGCTGGCCTGTGTCAGCAGAATTGAGGTCATGGCTGCGTTTGCCTCAGCCCACCCCACAGCAAGGCAGCAGGATGAGACTCCCTGCCTTGGGAGCTCCATTAGGAGCCTCTTTCAAGTATTTGCTACAGTATGAAAGAAGAAGAGATGCTGGGACTTGTAGACCCAGCTGGCATCACAATGAATATATACAACCATAAAAAGATTCTGCTGAAACAAGAATCAAATATGCCTAATAAAACTGTGACCAATGGATGCACTGTCTGGGCAAGAATGTGCTCACAAAGTTGGGAGGTAGAATAAGGGACAAGGAAAGGCGAGGGTGGTATTTATCCAGCATGGGGTATCTGGCTGCCTCATGACAGGGCTGCAGCACCCAGACACAGCCCAGGATGGAGGTGTCCATGTGGGGAAGCCTTGGTAAGCAACGTCTACTTCAGATCCCCTCACAGGACGGAGCCCCTCACTGCGGTCCTTCCCCTTACATCACACAGGCCTCAGAGCTGCCCCTGCAAGACTCAGAGCAGCCCTAAGCCCTCACAGCAGCCTGACCTCCCGAACCTCCACATTGCCCTCACAGCTGCCACCCACAGCTCTCACTCTGCCCTCACAGCCCTCTCACGGCTCCCCATGTCCCCCAGCTCCTCAAGCCCTCACACTTCCCTCACAGCCCCTCGAGCCTTTACAGCGCCCCCAAGCCCTCACAGATCCTCGAGCCCCCACAGTCTTCTCAGAGCTGCCAGACGCCCTGAGCCCCACAGGAACCAGTCTCCCTGACCCCTCACAGCCCCTCTCAGCCTCCCAAGCCCTCCCACTCCCCTCACACCGCCCGCCCCAGCCCCTTCCCGCCACCTGCCCGCGCTGTCGCCATGACAACGCCCGCGCGCGCGGCCCCGCCAGCCTCGGGCGGGACCGCGCACCAGAAACTGCTGGAACGTCGCCGCAGCCCGCGCGTGCGCGCGCGGCGTCCTTCCCCCACCCGCGGCGGCGCTGCGGCGCCGGCTGGAGCGGGACGGGGGGACGGGCAGGGAAGGAAGGAGGGCAGGGAGACCTGCTTGGAGGAGCGGAGGCGAGGGGTGGGGGGGAAGCGCTGGGGACCCGCGGGGAACCCGCCCTGTCCCGCAGTGAGGAGGAGCCGCCGCCTCCGCTGCGCTAAACGCGCACTCAGGTCCGTGAATGGGCGGCTGCGGCGGCCACCGCCCAGAGCCCGCTGCGGAGTCACTGCGACGGTTACCACGGCACTTCGTTCTCCGCCAATCAAACGGCGTTAGCTCATCCCCCAAGGCCGGCAGCCAATCGGCTTCGACATCAATCATTCAATTGAGCCAATCGGGAGCGCAGTGAGCGAGCTGGGGCGGGCACTCGCGGCTCCCGGTTGCCTAACTGTAAAGCTAACAGACAGGCGGGCGGGGCGAATAGAAGCCGTCGGCTTGAGTGACAGCAGCATAGCCAATCAGATTTTCTAATTTGTAGAGCCTCGCTATAAGCATCCAATCGTTGCTGCGACTGGCTGCCTGGGCGGGGAGAAGGCGGCTGCGCGCGCATTCCGCTGCTATATAACGGCTGGCGGTTGCCTCACGCAGTCAGAGTCGGTTGGGGAAAGCCTGTGGTCTTAGAGAGCGCTTGGAGCCGCCGCCATCATGAGGGAGATCGTGCACCTGCAGGCCGGGCAGTGCGGGAACCAGATCGGAGCCAAGGTCCGGGCGGGTAGAGAGGGCGCAGGGGCAGGAGGGGAGCGCGCTCGGTCCGGCGCGGCCGCCGCTGACGCGCTTCTCTTTGGCAGTTCTGGGAGGTGATCAGCGACGAGCATGGCATCGACCCCACGGGCACCTACCACGGGGACAGCGACCTGCAGCTGGAGCGCATCAATGTCTACTACAACGAGGCCACAGGTAGGGCCCGGACCCGCCCCGCCCCGGCTCCCTCCCGGTCTCCCCCGGCGCGGTAGTCACGGCTCTCCTTGTGTTGCAGGCGGCAAGTACGTGCCCCGCGCCGTGCTGGTGGACCTGGAGCCCGGCACCATGGACTCGGTGCGCTCCGGGCCCTTCGGGCAAATATTCAGGCCAGACAACTTCGTGTTCGGTGAGTGCGCGGGGGCGGGAGAAGCCGCGGGGTGGGGCGGGCAGGGCACTGCGGGGCAGCCCCGCCGCACATGCTCCGAGGGACCGGCCCGGACGGGGCTAATCCTGGCATGGAATACCGGGATTGCGGCTGGGAGCAGCTCCGAGGCCGCACCAGGGGTCGTTGCTCTTCCGATTTTTCATTACCGCCTCCGTGCGTGCCACCGGGAGAAACAGAGTGGCTGCTGTATCATTGATAATTAATGTTTTTACTGTGTCTGCCGAGCCACTGCAGAGGTGCCTGTGTGAAACCACAGCCCTGCCTGCCCTCGATAAGATGAAAGCTTTCATGGAGCCTGATGCTCTTAAGCTTTGCTTGCAAGCAATAAGCAGGAAGCAGTGACCGTAATCTAATATGAAAATGGCTCTTTTCCAGGTCAGAGCGGAGCAGGAAACAACTGGGCAAAGGGCCATTATACGGAAGGTGCTGAATTAGTCGATTCTGTGTTAGATGTTGTAAGAAAGGAGGCAGAAAGCTGTGATTGTCTCCAGGGCTTTCAGCTTACTCATTCCCTGGGTGGTGGCACAGGCTCTGGCATGGGTACCCTTCTCATCAGCAAAATCCGTGAGGAGTACCCAGACCGAATTATGAATACTTTCAGTGTGGTGCCCTCTCCTAAAGTGTCAGATACTGTAGTAGAGCCCTACAATGCCACACTGTCTGTGCACCAGCTGGTGGAGAACACGGACGAGACGTACTGTATCGATAACGAGGCGCTGTACGACATTTGCTTCAGAACACTGAAGTTAACGACCCCCACCTACGGTGATCTGAACCACCTTGTGTCTGCCACCATGAGCGGTGTCACCACCTGCCTGCGGTTCCCGGGCCAGCTCAACGCTGACCTGCGGAAGCTGGCAGTGAACATGGTTCCCTTCCCACGTCTGCACTTTTTCATGCCTGGTTTTGCCCCACTCACAAGCCGTGGGAGCCAGCAGTACCGGGCTCTAACCGTGCCAGAGCTCACCCAGCAGATGTTTGATGCCAAGAACATGATGGCGGCGTGTGACCCTCGTCACGGCCGCTATCTGACTGTGGCCGCTGTCTTCAGGGGCCGCATGTCCATGAAAGAGGTGGATGAGCAAATGCTAAACGTTCAGAACAAAAATAGCAGCTATTTTGTTGAGTGGATCCCTAATAACGTTAAGACAGCAGTCTGTGACATTCCACCTCGTGGCCTCAAAATGTCTGCCACCTTCATTGGCAACAGCACGGCCATCCAGGAGCTGTTCAAACGCATTTCTGAGCAGTTCACTGCGATGTTCCGCAGAAAGGCCTTCCTGCACTGGTACACAGGTGAGGGCATGGACGAGATGGAGTTCACAGAGGCTGAGAGCAACATGAACGACCTGGTCTCTGAGTACCAGCAGTACCAGGATGCCACAGCTGAGGAGGAGGGGGAGTTCGAGGAGGAGGCTGAGGAAGAGGCAGAGTAAAGCTATGCAGTTGAACACCTGTAAATTTTGTTTAAAGTTGTATGAACTCTCTCATTCAAAAATTCTGTTGTGTTGTGTTATTATTGCTGTTTCCAAGTCACCCCCAATGCTGTACAGGCACCATTAAAGCAGTTTTCACAGTGCACGTCCCCGTCTCCTCTGTTCACACCGGTACGCTTCTCGCGTGCCATCCCCGTAAGTGAGCCCACTGATGTCCTGCAGGTCTGGAAGAGAAAAACGGTGGGCTTGGCACAAACACTGCCACCTTGTCCGTGGCAACCACCCTTCTCTCCTGCCCTCAGCCAGGTGATCCCTGTTGTGTCACTGCCACGGTGTTAGTCCTGCCCCTGCTGGTGTGGGGATTGAAGAAATTCCCTGGTGTTCTCTTACAATCAGGTACTACTGGAGGGGGGCACATATAACAGGGAAGGTGGAATTAACTCCAGGCTGTATCTAAATTTAGGTGCCTGCCTGTGGCCCATTGCAGCCTGGCCTGGCAGGAGCTGAGCTGGGGGCCACAGGAGGTTTGAGCTGCCTGGGCACAAAATGGTGCCACAGAGCTGCCACCCAGCACTGGGTGTTCTGCGGCAGCTGAGCTGCTCCACTGCAGCTCCTCAGCACTACAAGCCCAGCAGGGAGCCCTGGCCTGGCCCAGGGGTGCTGGGCTCAGCTGTGACAAGTGACACCAAAGCTGTCCCATGCACACAGCCCTTCTGCAGTGATTTCAAAAATCACAGTAGAGGTTTTGATAATCAGGTGTTGGTGCAGCCTCTGCTTTTGCGGTGAGCTGAACACCTGACAAGTGTCTGACACTGGTTTGTCCCATTAAAACCCTGTATTAACAGCAGGTTTGTACAATGGAACCAGTTCATACGTTTGGTGTCACTTCAAGTGACAAAGCTGTCACCGAGGAGCTGGACAGAAGGGAGCAGGCTCCTTCCCTGCTGGAGTAATTCTGTTCAGCATTCTAAATTATAACTGCTTTTGTTTAAAGGTTTTCTGCCTTAATTAATTTTCTCCACCAGGAGCTGGACTGGTTGGAGCAGTTAAAACTGTGCTGACTGGTGGCTCCAGAGGCAGGGAAGTGGGAATGTCTGCAGGAACAGGGCCCAGTGTCAGACCTGCACTCAACATTCTGCTCTCTGGGCTCAACCTCCCCATCAGCCACAGCCCAGCCCTGCCACGACAGTAGTTTTCCCACTCTTTGCTTTCAATCCTGCCATATTTTAGATCTTCTCCCATTTTCCCCCTCTGCACTGCAGCAAGGACAAGCAATGAGTTCAGCTCTTCCCAGCTGAGCTCTGTGATTTCCCACCCACGTTACTGAGCTGTGACCAAACACAGCAATGCATTACTTGCTGATTTGTTGAGATCTTTTTTGCCTGGTACATTTATGCTTTCAGGTACATGGACACACCTTCCCCTTACACACAAAATTCCTCCAGACCTCTCCTTTTAGACAGCCCAAGATGTCACAGGGCTCAGGCAGGGCCCTGTCCTGATGGCAAATACCATTTCCCTATGCTCTTTGTGCTTTCTCAACCCCTTCATATCATCTACCTTATCATTTTTATCAGACTTCAAGCTTTTTAGAACAAATCCCTTTCCTGATATGTGACAGGTGGGATGTCACTGAGCATCCCCTGTCTCGGCAGGGGATGGTGGCTGGAAATGTGAAGCCTGGGAGAGGCTGGCAATGGGAATGCTGGGCTCTCCTGCAGCCAGAGCATGGCAGAGTTCCAGCACCTCCGCACAGACCAGAAAAAACCCTACTACCTATGTGGAACTGGAATTTCAGTGATTGTTCACTTCTATGCCACTCCAGCCAGTAATAGCACTACTTAACCCAGTAATTAGTATTTAGTGACTTTCGTTTTCGCTCAGCTGATGAACTTACGTGGTACAAAGCCCGCGTAGGTAGGCATGAGTCCACCACGGTTATAAATTTTGGTATCTGGCCAGTGTGTCAGGGGGAATCTCGTGCCCAACGTGTAAGGTGGGTTTCTCTCCAAAAGCTGGAAAACAAAACAAAAAAATCCCCACAACAACATGGAATGGTTTATTTTAAAACATACTATTTTTACCAAAGTCATGTGCTTTGACTCTGCATTATATAAAATATTTACGCTAACATAAAGCAATTCTCTTTCCAGTCCTGCTTTCTTCTAATTAAGAGCTACATTGCATTGTCCCTTTTTCCACTCCATAAATTTTTCTCCTGGCAGGTGTTGGCAGCAGTCCCTGCCAGCTCACCCCCCATGCCCACAGCATGGCCCAGGTGCTGTCCTTGGGATCCCTGCAGACCAGGCTGCAGAGATTTATTCCCTTGGGGATCATCCCCAAGTCCCAAAGGCCTCATGCTCCTGCTCTGCTGTCCCTGGAGCTGGGCCTGCTCCTGTGCTGTGGCTGTGTTTGGGTTTGCCCCCTTTGTGTTTCCATGAGTCCCACCAACAGGAATAGCCTGGAATTCCCAGGCCAGGAGGAACAGGAAGGCTTAGGGACCATTAACTGAAGGAAAAGTGTGAATCATCTCCTGCCTTCTGAGGCCGGATGAGGGGCTGGGCAGCAGGGTGGGTGTCACAGCTGGGTGTCACATCTCTGCAGCCACAGAACCCCAAAGGTGTCCCTGGAGCTGTGCTGGGGATGCGGGTCAGGGAGCGCAGCGCACCGTGCGGCCGCGGAGCCCTTTGTGCCTGGGATGAGCCCAGCCCGCGGCTCCTCAAGAGGATGTTTGTTGTGCCTGCTGCAGGCAGTGAGCCGTGATCCATGGCACATCTGTAACCGAGGACAACAAAGATTTAGGGCAGGAGATTAGTGGCTTGAAGTCAGAAGCCATCTTAGCTAGAAATGTGGTGTGATTCTCCCTTCAGCGTCTGCTCCTCCGCTGCTGCGAGCCCTGCCAGCCCGGATCCGCTGGATCCCGCGGCGGACGGGCACATCCCTGCCTGATTCACGGCATGGCAGGCGTGTCTGAAGGCATCAGGGGCAGCAAGCCTTGGCAAACAGCACGTTCAGGGATAAACGCCCGGGTTTTGTTCTTTTTGCTCCATTTCAATTCCGAATCACGGCAGCAGGGAAGGAGACGGAAGCCAGCGCCGGGAAATACATTTCATCCAAAGCACGCCGCTGCCCTGCTGCTCTCCCCGCTGACTCATTTCTGCCCAGCTGATTTCTCTGAGCTGGGGATGCTCAGTCTTGGGCGTTTTTCCTACATCAGCCCCTCATGCTCGTGGATGAAGGCACGGCAGCGTGTCCCGGGGAGCAGGAAGGGCTGGGATGTCTCAGCCTCTGTTTAATGCGCTGATCCGCTGGACCAGCGAGGCTGCTGCGTCCCGGGGATCTCGCTGCATCCAAGCATCTCACGCCATCCTGGGGGCAGGGAGGGACGCGTAGCTCTGAATGCAAACTATCAATTGCTGCGGGAGGGATCTCGTTTTCCCTTGCCGGAGGATTATCTGTCATTGTACGGGAGCTCTCACAGCAAGGGCACAACAATTTTTCAGGAGGGATATTTCTGCATCCTTCCCAAAAGGAGGAGAAAGAAGGTCGAGATCCCTTTAAGACAAATGGTGTTAGGAAAGGAAAAAGCCTGACAACCAATTAAAAGACGTATCACAGGAAGCCACCAGCACTGCCAACCAGAAAGAGAAGAGGTATTCCATAAGGGAAGTGCAGATAGTTGCATCCTGTATTTCTGCACCCCGAGCAACATTTTTAACAGCCACTCTTGACCCAGCCCTCAATAGATTTCCTTAATCCTTTTGTGAAACTCATTCACCCTCCCTTAATGTCCCAAGGAAACAAGTTACAGAATGTAATTGCTGGTGGGGTTTTTTTATGTTACCTAACAGCATTTGATTTTGCTTATACTTGTACCCCCAGTTCTAATCCTACTACTGCAAATTCAGGTGGATCAGCATTATGCACATTCTTGTTTCAATAATCTAGAATCTACCTGGCGTCGGTCGAATTCCTTCATGGCTTTCTTCACAGATGGGATGAAGGTCATGCCAACGCTGTCACTGGCGCAGGGGATGAATCCAGTGTACCCTTTGGGTGGAGGCAAAAGAGAACATTTGCTGCTTGAGAACATGCAATGATCATTTAAACATCAGCCACTCTGAGTGGAGGAGCCTGGGATGAATATAAAACCTCAAAGTGTAGGAAGGAAAAATTAATCTGTTTAAATTGTAAAATTAACTCTTATATGTGCGGTATCTTCTCTGAAAGAGTTTTTTTCCTTATGATTCCCAAGGAAAACACAATGGCCTGAACTGATTTTTGGTGGTCTGCATGTGGTATGGAAGAACCATTTCATTATCTTAGTCCTTTTTTTTATACATCTACAGCTCTTTCATGTTTTCTCCCAATTTAATACACATTCAGGGGCTAACAATAGGATGCCCAACCTTTTTTCGTCATCTGCTCTGCCTATCCAACAAATTCCCACAACAGAAACCTTATCAAGCCTAAAACTACGTAAAACCTAGTGAGGTAGAACCTAAAAGCAGCCCAAACTCCCTCTTTCCAAAGGAATGCTTTGGAGAGAGAAATTTGTCTTCTGCACCATGAAGCATGGACGCTCTCATTTTAACTGGAATATTGTCATCCCTGTATTCCCGTGATCCAGTGCAGAGTGAAGGATCCCACCCGCAGCAGTCAGATCCTTGAGGGGGGAGCTCAGCCCATCGCCCGTGGTAGCTCTCCTGCTGCACAGGAATGTTCTCCCAGAGCAGGGGGGAAGTTACAGAACAGCCCTTGTAGGACAGAGTTTATGCCTTTCTGATCGTGCCGTACACCCCTGTGTGTGGATTTGGAGATTCAGGAAAACATCTGATTTCTAGGAGATGAACAGCCACCCCGGCAGGGTGGGGCAGAGCCCAAGGACCAGCTCTCCTCACCTTCTGCAGCTTGGCCCCACAGCTGCAGGGAACCGAGGTGGTTCCTGAACCCCTTCCACTGCCCACGGGCACAGAGTGACATCCGCAGGGTGACAGCATCCCAAAGAGATGCCCTTGCAGGGAGAGCAGCAGGGATATTTTCCATCCCAAACAAGCTAGAGCCACTGGGCAATGCCATGAGGTTTCCCCGTGGGAGAGAAGGGCCACATAATTGGCTCAGAGGTGGCCTCGTGCTGCACGTGCCCTCCCTGTGTTTTACCTATGATGACTTTCTGTTGGATGGCATTGGGGACAGGCAGCACTGGCAATGGGTAACCTGCTGTTGCAGCCCCTCCTGGCAGTGCCACACCTTCGGTTGCTAGCTGCTTAAAACAAAAAGAGAAATAGAATAAAACACCAGTAAAACCCGCTTCTTCCCTCGGCTCCACTGCTTAGAACACTGCCAGGACCTGGGAGTGACAACTGCCATTTCTAGTTCTTCCCAGCTTTACACTAAGAGCTACCCCAACCATTTCTGGGAAAGTCAAATTTTGAGATGAGCAAGTAGCAGACCTAGAAGGGGTTTGCAAAGTCCCCATGGAGAGCAAGGGGAGCTTTGGGCACTGAGCTCCTGTGTAAATCTGTTTCTGAGGGCAAGGAGCAGGAATGCCCCTTCTTGGGATTTACATCCAAGCCAGCTTTTGACTCCATGCGTCAAACCTCTAATCTCTGCCTTCAGAGGATTTGCAGAGCCATGGCTGCAGGAATGTGACAAAGGCTGTTGCTGGCTCCAGATGAAATAGAAAGGTTTTTAAAAACTAATAAATATAGTAATAAAAAAATAAATTAAAAAACATAAAACGTTGGTCTGGAGAGATATTTGGCTGTGCTGTGCTCAACAGCCCCCAGCTCCACAGGCAAATCCCAGTACTGGTGCTCAAAGGAGAGGTAATGGTGGTGGGAAATTCAGGTGGGGGCAGATACAGAGTCAGAAACCCAACCAAAGGTGCTGGGACTGCTCTCGTTTTGGTAGGAGGAGGAGGAAGGCAGCATCAGGGCTTCAAGGACACCCTAAAGGAAGCACAAGCCTGGCTGCCCAGCACAATGTAACACAACTTTAGCGACTGGGATTGAAGCCAAACCCACCCAAATGAGAAATTAAGCCTTTTTGATTGGGAAGCGTAATCACCGATCAAAACCATCTCCTGAAGATGGAACAGATCGGCTGCTGCTGGAAACATTTGTGTGTCTGACTTTTCTCTACACGAACTCTTAACTTCGTGCCCTTGCCACCCACACGTGTGTGAGATTCTCTCCTCACGCCCCCCATCCCCCTCCCAGGGCCACTCACCGTTTTGCTCCCTCCAAATTTACACGGGCACGTTGCAGTCAGTTTTCCCAGGACGCCGGCCATGGGTGGGTTGGCCACCTCCCTGTCCATGTCCTCGGCCGCGGGGTGCAGGGCCAGCCCCCCCAGCGGCTCGGGGGGCAGCCGGGTGTGCTGGGCACCGGGCACGGCCGTGTCCGGGGGGCTCTGCCAGCGCCTGGGCTCCATGTGGGTCATCATCGGCTCCTCCACCACCGGCACCGGCATGATGACAGGCTGTGGCCCCAGGGGAATCTCAGGAGGGCTTGTGATGGGCTGGTAGGTGACATATCCTGAAGGACAGACACTGGGTTAGGGGATAGGCGTGGCCCAAAGAGGATGAGGGATTCCCGTTATCCCCATGCCCCTCTGGGAGTGTGGGAAGGAGCCTGGAGGTTGAGGGTGTAGAATCAGAATAGCTCGAGTGGGAAGAGACCACAAGGATCTGCTCCATGCACATCCCATGGCTGTGTCATCAGCCTCACCAATAAACCAGCCTGCACAGAAAACTGGCACAAATCCAAGTTAAATAACATTTATTCCAGCTGTCACCTAAATGGGAAAATATCACCGGGCAAGTTAAAAAGTAATAAGGATTGAGGGATTTTTCCCCCTTTAACTCCACGTGGCTGTGTCAGCCCACCCCAAACACAGCCCCCTGTGCAAGGGATTCTTGCAGAGCAAGGAATTCTTGCTCTGGCACCGTTGCTGCTCATCAGGGAGGGATCTGCTGTAGCACTGGCTGGAAAAAAATTACCTTACATCCAGCAAATGCTAAATATCTCCACCGTGAATGAGGGACATAGCCCTGTGATTTGAGATTCTGCAGGGACAGCTGAGCTTGGCAACTTTTGTGATTTCCCAGTAAAAATCCCCCATGACGTGGCTCCCCAGGTGCCCCAGCCCCTGTGACCCCCTGGCTCAGGCACTTTTCCTCTGTGCCAGCAGTGAAGCCCATTTTTCCCCTCCTCTGTAGTTCCAGAGGACGATCACTCCTCCACCCCAGCCACCTTTTCCTTATTGGAAAACTGTAACTCTGTCAGCCTTGTCTCTTTAAAACAAACCAAATTCCTGCCATTTTTGTGCTCACAAGTCATTTTTTTTCCAGGTCATTACAGCCTTCCTCTGAGCTCCCCTTGGGAGCACATCTGCATCCCAGGGCTGAGCCCGGGGAACGAGGACTGTCTTCCAGCAGAGGCTCCATCTGCAGACAGTGTGTTCATCTGCAGTGCTGGATTAGTGTTGGACTCAAGCTTAGAGGTTTTTTCCAAGCTGAATGATTCCATGATTTCTGCAAATCTGTAGAAATCAGCAAAATCTGCCCTTTTCTGCACGAGTGTAAACCTTTGGTGAGCATTTATGTGTGCAATCTGCCCATAAGTACTTAATAATGTGTGTATATCCTGTATACAACTTTGTGAAATATATATAATATGCTCTATGTAACTGAATTATCAAGTGTCCAGGCTGGCACCAAAATAAAGAAAAATCCTTGATTAAAATGATTTTTCAATCCGATGTGCAAATTTTAAGGCACGTTTATTTTTTACTTCATTATTAATAAGACTGTTGAACCTACTCTCTCTCCCACAAACCAAAGGAAAAGGAAACTTAGGTTATTCTGTACTTGAGAAATCCATGTAAGCTCCTTTTTATGACCCTGGGGTTTGCAAACTGATTCTGAAAGGCTGCACAGTGAGGCACGAAATGAAAAGCCAGGAGAGCACAGTGCTTTTGATTTGAGCAAATATTCACATTTTCAGGTCAGGTTCCTGGGGAGGGGCTGCCTGCACACTTAACCTGTGCCACAGTTCCAGCATGTATGATGGATAATTCAGCACATCCCTGGCTGATCTCATGGAATCACAGAGCATCCCGAGCTGGAAGGGACCCACCAGGATCCCCCAGCCCAGCCCTGTCCCTGCACAGACACCCCACCAAGCCCACCCTGGGCATCCCTGGCAGCGCTGGCCAAAGGCTCCTGGAGCTCTGGCAGCCTCGGGGCCGTGCCCATTCCCTGGGGAGCCTGGGCAGTGCCAGCACCCTCTGGGGGAAGAACCTTTCCTGATCTCCAGCCTGAGCCTCCCTGACACAGCTCCAGCCATTCCCTGGTCACCAGAAGAAGGAAGAGATCACTAACAGCAGAGCCTGCTTTCACTTCCAACCAGAAAACAAGTGGGATTCAACTGATAGAAACCAGCAAAGTACTTGGTGCCCATCAATGAGACTTTATCAAAGCCAGAGCTTGAGAAAAAAATCTTGAGACAGAGTTTGCTAAAGGCAGCCACAGGCCCTACCCTGCCATGAACTCTTTGATGACCATCACATAAAAGACCCAGATGGACACCAGGCAGCACCTGGGGAGGGTTTAAGGGATTGCCCAGGGCCAGCTGGACAGCAGGAGCTGTTGGTGCCCTTTTCAGCACAGCCAGGGGTGGTTCTTCAGGACCTCACTCACAAACAGCAAACATGAGCTCTGCCATAGGCAACGAGGAGAGAACCAGAAAAATGAGAGAGCAACTCGGTCAACTGGTTAGTTGGGTCTGTCCAAGCTGTATTTTAGACCAAGGAAATGCAAATTCACATCTCCAGGAATGAAGCCTGTAAACACCACCTGTGTAGTGGAGGCCTGGATCCTGGAAAACAGGGCCAGGAGCAGCAGAGAGGCCACAAGTTTGCAAGAAGCTGCACGGCACAAATTCCCAGTGAGAAATGAGAAAGCAGCACTTTGGTGTGGCCATCCCCAGGGAAATAGAGACCCAGATCCCACATGGACACATTGTGCCTGTTTTTGGCCTGGAGGAAACTCACTCCCACTGTCCAGGACATCCACGGCTCAGCCATGGGTTGGGATGTGGCAAATGTGTCCCCAAAGGATGGCACCTCCCCAGGGGGCTGATCAGGATCACAGGGCAGCTCTGCTGTGCCTCTTTGGGGCTGCTCAGCAGGGACCAGGCACTCTGCCCAAAGGGCTGGACTTGGTAGGAGAATCCTGCAGATTCCCAGTGCTGGGAATCCACATCAGCCTGTCTTAGTGCTTGATGGAGGAGATGGGGCCTGTTAGCAAAGTGGGAAAGGAGGGAAAGGGAAAGCAAGGAGCTCTTCTGCTGAGCTGAGGAGGAGCAGCAAGAAGCAGAATCAATGCCAAGCTGTCAGAGCGAGCTCTGCACCACGCAGGTGAGTCAGAAAAGAGTCTGAGGTAGGAGACCAGACCTTCCCCAAAAAGATGGATTTTAGCCTGTGGAATTATGCTGGGTTTCACTGAGATAATTTTCTTTATAGCAGCTAATACAGCCCATGTTTAGGATTTGTGAGCAGGCAGCTGTACAGGGTTTTGTTGCCAGCCAGGGTTAAACCACAACAGGAATTCTGGAAGAATTGGTGAGTTAATGATATGCCATAAAAATCACTTATCTTCATCTAACTGAAGATAACCTGGGGACTGAAACTCTCCTCTCCACAACATGAGAATCTCCATCCTCATGAGCTGAGGCCAAGAGCCCCAACTCCTCACTCTGCTGCTCTCCAGGTGTCAGTGCTCCTACACCAGAGCTCTGATTACTCCAAGGAAAATACCCCATTTCACCCAGCAGCCTGCCAGGACAGGTGGGCACAGACCCCACTACTGGTAATTAACACAGTGCTCATTAGCAGGGTCCATTTGCTCACCTGGATGATCGATGTTGTAACGGAGCTCAAGGAGGTTTTCCTTTTTGTCCAGTGGTGCCAGCAGGGAGCGAGGGCTCTTACTGATGGTGGGATCTAGCAGCAGGTTGTGGGTGGTTCTGCCATAGGTGTCCCCAAACCTGAAGGTGAACTGAGGAACGTAGCCCCCGTAGCTGAAGAGGAAACCAAAAAGGAGCCATCACTGAGATGGCAGGGGGAGAGGTCCACTGGTGGGCTAATCATGGAATCCCAGACTGGTTTGGGCTGGAAGGGACCCTAAAGCCCATCCAGTTCCACCCCTGCCACAGGCAGGTGCACTTTCCACTGCCCCAGGGTGGTCCCAGCCCTGTCCAGCCTGGCCTTAGACACTTCCAGGGATCCAGGGGCAGCCACAGCTGCTCTGGGCACCCTGTGCCAGGATCTCACCACCCTCCCACAGAAGGATTTGTTCCCAATATCCCATCCATCCCTACCCTCTGGCAGTGCAAATCTGCTGCAGAGCATTTGTACCCTGGAAAGGCCCTGGACAGGAGCCCAGGGAAGGTGATGGATGGGATGAGGCCGGGTGGAGAATTGAGACCACACGAGTGGCTACACAGGGGGCCAGGAGGGAGTGTCTGTGTTTCACATGCGTGTTCTCCTCTGGCAGCATGAAAACTGGCTCATCAATTCACAGGCAGGTACAGGCATGGGCCTTTGGTTGGTGGAGAAACACGGGATGAGGTCAGGGAGCAGCACCTGTGGATGGGAAAACTCCCAGCACAGCCTGGGCTGCAGTGGCTTTGTCAGCACCAACATCCACAATCCCCCAGGTAAAATAACATTTTGTTCAATGTGCCCCAGTTTAAACTTTGCAGTGCCTCTCTGCTCTGACACACCATGAGTAACCAAGAAAATCCCAATCTCTTGCTCAGTATTGAAACTCAAAAATCAGAATAATTCCTCATTTGCATCCTCCACTCTCTGCTCACAGCGAGGAGTGGGCCTGGGCTGATGAGCCCACCCAGGCAGTGCCTGGCACAGGGGGGCACAGGAAACGTTGTCAGGCCCAGGAACAAACACAGCTCTGGTTTTTTGGGACCTCTCCACTGCCCAGACCCTGGGATGGGCACTGTGACTTGTTGGTGGCCGAGGGCAGGGCAGGTGCTGGAGCTCTGGCTGTGCTCAGAGTCACCATGAGAAACTCAAGCTGTTCCAGTCTCAGATTTCCTAATGGTGATGTTATTCCAGCACTGAAGAAAGGTAGAGCAGCCAGTTGCAATGGACAAACAGAAATATTCCATCAATGAGCCCAGCGTGGATCCAGGGGATAAAGCCAGATGATGCATGAGGATCATAAGATGATGAGTAAGTACTTTCCCTTCCAAATAGTTTAAACAACAGCGAGCAGAGCTGTGCATTTACTCTTGGCAGGTTTCCCCACCCTGCATGCAGGGTTCCTCCCTGGCAGCCACAGGAGCAGCTCGGTGGCTCATCCCCAGGGATTCTCAATGAGTCTTGCAACACAGATGATAAAACCGAGCAAGGGCACAAATGACACAGCCCAAATAATTACAGGATGGCTGGAGGGATTTTGATCATGGACACAATAATGGCTGGGCTGAGAAAGGGCTCCATTCCCCTGCAATTAAACACGAGGTCACCTGAGTGAGTCAGTCTGGGTGCACAAGAAGGGATCTGCCACGGAGGGAGTTACAAGTGCTGCTGGTAAAAGCCTGGGGAAGGGATCAGCCTCAGCAGGGCTTAATTTGTGCCCCTGTGCTGGGCTGTTGATGAAGGACCCCCTTTGGGGATCCCTGTTTGGGGCTCAGGCTGGGGCGCAGTGAGCTTGCCCAAGGCTGAGCCCATCTCACCCTTCCCTTGCTCAGCCCTATCTCCTCCATCACCACTCCCAGGCTGCCACCCAAACCTGCTCTGCCTCCCTGGCAGCCAGCAAAGCCTTGGCCCTGGGCCCATCCTCACTTGTCTCCAAACCCTTCCCAGCTCTGCAGAGCCAGGCTGGGTCTAGTGCCTGGGATTCATGGATTGAGCCCTTCTCTGCCCACCCAGACCTTCCCCAGCCATCCCACTCCTTGGGTTTAGGCTTCCCAGTACTCCTGAGCACTGTGGTGGCTTTTCAAACTCCTGCTGTGACCATTGCCTGGCCTGAGTGACAACAATGTGCTTTGGAGCTCTTGGGATGTTTGCAGGTTCACTGGCACAGGTGGGTGCAACACATGGGACACCTGGGGACATCCTGGACACAACCCCTCCTCCTGTGACACCCCAGTGCAGGGCTCTGCTGGTGATGCCCTTCAGGCAGCTCCTCCTCACCCTCGGTACCCAAAGCAGATGCAAAGCAGCACCCTCAGCACCCTCGGGGGCTACCTGCGTGCCCTGAGCCTGCACAGCACCAACAGCAGCAGGATTTCCTTCCTCCTCCTGCCTCCCAAGGTCAAAGCAGCTCTGGAGAGGAGCAGCCCCGGCTGCTGTGTCCATCCCGGGGCTTGGAGCTGCTCCTGAGGGGGCTGCAGGCAGGCTGGGATGATCAAGGGAAGGTGTTGGGGCTTTGGGGGCTGCAATTCCAGCCACAGCTCCCTCCTTGCTGCCCCTTGTCTTTCCTAAGCTGCTGCCAGCACAGCTTTGAGGGCACACATGGAATGTCACATTAGATGGTCACAGGAATGCAAAAAAGGAGTTTAAAACCCCCTCATAAGCCTGAGAGCTTATGTAAGTGGGAAGGTACAGAGATCAGTAATGGAAAATGCTGCCTGTCACTGCAAAGGGGAAGGGCTGATTCGGTCATCACTGCAGGAGCAGCTTTAAGGAAATGTGCTCCACCCTCTCCCTGGGGATCTGCGGCCCCAGACCTGCCCGGCACCGCAGCACGTGGCTGGCATTCCCTGTGCCAGGGCTCACAGCCTGCTTCACCTCAGCCTGGGCTAATCCCAGGGATTTCCTACCCACAGCAGCTGCTTTCCCCTGGGGCCACCCAGCCCCTCCCACCCCCCTTACACATCCCAGACACAGGACCCCACACACAACATCTTCATTCACAGCAAACTCCTTATTCCTCCCATTCACATCTTACCTTCTGCCCTGTAACTCATTGCCTCATATCCAGGGTTTCTTCTTTCCAAGCCTTTAGAGGAGAGTGTCACAAAGAGCTTAGGAAAGAAATCCAGCTCCTTGTGGAGTAGATCACAAGACTTCCCAGTCCCTGACCCAGCAGCAGGACAGGGCTCCAGCCCAGTGACCAGAGGGTGTCACATCTGTACAGCCATTTAGTCAAAGGAGACTTCCAAAAATCCTTAATGCAAATATTAAGACAGTTTGGAAGCCAAACCCTGCACAGTAGCTCTGGTGACATTTGGCAGCTTAAAAGAAATGGGGAAAAAGGAGGGAAAGAACCATTTTGGCTTTGCTGTCCATGTGCTGTGGCATAGTCTGTAGCTCTACCCTTCTGTAAGGTGCTGTTTCTCTTGGAGCTCTGTCTCCTTCAGAGCATGGTTATATGGAATATTGAATAGTGTCTTTAAAAAAACCCCAAAACATCCAAGTCGTAAATACTCCCTGATCCCAACCAAATGGATGTTTTGGATGAACTTACCCAGGAATGTGATAGGGGTTTGGAGGGAAAAAGCTGTTTCCCTGGGAACCTGCCATGATGATGTTACAGCCCGTGGTGGGGAGGGGGGGAAGGAGACACAGCTCAGTGCAGTCACCAGGGGAGCCTCTGTGATGTCAGCCCCCAATGGGTTCCACCTGCAACACAAAACCCCTCAGCTTCTCCTGGACACAGCTCTTTTCTTCCCCAGCTGGAAGTTTTGGAGGAACACAGGAATTTCACAGCCTCTGTCAGGCTTCCTGCGGGCTGCCAGCCCTGGAGGTGCCAGGTGCCCCAGGTGAGTGGCCACAGCACCAACACGTGTCCATGGCTCCTGTCCCACACAGGACTCTGGAGAGCCTGGCTGTGCCTGTCCCAGGCCACTGCTGCTGCTGCCATCAGGGCCAGCTCCGGGCACAGGCTCGGGGCTGCCCTGGAAGCTCAGCCACACCCCCTGCCTGCTTGAGGATGGGATGATCCTTCACTGCCTGATGCTGCAGGATAAAGGTGGTCCCCATTCCCCACAGCACACGGCCACCTTGCCTTGCAGGTGCTGGGTTTCTCCCTGCCCAGCTGAAGGCAGGCCCAGGCTCCTGTTTGCTGAACAGCCCAGGAACAGTTTGGGTTGGGAGGGACCATAAAAATCACCTTGTTCCACCCCTGCCATGGCAGGGACTCCTCCCACTATCCCAGTTGAATATTTGAGGGTTGTTCTTACCTGTTAAAGTGCCTAATTTCTATCAAGCTTATGTCTGAGAAGATCAAAATGCTGCTTTAACTCCTGCCCTTGGTACCTAAACTGAGAGATCTGGTATTTTCAGCCTTTCTAAAATGTATTTGAGTTTGTCCAAATGTCCAAGCTCTGATCAGGGGCACCCCTGCCCAGCAAGCCCAGGTCTGCAGGGAGGGTGGCTCTGCCAGGGAACGATGGCTCAGCTCAGAGGGGCACAGTGAAAGCCCAAGAGGCAACAGGCACAGGATGCAAGGGACAGGCCCACCAGGCACAAGGAAAAAGTTCTTCATGGGCAAGGAAGAGCTCTGGGATGGGGTCAGGGATGGCATCTCCAACCTTGGAAACTTTCAAAGCCCAAGGGAACTTTGAAATTAGCTCAGCTTTAAGTGGACAGGTTGATAAGGGACCTACAAAGGCTCTTCCCAGCCTGAAGCATCCAATTTTAATACTGAGATGAAAAAGCTGCTTATTGAAATGCAACGCAAATCAACAACCCCAGGCCCATCCAGGTCCCACCAGCACAAGGGGATTTGCTCTGGCACCTTTCCAGCATTTCCAGAAACTCCCCTGAAAACTCTCTTCTTTCAATGGTCTGTGGCTGCTCCCTCCAAACCCAGGGGTCACACAGTCCCTGAAGAGCTCCTCAACAACCACACCAAAATGCCACTTCTCAGGGCATGCACCTGGGGACACAAAAAGAAGTGGAAATTCACTTTTGTCAAGGTTATCATTAGAATTTATTGATACGAGACAAACTTTGTATGTCACCACGTCAGCAGAGGAACAGCACGTCCAGCTGTCACAGAGGCACAGAGCCCATCCAGGGACACTCCACACCCTGGGAGCTCCCAGGCACAGGGGACCACACACACGGCTGGGTGGCACTGGGGACATTTCCTAGGACAGGAATGCTCCAGAAATACCTTGGCTGAGTGGTTTGCCAGACAACAGCACCCAGCAGGCTGCAGCAGGGACCTGCTGGCTCTGACTCTTGCAGGGAAGGGCAGCTCACCCCAAGCCCCTCCAGTCACAGGGGGAAAAAAGAAAATCTGTTTGGGGGTGAGATTGCAGGAACCCCTGCAGAGAGCTGGGAGCACTTGGGCCCTCTGGCTCCTCAAGGAGCCCTAAAGGGGCTCAGAGGAGCAGCTGGGGTGGGGACACATCCCCAGCAGGGCAGCCCAGGCACGGCTGGAGCCTTCCCGGGGAGCAGACACAGCCATGCCACACTCCAGCCTGGCATCTGCCCCTTCAGAAACAGGGTTTTTCTTTTAGCACAATTATCCCTGTGTTGTAACCACTCAGACATTCCCCTCTCAGCAGTGCCCTCTTGCAGCCCAGCCAGCCAGTCATCTATGCTTGTGGCTAAGATGAAAATTATCTTTATAATCTTTACTGGAAATACATTTTATGCTGGATTCTACTTAAAAAAAAAAAAAAACAAACCAAGTGCTGAGCTTTCATCTTCTCCCAGCTTATGAAACATTTGGTTTGGTCCTAAATATCTTGCTAAATGATTAGAGAGGGAATAGCAGGGTATTCCCCAGGCACCTGGTAAATCCACAATGGATTTATTGTAGAAACACACTGAATTCTCTAACTCACTCCAAATGGATTTCAGAGCCCTCTAAAGCCCTCCAGAGAATGAGCTGTTTGTGACAGGACACACAAAAAGCAAGCCCAAGTTCCATGAGTAACTGGCCCCGCGCTGGGATGAAGGACAGGCCACAGCAGGGGACGTGCCAGCCCAGCCCTGGGGCCTCGTGTGACACAGCAGTGACACAGCCTGAGCTGCCCCTGCCTGGCACCAACCTGCTGCACACCTGGAGAGGAACCTCTTCCTCCAGACACACACGTGTGACCTGTGTGCTCCTCCTGTCCCTCTCGTGGCAGCTGTGACAAGTGACAAAGAGGGCTCTGCTCTCAGCCACCCGCTTCCACCACACCTAAGTTCCCTCTCACATGTAACAGCATTGATCTAGAGATCTCATATTGATGGGTAATTATACAGGATTAATTGCACATCAGTCCATTGTGGCTACAAGTTCATTAGGTTAATAAATCTACATAGTGACAGTAGTACAGTATCAGCTACTTCTCAATACAAACTCCCTACCCTAACCTTAATTTGTAGGTCAGAGGAAGACCTTCTAACACAGTGACCTCCCAATGACCTTTAACATTCATTTTAAAATCATTTGTTCTAGAAAATAAAAAAAAAATCCAGTGTGGGGAAAACGCACATATATAACCAAAGCAGTGCTTAACAACCACAGGAAAACAGAACATCATCTTGGACTCTTGTTTCAGCATCTTCTGTGGACCCTGGCAGTGGCACTCCCAAAGGGTTCCTAAATGCTCCGTCAGTTCCCAAGTCCATTAAACCACTTCCCAGCTCCAGATCTTTCTGGCCTCTCACCATTGTCTGTAGCAAGAGCACACAGAAACACTTGCTCATGTGCACAAGACTTCCATCAGAATCCATGGAATAGCTCTAGAAGGCTGCAGTCTCTCCTTCCAGAAACCTGTTCCCAAGTGGCAGCACTCTCACCGACCAGCCCCTTCTCTTCCAGCCAGGAGAGAGCTCCAAGTCCCTCCAAGTTTTACTCATTCCTTTTGCCCAAAGGTGTATGGGCATCCAATAAAACCCCTCTCACAGTATTCCCAGGAAATGATTCAGAAGAGGAGATGATTTTTCAACCAAATGAGATCCTCTGGTCCTGTGTGTCAGACCATGGCCAAGAGAACGAGCAGCTGCCATGGAAATAGGGCCCAGTCAGGGAGGGGAGCGAGGTGGCCTGACTGTGAGGGACAGGCAAAGAGACCCCAAAGTCACTCTGTTCTCCACAGTTTGCCTCTTTCCTGGAGTCAAATGTTTGATTCCATTTGTTCTAGCAGGAACAGGTGGATCATGTCAAAAGTGGGACGATCTTTGATATCCCTGCTCCAGCATTTCAGCATCAGGTCAAACACAGGGTTAGGACACAGAGGAGTCTGGGAGAGATAGATCTGAAAGGAAGAGAGTCACAGTATTTCAGTGGGCTTCTCACAAAAGAACTGAACCTTTACTAAGGTAACACCAAAAGACAGTCTCATTCCAGGTTGACAAGACACAGCCACCATGCAGTGTTTGGAATCCCTCCAGCCCCAGTCTGGCAGTGGAGTCTGGACAGAGCCTCTCAAACAGCACCACGGACACTTTGCCAACTTGTCTGATGAGCTGGTCACAAAACAGGCCTTTGTCCCCCAGAAAACATGAATGCTTCTGAGGCATTTTTCTTCCAAGAGACAGCAAAACACAAACCAAACCCAAATTTACCACAATTAAATCCAAGTACTTTCAACTCACCGCAGACAACCCATGAGGCTTTCTAAGCATCGTGACAGCTTGTTAGCAGAGACAGAAAAAACACCTTTTAGAGCTTATCTACAGCACAGCTTGGAAGGATGACTGTACTTCTCCCTCTCATTTTTTAGGCTCACTTCTTTTAGGCTCTTGGCTAATCATTAGTGTTTGGGAGATGCTGAGTAAACCCGTCACCATTTTATTTCCCTTAATTCTCTGGTGCTTTTGGGGAGAACTGTTCTGAGCTGGTGCTCCAAAGCTTTGGGTACTGAGGAGATGGAGTCTCCTGCACCATCACTGGTATCTATTGAGGGCAGCAGCAGTGGGGACAAAATGACACAAAAGCCCTTCAGCAGCTGCAGATGGCCAAAGGCTTCTTGGCATGTGTGGAGATACTACAGGGAGAATCTAATCCCCTGGGAACTAACAACTGCTCCTTCCCATCACAACTCCCTCCTGCTTCCTCATCTTTCAGAGGTAATGCTGGTGGGAGAGTGCTGACAGAGGAAAGGAGCCAGGGGATTGTGTGGGAGAGCCTGGAAAAGCTGAAGACAGGGCAGAACCAAGTGGTTTAGAACAGGAAATAAACAGGACAGGGCCAAGGGATTCTTCCAGTGGGACTCCAAGAGAGGCAAACAGGTGCAGTGAGCCCAGGAAAGGGGGAGGAGACAAAGGACACAGGTGAGAAGCTGAGTAGAAGCAGAGAGTGCTGCAGATGAGGTGAGGGCAGCAGGGAACACCACCTGGGTGGCAGTGGCTGAGGGAGGGAGGGAGGGAGGGGGGCACTCACCTGCCTGCCCTGGCTGCGGAAGAACTCGCCCGTGTTCTCGATGACCTGCTCGTCCGTGAGGAGGCTGTAGGGCTGCTCCTTGCACAGCACAAACATCTCCCACAGGGTCACCCCGAAGGCCCACACGTCGCTGGCTGTGGTGAACTTGCCCTGAGGACAGAGAGGATGTGCTCAGCCCGGGGGATTTCATTCAGCAAAACCCCTTCATCTGCACCCTCTGCGGCTCCACACGAGGATGCACCTGGGGAAAGGCTCCACAAAGAGCCAGCACAGCAGGGAGCTGCTCCCAGGGCTGTTTGTAGGGCAGCAGCAGCAGCACCCTTGTGGGGGTCCCACAAGCCCTAAGGAGGTGCACTTTTCACAGGGGCAAAGCTTTGTAACAGGGAGCAGGTCCCAGAGAAGGCCGGAGACTTCTGTCCCTCCTGAGACAGTCTGTCTGCAGCACAATAAAATAAACTGAGGGAGGGGAGTAGTCACTGCCTACCTCCACCCAAAACAGCAGAGCTCACAGAAAAGCCTTTGAAAGGGAAGCAAAGACCTCAGGGTGAAAGCAGAGCCAGAGCAGACTCCAGACTCCTAGAGAAAGGCCCAAGATAATTTTGATTTTTGCACATGTAAGAAGCCAGTGACAATCTTCTTGCTGTCCCTGTTTTCTGACTTCAAAAAATGTGCCCAAACTGGCTGTGTTTGGAACAATGTGTTTCTGGAGAAGTAAAAAGAAATTGCTCAGAAAATAACACAAAACACTTGAGGGGCTGGAGGGCCTGTTTGGGCAGAAAACATCCCATCCTCACTTCACCCAGGCTTATCTGGCAACCCTTGCAGTCTGTCAAGGTTTGGAAGATGTTCACATGGGGAAGATGGGAGTGATTTATGGTTTAGATGCAGCCATAAGCAGGAAAAGAGGGTGGATTTTGGAGAGCTTGGGCCTGGCAGCCTCTATAGCAGAGGTAACTACAATTTTTTTGGGTACTTGGAGAGCTTGTTGTAAGAAAGTAACTCACCAGCTGCTAAAAGAAAAAAAAATGGATACATATACTCCAGAGGGGATGTATTTGGGCTGTGGAACAATCTCCTGAGGGGAGACAGCAGGACCCTTAAGTGTGAAAAAACCCCACAACCTCAAACCAGACCTGGCACTTGAAACTCAGGAAGTTTTGTCCCTGCCCTTCTCAGCTTCCCAGCTGGGGGAATAAGCAGAGAAAGGCAACTTCCTTAAAATTCCAGCAGGAATGCCAGGCATTCACACCCAGAGGAGGCCTGAGGGCTGTGGTGCCATCCAGGGACACCTGGACAAGCTGGAGCAGGGCCCACGGGCAGCTCAGGAGGTGTCACCAGCCCCAGTGCTGGAGCTGCCCTGGGGCAGGACAAGCCCTGGGATCCATCCAGGCTGGGCTCAGCAGATGGAGCAGCCCTGGCAGAGGGACCTGGGGGTGCTGTGGCTGAGAGCTGGACCTGCCCCACCCTGAACCCCCTGCCCTGGGCTGAGCCCCAGCCTGGGCAGCAGGGGAGGGGGATTCTGCCCCTCTGCCCTGAGCTCAGCTGAGAGCCCACCTGCAGAGCTGCCCCAGCCCTGGGCCCAGCACTGCAAGGACCTGGAGCTGCTGGGGAGATCCAGAGGAGGCTCCAGGGGGATCAGGGGGATGGAGCAGCTCTGCTGGGAGGAAAGGCTGGCACAGCTGGGATTGTTCAGCCTGGAGAGGAGAAGCTTTGGGGTGACCTAATTGCAGCCTTCCAGTGCCTGAAGGGCCTGAAAAGAAACATGGAGAGTGACAATTTACAGGGGTCTGGAGTGCCAGGACAAAGGGGAATAGTTTCCACTGCCAGAGGGCAGGGTTAGATGGGACATTGGGCAGGAATTGCTCCCTGTGAGGGTGGGCAGGCCCTGGCACAGGGTGCCCAGAGCAGCTGTGGCTGCCCCTGGATCCCTGGCAGTGCCCAAGGCCAGGCTGGATGGGGCTGGGAGCAGCCTGGGACAGTGGGAGGTGTCCCTGCCATGGCAGGGGAGCTTTAAGGTCCTTCCAACCCAAACCCTTCCATGACGTTCTGTATTTCCAAGGACATGCTCCTTTCCCAGGATATGAGTTATGTCCAACACAACCCCGTGGATTTCTCACCAGGGGCCACGTGCAGCACAGGGATTGGTGGTGACAGGCTGGCACACAGCTGTGTCACTGCTTTGAGGCCACAGTGGAGATCAGAGCAGGGAAGAAAGAGAGGCTCTGTGCAGTGCCTACCAGCAGGATGCTTTCCCAGGCCATCCAACGGATGGGCAGCACGGCTCTCCCCTGGATCCTGTAGTAATCCCCACTGTAAAGGTTCCTGCTCATGCCAAAGTCTGCAATCTTGATGGTGTGGTTGTTCCCCACCAGGCAGTTGCGAGTTGCCAGATCCCTGTGCACAAAGTTCAGAGATGCCAAGTACTTCATCCCCGAGGCGATCTGGGTGGCCATGTACAGCAGGTTGGAGTGCCTGCAGTAAAGGAAAATAGAACAGAGAAAAATCAGTGGAGGTCCCCCACACTCGAGGCTTTATTGTATTTGATGTGTTAGTGACCTGTTGGTTTATTTTCTGCCATAACAGTGGAACTGAACTGTCTCTTTCCAGGGCATGAAGAGCCGAGATCCTGGGCTGACTGAGCAGGGACAGACAGGCTGTCCCTGAAATTCAGGCCTTCACAACCTGACATCCTTGAGATTGTTTTTTTTCAATATCAAACATTAATCTCGAGATTTTCAAAGAGTTCATGCATCAAAGCACCAACTTTTTGCAGAGAGACAAAAATTAAGCTCAGAATCTCATATCTTAAAAACCACTTTGCCTGGTATTTCAAACAACACCACTACTGAATGCTTATACTAACCTAAGTGTGTCACTTCACATTAAAGAGAGTTGACTTGGTTTTAAATATGGTAAACATTACTGAAAATAGAAACAGATGCATTTTCCATCGAATTTAATTTTAATTCCTCCATTAGATAAATGAAGATTGGATTAATAAAGCTGCAGGGTGCAGAGACAGAGTTTGGACCATCAGACTCAGCATTCTTCCCACACTATTGCTCTGTGCTGTTTCCCACTGCTGATGCTCAAATGCTTCACACCACCAAGTGCTCGTCAGAACACATCTGAGAAACTGCTCACAGGTTGTATTTTTTCAGTAAAGGTCAGAAAAAGACGTCTTTGCCACCAGAACACAAAGAAAAAGGAGACCGTCACAAAATCATGCAATGGTTTGGGTTGGAAGGGACCTCAGAGATCATTCTGTTCCACCCCTGCCATGGGCAGGGACACCTTCCACTGGACCCTTCCAACCTGGCCTTGGACACTTCCAGGGATCAAGGGGCAGCCACAGCTTCTCTGGGCACCCTGTGCCAGGGCCCCACCATCCTCTGAGTAAAGACTTTCTTCCTAAAACCTAATCTAACCCAGTCCTCTGGCAGTGTAAAACCGTTCTCCCTGTCCTGCCACAACCTGTCTGTATAAAAAGTCTCTCTTCCTACTTTTTATAGGCTCCAGAGCAGTAACTCTTCCACTCACCCTGCTAACCTGGCTGTTGGCCTGTGGCACAGGAATGGGCTCAGCCTCCAAGACCCCAGGTTTGCCCTTCCCCTGCTCAGCTGTGGTTCCCTCCCTGCCTGGGGCTGCTCTCCCCATCTTTCCTGTCCCACCACAACCCTGGCAGGGTCCCATCAGCAGCTTCCTCGTGGTTCCTGCCCCCTGCTCAGTACTTCCCAAGACTCCACACAAGCAGCTCCATGAGCAGAGGAACAGGATGGGATGGGACTGGATGGGACAGACTCCTCAGCAGAGTCATTGTGGTGCCTTGGGACAGCACCCTGAAGGCAGAGGAGCAGGGCTGCCTTTGGAAGAGCAGCAAAGCTGATAGAGAAGAAGATGGGAGGGCTCAGCCTGGAGAAAAGGAGGCTCAGGGGGGACCTTGTGGCTCTGCACAACTCCCTGCCAGGAGGGCACAGCTGGGGGGTCGGGCTCTGCTCCCAGGGAACAGGGACAGGAGGAGAGGGAACAGCCTCAAGCTGTGCTAGGGAAGGTACAGGTTGGATATTGGGGAAAACTTCTTCACCAAAATGTTGTCAGGTCTTAGCACAGGCAGTGCTGGACTCACCATTCCTGGAGGGATTTATAAACCACATAGATGTGGCACTTTTGGGACATGGTGGCCGTGGCAGTGCTGGGAGAACATCAGTGATCTAACTGATTCTGTGACCAGACAGCCAGAGACAGCAGGGCAAAGAGCCATAAGGATTCAAGAATGCATGATCCCTGTGCATGAAAGGGCTGGTCACCACCCTGATGCACCAAACCCTGGCTCTGGGAGACAGGTGGAGTGGCTGGACCTTGTCACATCCACCAGATGTCCACAGTCACCAGCAGAGCCAAGCAGCTCCTTGGGCAGGGCCATTCCTGTCACTCTCAGAGCACAACCCCTTCAGAGCTGCCTCTGTGTGACACTCTCTGCCTGGGAGGGACAAAAGGACAGGCTGAGGGATCAGTGAGATAATGAAAAACTCGAGGTAGAGCCAAGAGGTGGAAAGCAAGGAAGAACAAGGCATGACAGTGCACGACATTCTCAGGTGAGAAGCGGAGATAAAGAACGAACATTTTGAGGTTTTGGCCAGGAAATAAAGCCACAAGTCTAGAGGTGAATGAGGTTTCAGGTAGGCAGAAAGGGCAGCAGACTGGAGAGAGCTGGAATCTATTTCTACTCAGATGCAAATCCTCTCTCCTCCTATAGAGCTCCTGGCATGTCCTGACTGCAGGACACCAGGTTAACACTCCTGACAGGACCACTGACAGGTCCTGACAGCAAGGCTGGTGTTGTCTGGCCATAGTAAGACCCAGCCACCTCCTGCCCAGCACATCAGAGCTGGCTCTGCCTGCCTGCCTTGTGCCTCAACCACAAATCCAAGTAATCCTTTGGGGAGGAAAAGGCTCACCAAAGGCTCAGCAGTGCTGCAGCTTCTGGTCTGTGCAGGGCTCCTTATCCAGCAGAATGAATTAGTCCTACATGACTCTCCTCTGAGGAAAGCAGTTCTGCTATAGCAGAGATGCTTTTATGGCAGATTTAATCCTTCCATTGAGGAGGGAGACAAGTGCCACTGCTGACAAAAAGTGATTTTCTTTGCCAAATATTCTCCTTCTGTTGGCTGATGAAACCTTCTCCTTACTGAAGCTCCACACTCAGCTCCTCTCATGCAATATTTTTTGGACACCAGAGAACATATGAACCTTCTTAAAAGCCTAAGAGACACTCTTGATTTTTATCCCAAAATTCTTGCTGTAATGCAACTGATTTTGATATCAATGAAATATTTGATACAAGCCCACTAACATAAAGAGATGGTCACCTCAATAAATACATCTAAGATGGTCTCTGTGACCAGAAGAGCTCTGTCAGGGACACTTCAGGGGTACACAGACCTCCAGAGGCCTCAGGAACAAGCCCACACCAAGCAGGACTGGTGTCCACATGCCATGGCAGTGGCCAGGCTGCAGGAAGGTCCCTGCTGGGAAGGCTCAGCAGATAAAACTGGCAGCTCTGGATTGCTGATTCACCCCAACAAGACATGCAGCTTCTCTTACGTGACACAGGGGATGTTGTTTGAAATGGCAAATTTGCTGTAGATCTCCCTGTGAGACAGGAACTGGTTGAGGTCTCCATTCTCCATGTACTCTGTGATCATGCACAGGGGGTCGTCCCGCACGCACACGCCCAGCAGCCGGATGATGTTGGGGTTCTTCAGCCGGGACATGATCTTGATCTCCTTCAGGAAATCATTCCTTGTGAAACAGAAAACACCTCTGAATCCTAAACTGTTCCTTTGTCTGAGGACAGCACAAGTGGGGTGTTCTGAGCTCAGAGTAATTTACACTTGGCACGCACAAGAGTGAAATGGGTTCTGAGCTCGTTCAGCACTGACCTCTCCCAGCAAACAGGATCAGTGCAGCAGTTCAGGCTGGCATTGCAGCTTCCCCTCTCCCCCACTCCCTGCTGTGTCCTGCTCCTTCCATGAGCACATGGAATGTACACCACAGACACACGACACTCCCACAGCAGTGCCCAGGCTCAACCTGTGCTTGGGGAGTATTTGCTTTCCCCCCAGCTGGTTGGCACTGCAGGTGCACTCACCTGGCTGTTTTGTTGACATCTGATCTCAGCATTTTCACTGCCACAAGAACTGGCTGGTGAGTGAATTCTGAGGATGACACTCCCAGGAATTCCAGCAGGCCATCAGCTTCACAGAGGTGCACCTGTAGGGCAGAAGGCAGAGGCAGCTGTAAGAGCACACACAGAGGCAGAACACCAGAGGAAAACAACATCACAGCCAGGTCACTGGTTGGTCACTGCTGGCAGAATGAACAAGTGGATGATCTGGTGAAGGTGACACAGCTGTGATCAGAAATGACCCAAGGCTTGGCCCTAGGTCCTGACATAGTGTCCAGGATGCAGGAGCACACGGGGATCAAAGGCAGATGAGTCCCCAACACACTGGGTTTACTGCAGCAGCCTGGGGCAGCCCAGTTCACCCAGCACCTACTGGGGATGTCCAGACAGGCCCCTGAGCCTGAATGTGTCTGCTCTGCACTAAAGCATCTCACAAACTCCAGAACCATCAAACCATGGCCTGGCTTGAGGCATTGCTCAGACTTCACTGAGCAGCATCCAAGAACTACAGTCAGTTATCCAAAATCCTCACATTCCAGAGGAAAAAAAAAGGAGAAAAATGTGTGTATATGTGTCCCTGATATGAACTCCTCACCTGTACATACACCCAGAGATAAATAGATAAATACTCTAGTGAGTACACCAAATTCGAAATTTCTTCCAATAAATTAAGGATTAATAATATCAAATTACTGCCAGGGTTGTACAGGAAGGGGTGACAAGATACTTGCATCAGAAGTTACCAGAATGTGCATCCAAATGGAGAACTGGGTGGGGAAAGCAGACAGACCTGAGGGTGTGGATAGGAAAAAGGACTGAAAAAGAGGAGCAGACTGGATGTGTCAGTCAAAGACTTGCAGCAGTGAGGGGAATGTAATGGGAGCAATAATGAATTTTGTATGAAGAGAGCAGCAAGAACTTACATCACAAGCATGGTGAGGGGAAAAATGAGACAGCAGAGAAAATGGGACAAACCTGCAGAACGGGAAGGGAGGTACAAAGATGCTGCTGCAGTCCCACAGAGAGAGAATCTGCTGTGGGGAAAGTACAGTCATGAGACCTGGGACAGGGAGGAGCCACAGGACTGAGCACAGGTAATTCCGAGGTGATGTGTCGCCAGGGAGGGGTGGTGGTGCTTCCTTGGGAGCAAGGAAGACAAAAGACTGACAGGAAGGAAAGGTAGAGACATGAAAGAAGCAATGAGCCCTGTGTAGGAGCACACAGAGCCAGAGCAGTGGAGCAGAGCACGTGATGGCCAGTTTGGGAAAGACTATGGAGGTGAGAGGGAGACAGGAAAATGCAGTGCAGCACATTTGCCAAAGAGCCTGTGATACATGGAGAGGAACAGGCTCTGAATCCATCCTCAAGGAAAATGGTGATGGAACAGCCATCCCCAATCAATACAGAGGAGGAGTTCTTACAGTTATTAGAAGAGAGGAAAGAAGAAACCAGAGGCAAACCAATGAGAAAAGCCTCTCTGTCCCACTCTTGGAGCACAGAGCAGGATGCAGGCAACAGCAGAAAGGGCTGCACTGACAGCCAGGCAAGGAGGCTGAAGATGTCAGCACCTCCCCAGAAAACAGTGAGCCAGAAGGAAGTGAGGGGACAGGGAAGGGGCTGGGGTAGGGAAGGTGGGGTGTCAGAATGGAGGAATCACAAAGATGGGAACATCACAGAGAAGGAAGCAGTCAGTGAAGGGCTGTGTTTGCCAAAATGTAATAGAGAAGCAGAATTTAGGGCTGTGGGTGAACAAAAGCTGGGAAGAAAAAAGACTGTGGAAAAGTGAGAGCAGGAGAGGGAAAGACCTGCTCAGGATGGAGCTACAGATGGTGTGAAAATGAAGCAAGGAGAGAAGAAAAGGCGAGGTGAAAACGTTGACAGCTTGAAAGGAGCTCAAGGAGCAAAGGGAAAGCTTGGCAGATGACAGATGTGTGCATCATTCTGCCTGAGGCTACTGACAAACTGGGGCTTGAGCAAGCAGCAATGGCAGAAAATATGAGGGTGCCACAGTGCTTGGGAAATGTGTGTCGTGGCTTGGGTCAGTGTGCAGAGCACCCCCAGAACCTCCAGCTGTGACTGGGAAAGCTGTTTTAGCAGCTAGGATTGGTGTTAGCTGGACTGTGGAGAGTTTCCAAACCCAGATGTGTAAAGGTGGGTGACAGCCATCACATTTGAGATGCAAAGGTCTGAATTCCCAACCCCAGGTGGAGTTAACAGAGAGATAGATAGCAAACAGAAAAAGTCTGCAAGTTCACTGTTGATAAAGACCCCAGTGGTACTGAGCAGAGCCCCACAGCTGCACAAGGCTCGGTGGCTCAGCCTGGGGGATACCAGCTTTCCCCAGGGGCAAAGACACCTTTTAACTAAAACGCTGGAATGCAGAACCCTCATAGTCCCACTGAGCAACACCTCAGAAGATCCCTCTCTGCCAGGCACCTCCTTTCTGCTGGAGAACAAGCAGCAGAGAAGGGCTGTACCTCTCCAAACTGTCCTTCCCCCAGCTTCTCCTTGAGGCGCAGCTGCTGCCGGGGGAATTCCCCCACGGAGATGTCCTTCTTGGTGAGGGAGTCCACGGTCAGCGCCGGCACGGCGTACATGTTGTTACCGGTCACGCCCTGCAGGTGCACGATGTCCGTCTCAGCATAGTGGGGGACGTTGTTCTGGAAGCCCTGGTGAGGGGTGGACTTGGTCAGGTCGGGCTCGGCGTAGTCCCCGCTGCACACTGAGGGGAGGCAAAGACAGGGAGTCACACCCGCTGCCTCCGAACCGCTGTGCCCCAGTTTCCACTCCTCCTCAGCCCGTTGCCCACTGCTGATGCTCAAATGCTTCACACCACCAAGTGCTCGTCAGAACACATCTGGGAAACTGCTCACAGGTTGTGTTTCTTCAGTAAAGGTCAGAAAAAGACGTCTTTGCCACCAGAACACAAAGAAAAGGAGACCATCACACAATCATGCAATGGTTTGGGTTGGAAGGGACCTCAGAGATGGTTTTGTTCCACCCCTGCCATGGGCAGGGACACCTTCCACTGGACCCTTCCAGCCTGGCCTTGGACACTTCCAGGGATGGGACAGCCACAGCTTCTCTGGGCACCCTGTGCCAGGGCCCCACCATCCTCTGAGTAAAGACTTTCTTCCTAAAACCTAATCTAACCCAGTCCTCTGGCAGTGTAAAACCGTCCTCCCTGTCCTGAACAGACACTCCTCTCAATGCCACAGCTCTGGGAATTTGGCCACCTGCTCCCTTGTACTGAGGGACACCTACATGGGAGACACTGCTCTGTTTTAACCAGAACAATACCTGTGAGCTGCCAGCAAATTCCTGCTCAACACAGCCTGTTCTGGCCAGCCATGAGAGCAGTCCAGAGCTCCGGACAAGGAGGCGAGTCTGAAGTGATTTTCTGTTTCTGATTCATCCTAAGTACAACCAACAATCAATTCCTGACGCAGGGATGTTGTTTGCAACATCAAACTTGCTCTGGATTCCCTCCTGCAACAAGAACTGATCAAGGCTTCCATCTCCCATGTCCTCAGGTGGCAAACTCCTCTCCCTCTTACAGCTTATTCATTAAATCCCAATATGGTCAGTATTACACAGAGCATTCTGCTTCAGATTCACACCCTGGCTCAATCCAATCAGTCTCCCTGTGCAGAATGATGCTGGATCTTAGCAACTTGTCAGAGTGAGGAATGCAGCACTGCCCTTCCGTTCACTGATGAGCACTGCCTTCACTGAGTACAAAACACTGTTGGAAACATTCCCTTCTGTGTGGGTCCAAAAGCTCCCCAGGGGCTGGAAGCCAGGGCACCAAGGACAATTCCCTGCTCTATTTCCTTCTGGTTTTCCTACAGGAATTTCAAAGAGCCCTGGCTGCAGAAAAAGGTGTTAAAGGTCTTCTCCCAGCAGTGCTGCAGGCAGCATCCCCACAAACAATGTGTGGTTGCTCTGACTGCCCAAAGCAGCTGCTAAAAGATGACCTGGGTAAAACATAAACAGTCTTCCAATAAAACAATAAAAGGCCACCACCCTCTAGTGGGACTGCTGCTCAGCTGTCACAGCTCCATGCCAAGAAGTGCCAGTGTTCCACAATACTGCCTGAGGTCCCTGGGTTACTGCACTGCACAGGAGTCAAAGATGGCAACTCAGACACTGACAAGTGGCACATTTTACAATCTGACAGAAAGAATAAAAGAAGAAACATACAGCTTCTGGAGACTGAAGATGTTACCTGAATCCTCTGCACTTTGGGAGAGCTCTGGAAGCTTTTGGAGCAGTGTAGCTGGCTGGTGATATTCCAAATCCAGTGGGAAAGCACGTTCATAGGTGGGATTTGACTGGTGGATCTGGGTCTGGTTGTTGGCAATGGTGTAGCTGTAGAAGGAGAGGCGGACAGTGGCATCCTCCTCCAGGATTCGACGTGGGGCCTGCAGAGGAGAGGGAAAAAAACCCCAAAACACTGAGGCCATGCTCAGTTGTTAAGTAATGCCTTGGCTGCAACCACAGCAGCTTCCAGTAATATCTTGGACAGGGCTGGCATCCTCCCCTGCTGTGAGAGCAGCTTCAGCTGCTTCATGGAGCCGAGGAAACTCTGTGCTTTCCACACAGTTCTGAACTCATTAGGGTTAATGAATAATTTTGAACTGGTGTCTACAAAACAGCCCCATTGTATTACCTTTTCCAACCTTTTTTGAACATATTGTTTCCAAAGAATGATGATTATAATCATCAGGAGCAGCAGAATAATAGCCACAAGGCAGCCCACGAGGATGGAGGTGTTGGAGTCATCTGCCTTCTCCCCTATCCAGGTGCTGGTTACAGAAGATGTGGTTCCTGCAATCACAGAGAAGGAGAATCTGGGGTTACAGCATCAGAGGTTTTCTGTGCCAGCCAACTTCCTACGGTCTGGTAGAGAAAAGATCTTGGGCAGCTCCCTGAACATGAACACCAGCTGTGTTCATATTTTTCTCAAAATTCTCATTTTGGAGGCTCAAAGAGCTAAGAACTGTGCAATCAAAGATTGCTGTGAGCAGAACAGATTCCTGCAGTGGATCCATCCTAGGTCAGACAGTGCTCAGAGTTTCAATGGCTCTACATAAGTCTCCAGCCCGTGCTGTGGGGCAGCCCAGGCCAGCTGAGGCTCAGGGGACTGTCACATGCTGCCCTGTGCACGAGGCACTGATCAGGTCATCCCCAGATCTCCAGAAATGGAGGGAAAGATCACGTTAACTGGGATGTTCCTGTGAAATTCCCCAACACTGGAGCCCTTGGCATGACAAAGGGGCAGAAGTCCTTACCCCAGATGCCCTCAGTAACGTTGTGCTCCATTTCCAGGAGATCCGTGGTGCTCGTGGCTGCCGTAACAAAACTGGGATTCACACTCTCCATGTCTGTGGAAGGAAAGGGAGCGTGTCAGCCCAACAAAGCCTCCCTGCAATCCCAACCCCAGCAGGAGGGGGCTGGGGTTCAGGCAGCAGATCAGGAACAGGAGGGGCTGCTGTCTGCAAGGTAAACAACAAGCAGCACCCAGGGAATACCTGCCTCAGAAATGTCCTCTCACTACAGCTGATTAGAGACTTTGGAGTAGAAAGCTACAGCCACACCTTCCCCTGTAAGTCCAGGTGGTTTTCTCCAAGATTTTTGTCTTTTTCCCTCCAGAGTCTATTAAAGCACCTCATGGCACTGACTTCTGCATCATAGTTAAGACTTAAGGAAAAAAAAGTCAGGCTCTATTTTTTCATAATCTGCTAAACTTGATCTCATCATCTCTATATATACTTGAATTATTCCTAACAAAATACTTGGTAAAGAGAAGCAAAAATCAATGTCATAGCCAGCAGGCAGCAGGGGAAGTGAAGGCAGGCACTGATCTCTTCACTCTGGTGACCAGTGACAGGACTCAAGGAAACAGCTGGAGCTCAGGGCAGGGCAGGCTCAGGCTGGAGAGCAGGGAAAGGCTCTTCCCCCAGAGGGTGCTGGCACTGCCCAGGCTCCCCAGGGAATGGGCACGGCCCCGAGGCTGCCACAGCTCCAGGAGCCTTTGGCCAGCGCTGCCAGGGATGCCCAGGGTGGGCTTGGTGGGGTGTCTGTGCAGGGACAGGGCTGGGCTGGGCGATCCTGGTGGGTCCCTTCCAGCTCAGGATATCCTGTGATTTGTGTCAAAAAGAACAACTGCTCTACAGTCCAGATTTTGGTTTCCCTGGTGGTGCTTCTGCTCATGTGCATCAGTATCAGCCTGGAAAGCATCCACTGGCCCTTTCAGCCCCTTCATTGCCCCTCCAGGCCTGTACTGCCTCCTCCTTCCCACTGCGCCACCCACAGTGCCACTCTGCTGACAACCCCACGTGTCCTGCACTCCCACACCAGCTCTTCTGCTCCCTGTGCCTCTCCAGGTGTGCCTGACTGCAGGGGCTCTCACCTGACTGGAAGGAGATCTCGCTCATCATCATCCAGGTGTCGGCGAAGAAGAAGCGGCACAGGATGGCCTTGCCCACGCGCTGCTGCAGGGGCACGGTCACAAACCTGGCACTGGGGTTTTTGTCATCCAGCACCGTGGCCACCCCCACGGGCTCGGGCTCCCAGTCTGCGATCAGCCGGGGTTTGAACAGACACTCCACCCTCTGGAAAATCTTCACCCCCTTGGAAAACATGTTGTTACAGTGCACCTGGGAAGAGGAGAACGGGTCTGTCAGAGAGGAGATTTACTGGCACCTAAATCAAGCCCCAAGGATGCTCCATTCACAAAAATTTTCCATTCCCAGTATCACCCTGTGTGAATGCAGAAGGAGTGACTTCTTCCAGTGTGCAGTGAGAACACTGGGCAAAAAGCTATTCTGAAACAGCTCTGAACTTTACCTGCAAAAGCTGCCTTAATGGTCAGATTCTGGCAGGCTCTTCAAAAGGCCCATATAAAAATCAATCAAGCAAACACTGTACTAATCTAAAGCCTTGCAGACTAATTCTCTTTGAACCTTTAACATAAGAAGGGAAAGAAAAAACACACCTAAACTCTTAGTGTTGAAAATTTGGTGTTATTTGAATTGCTTGACATAAGTAGCTGGAATTGTTAGGCCACAAATTGAACTTTGTCTGAACTACATGGCTCTGTTCTGCAAGTCAAAAATGGATTAGAGTGAACCCTGGAGCTAATAATCTGATCATTAATAATTGTAAAGATGGACTGTAGTGAAACGTGTGTAACAATCTGATCATTAATAATAGTTAGAATAGACAAAGCTGCAGCTTAAATATTACTCAAAGATCAATAGCTGGAGTGGACAGCCCATAGATTGTGCTCTGTGAACTGTAACAACCATGTTAAAAAAATGAACTACTGAACCCACCAAAACCCCCCCAGAAACCAGTCTCAGAGGCCAGTGTGGAAACAAAGACACAGCAGCCATTTGGTAATGAAAAGGGGAAGCAATAGAGAATCCAGATCCTTCTACTACTCTTGGATTCTTCTTCTGATCCTCTTGGTATGAGGGACCCCAGTGATTCTTTGTCCTTGGTCTCTCTTTTGAGGTACCAGCTCGAGCTGTGACATACCACAATTGATCTCTGCCCTTAGATGAGAATTGTGTCCCAAATTTCTTAGCATTTAGAAACTTTTAACAGCTGCAGTCTAAGATAATTCCTTCCAAAAACCACAAACCAGGACAAACCCAGGCAGATATTCCCTGACATACACCTGCTCAGGCTGCACCTTGATGACAACTAAGGATGTGAGTTTTAGGGAAACCCTCACCTGAGCCTGCACCCATCAGCTCCTTCTGGCTCAGCATCAGGCTGAGTTGTGTTACGAAGACCTGAAGCTCAGGACCACAATATCTCAGCCCTGGGACCAACCGACCAGGAACCAGAAGAAATCAGGTGACTCAAAGTCTTGAGTGTCCCTCAGCCTGCTCCATTCTCACAGCCACGGTGGTCCAACCCTCCCCAGCCACCCCAGCAATCATTTCCTAGTGGCTGTGGAGTGTTTTCCACTGTGACAGCAACAGTTTCCAAAGCACCTCCAGCCTTGAACCCGATTAATTGCTTGGCCTCTGCGAGGCCCTGCAGTGAAAAGCTGTGAAGCACTAATGAGGACAACTGGCCTGATGAGCAGCAAAAAGACAAAAGGAGGGTATTTGCATATAATTATGACCAGATGAAGCTTAGACAACAGTATTCAATAAGGTGAAACAGTCATTCATAAGCAGGCAGGAAAGCCTGACGCCTGGAATATACAATTGTGCCATACTTGGACAGGAGTTGGATGTGTTTCCATCCTGGACTGATACAGAGACATCTTCTATTTCAAACATCTCCTACTAAAGTCCAATTTTACAGCATGCAAGCCTATGCAATGCAGTTGCAATGTTGCTAACGTTTATTTTTAATACTTCCTTGGATGCTGGGAAAGCTCAGAGGACTGGGATAAAGCTAACAGGTAACAGGATGCAAACAATTATCCACAGACCACTTGGCCTGTACAAAAGAAATGCAAAGCTGAAGGAGGCAACATTCAATAAATAATGAAGATTAATTTGTGCTAATCAGAACAGCTTTTTAATTAGATGCTAGATGAAGTAGCTGTTCTTATGGTCTGATGAGTTTGGTTTATCAGGATGGTTGTGTTTACAAGACAGATTTTTGAAAGGCATCTGTCCCCAATTAGCATAGTGTAGCTCATGTATTATATTAATTTGATTAAACTTTATCAACTAGCAAGTCTTACAAATTTTAAGGCACAAATTCTTCTCTGTTTTTCTAAGAGGAATGCATTCCTCAATCAAAATTATTTGCTACTTTTTTCAATGACCTGAGGGAGGAAGCAGAATCGCTAGCAATAAAATAAACTAAATGGGAGGAAAGGAGTTTCCTAAAATAATCTCAAGGACTCACTCATGTCAGGGTAGTGAACTCAGGGACAAAATCTAAGTGATGCTTTCCACACTGGACTTTTATCCTGGACACTAATAACTTGGAACGGATTTTTAGCATGATCCCAATGCCTTAATAGCCACTGGCTCCCTCTCTCTTGGCTTGGAGGATTAATATCATCACAAGATTCACAAACAAAGAGGAATCGTCCAAAAGCAGGAAATTGGTACCATTCTTTTATGCAATTTGATGGAAAGCCTGCATCCAGATCCAGATTCTGTACCTCCAAAAGAGGAATCAGCAAAGAAAGAAAGGATTGGGTGACTGCTCCAAAAATGACCCTTGGTCTCTCCAGGAAGGCATTGAGAAATCCTGCCAACTTAGTTTACTGAAGCAAAGATTAAGAGAGTGCTTTAATCATGGTTTAGAAGCAGAATATTTCTGAGAAGGCAGGACTCTTACTTTTGCCAGCAAAAGCAGGCAAAGAGCCAACGGTTGCAAGTTAAAAATAGACAAAATAAAACCAGAGTAAGTAACCACCAAAACAATTTATTTAAGGATGTGGTGGGTTCTCCTTCATTTGAAAGCTCTACAAGAAAAGCCACCAATCCTTTTTAAAAGATCCTGCTGTTTACTACAGACTCAAAGTTCAGCTCATGCTTTTCCTGTGTGTTTAAATAATTTCCCACAGCACAAGCACAGGCTGAGGCATCCAGAGAAATGTTTGGTCAGAATGGAAGCACAGCCACATTCCTTTACCTCAGGGGTCAGTAAATCCTACATCCTAAATCCATCTCAGCTAAATCCTAAATCCATCAAACACTGCTTCCTTGGAGCAACTTTTATTCCTTCAAGCCAAATACTGGTAGGAGAGTCTGAGCTCTGAAGAAGCAAGTGCTCACCTGCTTCACCTTTCTACACTGGAAAACTTGGGATATCTCCTGCTCAAATTCTGCTGTCAGGCACTTCCTGTATCCTCCTGCTTTGGGGAGAGTACTCAAGGCCAGGTTGGATGGGGCTTGGAGCAACCTGTTCTAGTGGAAGGTGTCCCTGCCTGTGGAAAAGGGTAGAACAAGATGAGCTTCAAGGTCCTTTCCAACCCATTCAATGCCCCAAAGGGGCAACCTGGAAGCCCCCAGACCCAAAGCCTGTCCCCCTGGAGAGGGAGCACACTGAGTTACCTTCATGGAGGTGAAGTTGCGTGGGCGGTCAAACTGGAACTCCATCTCCACAGCGCCCGTGCTGAAGCTCTCGTTCCTCCAGCCAACGTAGTCATAGCCCGGCCACACGCGGTACTGGTGGCTCTGGGTGAAGTCATCCAGCCCCAGCACTCCATCTGTGAGCTGGCCCAGCCCTCCATACAGGTGCCTGGCCAGGGAGAGACAACAGTCAGCCAGAGCTCCAGTGGGACGCCACATGAGTCTTTCAACTGGTACCAGTAAAACATCAGTTTTCCTACTCCTGACCCATCCTGAATGAGAACCCGTTCACTGTTCTTATGCAGCACCACCCTGATGTTGTCTGGGCTGGGATTTTAGCATCTTTCCCAGCTTGGGAAAAAGCAGAAGTTTCTGCACTGCTGTCAAGGACCAACAGCCAAGCTGAGCTACAGGCAGAGCCTCTGGAGAACAAAAACAGACACTCTGGAAAATGACACTGTGTGTTCTCCCAACAGAGCTGGAACTGCAGCATCTCACCAAGCAGCTGCATGGCAGGAACACTGCTGCATCCTGTGCTGGGGAACCTGTGGGGAAAGTCCTGCAGGCAGGCACAGAAAGGCAGGAAAATGGCAAGTGAGACCGTGGGCAGCTCATGAGCCACAGCCAGGTCTAACTAGGATCATTTCAGTCCTCTTGCCAAGGCTGATTGGACTCTTTGCCAGGATCCTGCCTCATTCCACTCCTATGTGAGGGTGCAGAGCCCCTCATACAGTTTTCCAGCACTGTTCCAGAGTAGAAGATGCCAGTGTGGCACAGTTCTGACCCTCCATCTGCAAGTCCTTGGCTCTGCAAGTCCACCCCAGGTGAGCCCTCCTGTCACTAGAGCACAGGTACGTGTGCCTTTGAACTGCAAACCAGGATTAACAGCTGGAAAAGGCAGATTCCTACTTCCAGGCCAGTCAGGCATGTGAACCAGAGGTTAAGTAGTTTCAAAGGGTCCTGGCTTAGCAGGTTGGGTTTAGTGCCTACATCTAGAGCCCCCTGACATTCCCCAGCAGACACAGCTTCCTAAGTTTTTCCTAACCTAAGTTAACAGTAGACAGCTACGTGCAACACCTCCTCTGTACATAAACCCATATTTTGAAAATAGCCAAGTGTTACTGTACCAGCCCAGCTTGAAACCATCAGATATTAATATATAAAGACATTGTTACCCAGCATCTTCCAACATCCTACAAGCATGAAAAGGTGTTTGGGATACAAGATACCAGTGACAGGGTGAGTAGGACAGAATTTGCACAGTGACAGAGAGAGAACAGGACAACTCCTCCCACCTGCGTTCCTGGTAGCCATCGTAGGTGGAGTCATTCAGATAAACGATGGGGAAGCCAGGAGCTGCTATTGTCCCTCCTTCAGGGATGCTGTAGGATGCCAAACCATCTAAAAAAGAAGGCCATCCACCTCAGAAACACAGCAGGGGCAGCCTCCTGTCACCTGCGTGCGCGTGACCTTTTTATTTACGACACGGACCAGCAGAAGCGGTTCCACGGGCCGGGGACTCCCCCTGCACACCTGGGGACGTGCAGGGGAGCCCCGGGCAGGGCTGTGCAAGGGCTGCCCTGCAGTGGCAGGCTGGCAGTGGGTGCTCACCGTGCCAGACGCAGCCGTAGAGCTCCACCCTCATGCAGACCGTCATGGGCGCCTTGGTGACGGGGATCAGCCGCACGAAGCGCGCGATGATGGGCGGCCGCAGGTCCTTCAGCACCACGTCGTAGGTGTCTGTGTTGCCATCGATCACCTGCAGGAGGGAGAGCCTTAGCAGCAGCTTCTCCCTTGTGGAGGCCCAGGGGCCTGCCCCCGGGGCAGCTGTGCCTCAGCCCTGGAGGGGCCAATGCAAACAGGCAGAAATGCCCCTCTAGGTAAGGGTGAGAAAAGCCGCCCTCCCATGGGCCTTTGCAGCCACACGATAATGTCTTTTAAGTTCTGTTATATTAATGGTTAGTGAAGTTTATGTCACCCTGTTCAGCCCCTGTTCACCATGTATGCACCACTCCTAAAATGTTCTTCCTTCCCGTGAACCCCTTTGGCTCTGTCTTGCCGCAGTCCCCACCCCTTGTACCCTGTTGGTTCCCCTCAGTTCCTGTTCACCCCCCTGCAGCACTTTTCCCTATCCCTATTGGGCCTTGACCCTCAGATCCACCCCATTTGTCTCGTTTATAACCCTGTGCCCTCAGCCCGATCCCTGTTCTCATCCTTGATTATATTTGAGACTGTTCCCGTCCCTGAACCTCTGTTCTCATCCCTGGACCCCTTGGCTATTCCTGTTTGTATTCCTGAATAAACAGTGTTTGGATATCCAAACGGGAACCTGTCCCTTCGCTGCCTCGTCAGTGCCATTACAGCTGTGCCATTGCAGCTGTGCCATTGCAGCCAGTGCCCTTGCAGCCAGTGCCCTTACAATCCCACACTCCTGGGCTCAAGACACAAAGTCACTCTTTATGACCCTGTGACCACCACCACATCCTGTAACCATCCCTGTTGTGCTGTTGTGCTGCAGGGTGGTGCTCCTGCACGCCCTCCTTTGAGACAGGGGAGCTTCCCCAGGTGGAATCTGCAGGGCAGGAGCTGCTGCTGCTCCTCACGTGGCTGATGGGGTGTGAGGGGTGCTGCCATTTCTCCTCCTGCCCCCTGCAGACCCCCCCAGGCAGCACTGAGGGAGGAAAGAGAGGCAGCTGGGGGTGAAGGTGTGAGTAGATGTTGCAGAGAGTTCCAGTTACTGGGTGAAACCCCTTCCATCAAGGGATCTGTGGGTTCCAGCAAGAGGTAACAGAGCTTGCACTCATCACCAGTTACCTGGTGGAGGGTCCTGATGTCCTTTCCCTACGAGCCAACACAATTCCAGAGGTGCTGCAGTGTTAGGTGCTGCACAGGAGGCATCTTGGACTCAGGTGTTCAGCACCACCACAGCCACCCCATCCTGTTGCAGTGCAGTGACAGGGCAGGGACCCTCACCCTTCCCCTCAGTGCCACCACTGTCCTGGGAACACTCCACTGTTTATTTTGACTTCCCCTCCCATCCCACAAACACAGCTTTTGTAGCACACATCAAAATGTGAGGGATGAGCAATATAATGATAGCAGCAGAAAAGCTGATCAAAGGTCTGAGTGAGCAAATAATTCATTAACAAGATAAAAGCTGTTACCAAATACTGCACTGCAGACCCTGCTGGGACTTCCAAAGCACCCTTAGTGCAAGAAAATATAACCACACCCAGTACCTCTCTAGTCTGGCTTAGGTCTTCAGGCTCCACAAGCCAGCCTGTGGCAGGGTGACCAGGTCAGAGGAGCTGCAGGCCTGCAGGTGAGATTCCCAGGGGATTCCTTCCCAGGGGAAGTTTAACAGAGGCTTATGAACACACAGCCCAGAGCTCTGTGCTCAGGTCTGGAGACAGCATGAGACAACTGTGGTGAGCAGGGAAGCCTCCATTCTGACCAAACATTTCTCTGTGGGCTCAGCGCATTTCCTACTCTCTAAACTCCTTCCTCCTCAACATCCATACACCAAACACTGCTATCAGACACCCAGAAACTCCTTAATTCCCTGCCCCCCCCTCCAATTTGAAACCCCAAAGCAGGCATCTGCTTGGCAGCTTCCAGTTTAGAAACAAGTGTCTAAGAGAGGGACAGCCATGTGGTGTTTGGGACATGCACAGACAGGCAGTGAAGAGCCACAGTTCTCCTGATTTGGGGGATCAGGTCAGGGGACAAGGACAAAGAAAAACTTCAGACATCCCCTCAGAAAAAAAAGCACCTGTGCACCAGCTCCACAGTAGAAGAGCTGCCCATCTTCTGAGAGGAGCAAAGGAGATGATGCACCTCGTGTAGCATCTCCACATCCTGCAGCTGCTGTTCCTGAGCATGCTCTTACTCAGGGCCAGAAAACCCAAATCAGTGGTGTGAGAGACAAACCCAGCAGCAGTTTCCAGTCCTGCCCAGTGCTGATCCCAGAGCTCCCCACGTCAGGAATGCTGCAGTGCTGCTGGGTGATAGCAGGTGACGCACAGCAGGCGCAGAACCGAGGCAGAACACGCTGCTCCAGCAGAGCCAGCATGAAGTACAGTGCATTAAGCAGGAAGTGGAGGATGTGCCCTGCACAGTGCAGCTTCCCAAGCAGACCCAGCTGCCCCAGGCTCACCTTCCTGCCCTGGCGGTCCCTCCAGGAGACCCAGCGCTCCCCGTTCCGGCTGTAGTCGATGCGGTAGGCGCGCGCAAACTCCTTGCCCGTGGCGCGGGCGTGCCGGCCCTGGGTGCCCACCAGGGTGATGAAGAACAGCTTGTGCAGGTCAATCTGCAGGAACTGCACATCTTCAGGCTCCAGCAAACCAGCTGGGCACCAGGCTCCATCTCCCTCTTCCCTCTGTAGCCTGAGGGGAAAATCACACGTGATTTCTAACGATTAATTGAGGAAACACCCAGAACTTTGAGGACTGGGAGGAAGCAACAAAACCAGCAATGGCTACCAAATACCTCTGCCCTTTGGGCTGATGGTCTGTTGGGACTCAAATCCTACAGGCAGAACTGCTCCTCAGTCCCAGATACCTTTCTTTAACTACTTGGAGTAATTTCTTCCCCAGACATCAATTTCCACATTGATCAGAAACAATCCTGCTGCTCAGTAGGGAACTGCTCCCTGCTCTCCCTTGCTGCTAAACCTCACATGGTAAGGCCTGAACTTCTGCTTGACCACCTCCTGCATCTCCACAAAGCTCAAAGAGGAGCCATCTTAAAAATACATTTTAGTGAGAAAAGCTCACTAAAGTTGAAATTGAAGGTTGAAATTGTTCTGGGTCATTTCAATGCATGCTGCACAGTTCCTGCAGTCATCAGAGCTGCTGGTGTAGGATGCTGCCAGGAGAGTCTCTGCTCCTAAGCTGAACATTGTGAGAGCTGCAGTTGTGAAAAATTTATCTACACACCAAAAATGTGTGGTGTGCAACACCACAGCAACAGGGATTTCTTAGCCAACTGCAGGGCCTTGCTTTCAGACAGCTACCTCACTTCCAGCTGATGGGATCAGTGAGGGCATCAGAGAAGGTGGTACCCAGGAGGAGACACTGAGTCAAGGCTCAGGCCAGAGAAGATCTTAATCTCTGGCTGGTCAGCTGTTCCTGCAAGCCTTCCTTACACTGGAATAACAGTAAAAGAGGCTCTAGAAAAAGCAGGAGGGGTGACTGAAGTGACAGGGACAGACATCTGCCTGGGATAACTCTGACCTCTAACCAAATGAGGTCAGCTTCATGCCTTCACCCTGTGGACATCCAGCTGCCCCAGCAAAGAGAGGATGGTAACAGATGGCAAGTGATGCCCAAAGTGTTTGCAGCACTGGATAGAAGTCATACTCGGAGGGAAAATCTCCCAGCTTGAAAATCCACAGGCCTGTTCAAACACTATTAAAACACAGCACACAGCATCACTGCTCTACCACAGACTAAGAAAAAATAATATTTGAGCACGAGGAGAATTTTATGATTTTGGACTGCTTGAATTCATCATAAAAATATAAGTATCATAGTTAACTTGAAATTCCTATCTGACTTGCACCAAAGCTGTAGGAATGTTTGATATCACCATTACAAACAATTCTAAGGAAAGTCACATTTGCAACTCTTTTGTGAATCATCAGTTAATAGCTTTGAGAGAAATAAGATTACCAAAAAAAAAAAAAGAAAAGCAAAGCTTATGGTAAAGACTGTAGGCCTCCTTGACAGTGAAGAAAATAATTTAGCTGCTTGCTTAACAATTCCTTAACTCTGCATTTCCAAGGTTTTTGAGGCAGAGTGAGCACAGCCCATTTCCTCAATAGGATACTGTTGAAAAGTTCATCCTTGTAAAGGATTTCCTATGATTTAGTTTAAAGCACTCCACAAGAATCCCAGGGGCACTGTCCCTGGCTGACCTGTAAATCACAAATCCTTTGGAGATTTTTTCACAGAGGGACTGAAAGGTGGAGGTCAGAGGCAACCCCTGAGTCTCCAGTCCCTGCTCACAGCAGGCCCAGCTCCAAGGCTGCCCTGTACTGCTCAGGGCCTGGTACAGCCAAGTCCCCAAACACTGAGACATCACCACCTCTCTGGGTCCCCATCCCATCACTTCATTCTCGTGGAGAAGGATTTTTTTCCCTTAATATTTAACCAGAATTTCCTGTATCACACGTGTGACCATTGCCATTGCCTTGTGGCCTCTCACTGCACACTACCCAGACTGAACATGGAAGCAGCAAACAAGGTTTTAAGGGTGGGGGATCTTCTTCCTCAACCACATATTGGGTATCCAGGGGGAAAAAAAGGACTCAATGTGTTGTCAGAGCTGAACCCACCGTGCATACTGGGGCCCTGTGGAGTCGTACCACTGGCTGGAAGCAGTGATGTCCTCATCCCGGATGGTCCCCTCGTGCATCCCCAGGGGGTAACGACAGATGGCTGCAAACGGGAGCACAGGCAAGCAGACAACACAGATCAGCTCTCATTTCTTCTAAAACCACCAGGCAGGTTTCATTAAAAGGCTATCACGCCCAGGGAATAAACATGGTGATGTTAAAATAAAGAGTGAAAAAGAAAAAGGATTCTATACATCATAATTATCATAAACCGAAATGATAAGTAATGCATTAGACTTACAGTATCACTCAGCAGAGCCCAGGCAAGGCAAAAATTTTAGGAAGAAACACTTTAAGAGCATGAAATCCCAAACCATATTGTTACTGGTTGCATGGGCCCATTTTACAATGGCAAATTATTCATCAATAATGATGTGACATAAAAAGGAAAATTTTGTTCAAGATTTTTCTTCCCCTGGAATAAACTGGATGCTTGACTTGTGTCCAAATGGGAACAATTATTACCTTCACCAGTTCAGATCCAAGGGAGAAGTTAAACATCCATTACAGGTGACAAGTCATGGAAACATCTGCTCTGTCCTGGAGTTCACATCTGACCACGAGCCCTTGTCCATCCATCCTGCCTCATCCCACTCTGCCTGCAGCCCCAGCTGGAGCAAGCATTTCTGCCCAGCACAGGAATACTCTCAAACTCTGTGCCTCCAGGGAGCACAGACACAACTGGCTCAAGCCATGGGTCTCCAAAAGCTCCCCACAGCAGTACCCTGCAGATGCAGCTGACAAATCCTAGCTGGCCTTGAGGTTCTCTCTCCTGACAGAAGTTTTTAATCATGTCCTGGAGTATCAGAGACATTTGGGAAAATTCTAAATTTTCATCTATTCACTGCCACACTGCTGCAGCCACAGGAGCAGTTTTGGCTGCCTCTCCCTCAGGCAGGGCTGCCCTGGGTGTCCTCCTGGTGTCCCAAAATCCCAGAATGGGCTGGGTTGGAAGGGACCTCAGAGATGATCTCCTGCCACCCTTGTACCAAACCTGGATACTGCTCAACAGCAGTTGCACTTCAAGGATCCTCGTGGGTCCCTTCCAACTCAGGAGATTCTGGGATCCCAAGAAATCCATTCAGCAGGTTCAGAAGCTACAAGACAAGACAGAGGGATGAAAACCACCTTGCTGTTATCACTACACAGAATAAAGCACCTCAGGCTGAATAACTGCCTGACAGATCTGATGTAGAAATGTTTGCAAACAGAGGGTGGTGCTTCAGTAGGGGTTGCCTGCAGCTGTTAGGCAGTGAAAGTGTGATGTGCTGAGTATTCCTAAATCACTGGGTAAAGGAGCTGGCTGGTGAGGTGACAACATTTCCTAAGGATACCCAGTTATTTAATATTAAAAAATATTTAATATTTTAAAAAATCATGGGAATATCTATAAAACAAACTAGAATCAGCATTACAGCACTGCCTGTATTCATGGTCAGATGCCAGGGAGATAAGGAATAGAGCTCTTGCTCCTTCCTTCCCTCATCAAAAGGCAGAGAAGGCAACACAGATGATGAAGATCAGCAGCCTCATCTTTCCAAAAGGGTTTACTGAAGTATGACAGAGATAATTTATATTGAACAATAGATATCCTCACTGTCTCTCAAAACACCAGAACCAGGAGGCATCAAAAGGTCAGGCAGGAGAGTTCAAAACCAGAATATAAATCCTTAACCTATTAAACACTCCAGTTTCCCATGGGTTCCAAAAACCAGCTGAACAAACTCACAGCCACCACAAGCAAATGAATACCCAAGCAGCGGCTCTGGAAGCTGCAGTGATCTGAGGATATCCCTGGGGTAAAGCTCTGCTGTGTGCCAGCCCATCTGTGCACCCTTTCAGAACCAGAGGGATGGGACCCTGCTGGAGTCAGGCCACTGAGCTGGGTGTGCCCCTGGTGTCACCCACAACATTCACAGGCCTGGGGTTTGCCAGGAGGCCTGAATTCCCTGGGAGGAAACTGGTGTCTGCCTGGGATCAAGAACAATTGTGCCTGCTGAAAGCCAACCAGGTGCTCCAACTACTGCTCTTACACTGCACAATCAGGTTATTTGGGGAACCAAAGCAGCCTCAGCTGTCTTCACTCTCACCTGTCCCACCACAGCCCAGTACAGCCTGATCTGTGGCTGAACCATGGGTAAATACATGGACATTTTCCAGAAGGGCAGGGTCACCATCTGCAAGCAGAAAGTGCTTTCTGTGCTCCTGCAGTGGGAGTCCTGTGTGGCCACACCTGATTTCAAGGTCAGACACATAGTGGCCACCAATGCCAGATGGAGACCTAGTTGGGAAGGACTCTGGGGGACTGAGTCTTCTGCAACCCTGAACAAAACCCATTTGTTCACAACCCCAGGGCTGGCAGCACAACCCAGTGTGTCCTTGGCATTGAGGGATGGACTCTGTGGGTGGCCACAGCTCTCACCAGAACCAGCAGCATGAGGCTCTCACCAAATGCACCTATCTTGAGCAAAACCATCCTTGGGTTCTGTTTAGGTGCCACCAGGACTCCTGACCCTTTACTGTGCACTCAGGAAACACTGGGGCTCAGAGAGGTGGCCCAACCCATCTGTCAGTGAGGTCACACAACTGCTGAAGACAAGAAGACTCCCCAGGATTTGCTACACAGGTCTGAAATCACCCCCAAAGCAGCCCCTGTGGGTTATAGGGCAATGCAGGACATGCTTCTGGCTGCTCCTGGAGCAGGTCAGGATAATCCATGGAGCCTGTGGCATCCCAGCCAAGAGCACCAGCTGGGCCATGGGGCTGGAATCTGTCTGGGAAGAGCAGGGCCAACCTCGGGCAGAGGCATCGGAGCAGCTGGGGCAGCTGAGGAAGCAAAGCTGCCTGAGGATGTCACAGGCAGAGCTGAGAAGTGTGAGGGGTTATTTCTTGATGGAAGAGAATCCTGCAGGAGGTGGAACCACAGACCTGTGCTCAGAGCCCACCCGCTTCCCTGGAGCTGGTATGGAAGAGCTGTTCCTGCACCAACCACCATCAAAAGGAATCTGCATGGGGCTGACCCTCCAGCTGCCACCCCTCCTCTTCTGTGAGGTTTAACCCCCAGAAGCAGGTGGCAGCCCCAGTTCCACAGTGGGTGTGTGCTGGGGTGCACAATGCAGGGAATGCTGTCTAACAGGGAGCACAGGAATGCTGCTGAGCTCCCCCACAACCCTCACTTCACTTCTGGCTGGTTGCAGCACAACCTCAAACCTCTGCAAATATCCACAGGCCAGAGCAGGATCAGAGCCAGCCACAAAGGGCTCCAAACAAACAGAGCCAGCCCCAGCAGAGCCAGCACCAGCCCTCAGGGTAGCACTGCTGCCTCACCACACCTTCAGCCAAGCTGGAAAAGGATTAAACTCATTTATTTCACACACTGTCTCCAGCTCAAAACACCTCATTACAGGAATTTTTGCAACACATTGCAGACCATTATATTATTCATTTCCATCATGACTGTAGGATAGAGGTCCTGCCCTCCACAGGGACTCACAGGCTCATATCCCTATCCCCACCCTGTCTTTGTGCCAGGTGAGGTTTTCTCTCTGTCCTTCCACACTTCTCTCTCCAGAATGCCCCTTGCTGGCTGGAGAGCTGTGGCTGATGCTTTGCTAACTGGTAATTTGTTTTCCACAGCGAGCACAAAACCTCTGAGCCAGCTGGGAGCAAGGTTTGCTCTGCAGGCCACACAGTCAAAGCAATGGAAGGATACTCAGAGCCCAAGACAGGCCTGGGTGGGCAGAGAAAGGAGGATGTCCATGTGCCTGGGCCTTCCTGGGACTGGCAGGAGTGCCTCACTCCAGCACAGCTGTCCAGGAACATCTCAGTCCACAGGACATTTGGAAAATACGTCAGTGGTTATCTCTACATGCAACCTTTACACTGCACCCCCACGAGAGCCAAAGAAAGGCTGAGAAGGAGCACACGAAAGGTGGGAGAGGAGCCCTCCCCCAGCCTGGCAGCTCCCTACCAGGGTTGACTTCGGTGCCAGAGGGCTCAGGCAGGGAGGCCAGCAGCAGCATGCAGAAGATCATGGTAGCAACTGGAGGTGCTGCACAGGGTCAGACGAGTCCTTCAAAGGCAGCAGCTGCCATCTACATCTCTGAAAGACAAAGCAAAGAGAGAGGATGAGCCCTCCAGAGCCAGGACTTCTCTGTGCTGCAGGGCTGCTGTGTGTCATTGCCTCGTGATGGGCTGGGCAATCTTCCCTGCCTGCAAGAGTGTCTTTGACCTCAGCCCTGCTCTGCTCATCACCAGATCAGAGCCTTAGTGAAGAACCAATGATCACTTGAGTGTCTGCACCACCCCTAAAGCTACCAGGGCAGTCCATCTTTCAGGCCCTCAGCTGCCATGACGTGTGGATGGATGTACTCTCTTAACTGCTCTTAAACAAGTCCAGTGCAAAGTAATCTCTCCCTCATCAATACTTCACTTCCCTTACTAAATCAGCAAGTAGTGAAACTGCAGCTACAAATGAACCTGAGCAGTTCATTTGTACCAGGCTCCCCAAGCAGGCTTTATCCACCTAAACCTTGGCACCACGTAGCCAAGTGGGCACCTTGGAACTTGCCACACAACTTTAAGATAAAGGTCTAGAACAGGGTGAAAATCTCTCCCTGCACATCCACACTGCTGCCAAAAGGGCATGTGCACTCACAGGGGTGAGCACACTTCATTTCCTGTTTGGAAACAAGGAAAATAGCACAGGCCTAAACACTGGCAATTTCATTGGAAAGCCATGATAACACCTAAAGGAACAGGAGGTCAGATCAACAGTTATGTGAATTCTTTGTGTCCACATTCACTACAAAGAGCCTTGGGAGGCTCCCACCCTGGAGGATAATTTTACAGAAGGCAGTTTTAGAGGCTCTGTCTCACAATGGAATGCCAGGAGAAAAGAAAACAGAACAAATCAATAAATGTGAAGTTGCCAGGACCAGAAGGTGTTTGCTCAAGAATCCTCAGAGTTTTAGTAAAAAGCAACCCTGAATGTTGGGATTTGTTAGTGAAGGAGGAGAGGCAATAAAAGGGCCCATCACTGTGCCAGTGCATGCATGCAGGGAGCATCAGATGCCATTAGCTCAGAGGTTGGTAACAAAAGGCTCTCTTCTTCCACCCAACATAATTAAACTGTACAAGTCACAGCCCTGAGCTGCCATGGATACCCAAGGGACTGGATATATTCACAACAGATACACCACAGCTCCTTAAATCCAAAGGTAAAACCTTTGGCTTGGGAAATCCCCCAGCTGCAGATTGCTGGAGGCCCAGAAGCTAAATCGGGGTTAGAATCACTGGAGCTTGCCCTGTTTTTATTCTCTTTCCTAAGGATATGCTACTGGCCATTGTCCCTGCTGGATTCCATCAGAAAAAAATGGCTCTGAGCCTGAAAAACAACTAAGGGCCTTCTTGGGAAGGGAGCCAAACATGCAGGCAGGAGGGGGAGCTAATGCTGGGTGGCTGTGCCTTGCTAAGCCCAGCCAGGCAACCAAAAAACACCTTGAAATCAGCAGGTCCCTCCTGCTTCAGCCACCTCCTGGCTCCCTACATGAGCACCCTGGCCAGGGCTGGGAAGGGGCTGTGGTCCCGTGGCATCCCCTGTGGTGAGCCTGCAAAAGCAAAGCACAAGCCCAGATCTCAGCAGGAGGGTCTGGCCACCACAGAAGAGGTTTTGACCAAGCACTCTGCAGCTGTTTGTGCAACCAAGGTCATCCTTCCCCCCTGGAATGGAAGGAGGTGATGGCTGCTGAAAACACATCAATTCCCACCATCCCAGGGCAGACTGCAACTCCTACAGACAAGAGACTTTAGTACTCAACAGGAGGGAGACTTTTGTTTTAGGGCAGAGTTTGAAGACAGACTTGGTGGGTGTTCATTTATGCAGGTGATTTGCTGAGGTGTCCTGGGAGCTCCCAAAGCTGGACCTGCAAAGGGAATTGCAGAGAGTTCAGCACTGGGGGAGACAGTTCTGCCACAGGACCTGAGAAAGGGACCTGCTGTCAACATCAAGGCTTTAACTTGAACCACCTTCCTGGAAGAGGTGATGGGAACTCAGCAGAGACCTGTCTGGTGCTGCCCTGACCGTGACCCAAGTCAGCTGCACCAGATGGGTGAAGTCCAGGGTAGATCCCTCCCGTGGGGGCCCAAGGTGGACTAGCCACTGACTAGAGCTGCAGCTTGTTGAGGAGGCCCTGGAAGGAGAACAGCAGCTTGGAGACATGTCCCAGGTGACTTCTGAGCTGCTTGTTTCAAAGCTCCCAACAAGGCACCCTCACATGGCCCATGACATCACACACAGACTGCACACCCTCCCCTGCCCTCCAGAGCCTGGCAAACTGGGTGAGCTTCAAGACTCAGGCTGCCTCCACCAAAACACACAGGGGTTTCTCTCTAACCTGTCCAAGGATGGCTGGAAAGCACTGAAATAGGGATTGTGGTTAGGTTGAGAGCCCAAGCCCTACTGCTGAAACAAGAAAGAAATGAGAGCAGCCCCAGACACCAGTAATTGTTCAGATGCCCTCATTTCCCATTTGGTCCAAAAGCCCAGCAAAGAAGGATCAAGAGCAGGGGATCATCCATCCTCTGCCATCAGCACAGCACTCACAGCCCAGCTGGGATGGGCTGCAGGCACTGGTGAGGGGCTCACCTTGAGACTTTCCTTTCACAACAGAGTAGTTGTGCTGTGCCCCCTATCCTCTCAAAATGACAACAGCCACCAGTGTCACAGCAACTGAATAAATGCACCACAAACAGCACCATTATCTCATCTGAACAACACCACAAGTGCCCAGTTGTTTGATGCAAGTATCAGGCTGTGTTCTGAATGACAACTTTTGTACTGCCACAGAGCCAGTCACATCATTTAACCACCTGAATGTGATGATAAGAATGTAAAATATCAGGAGGAATGAAGTGTGGGGACAAGGGAAATCAGACTGAAATGCCCAAGCACCATTTCAGGTCCTGCCAGCAACCAGCATTGGAGAAAAGGTACAAACTAGGGGGCACAAATAGGTGTTGGTGCCACCCTGAGAAACAGGAGCTTCTCAGGAATTGACGGGCACATGGACCTCTGCAGGTCCACAAAAGTAGCGTGGCCTGGGGGAACTGCAATCCAGAATTGGAAGATGTGGCCATAGAGGCCAGTCTGGCATCCAGGAGAGGAAAGGAAAGCTCTAGAGCTGACCTAGAGCTCACCTGTCAGCACCTCTGTGCCTACAAAAGCTGGCTTTGAATTGGGCCCTTGCCTGAAGCGTATCCCAGATGAGCAGGATGAATCCTCTCTGGATGTGTCTCCATTGTTGACAGAGGAAAAGGCTGGTCTGAACTTGTGCTGTCACTCCCAGTTTGGTTACATGAATTCTCACCTTTGTATGTGGCAGTGAACTGTTTCCAGCAGTTCAGCCCTGCACAGGGAGCTCAGCAGCTGCTTCAGGTTCTGCTGGGTTTGTTTCTCCCACCACATTTGGTTCCTGGACCACCAAAGTGCCTGTCAGTGAGTCCCAGGAGAGCTGGTGCACAGAGGGAGCAAACAAAGCATTTCTCAGCTTTTAGTGCTCCACAGCAGCTGCTGTTCTAAGCAAAGTCAACAAGAGTGTTTTCACACCTTCAGAAGGAGGTTCAGCCCCACTCAGGAGCTCCAGCTGCAGAAATCACTGCTTGAAGAACTACTGATGTTCATTGGTGCTGAGTCTTAATCTCATGCAGGAGTAGATGGGATTCCCAAACTGCACACTTCCCAGAGCTAGGACACACTGGAATTACTACTAAATACAACCCTCTGTACAAACTGCTTGGAAATTATCTTACTGAGGACTTTTTCTGTGTAAATGGCTCAATACTTTTCTTTCAGCTGCCTTAGAGTCCGTTGCTGTGCTCATGCCTATCTTCCCACCCTGCCCACACATACACACCAAGTGCCAAAACTACAGCACAAGCCCAAAACCAGCAAAAACAGGATTAGCAACATCCTCTGAGAGGCAAGAAAGTGTTAAACTCTGTTCCCAGGCCTGACTGGATCAAGTTGCTAATTGCTAACAGCTGGCTGCAGGAGAATAAAATCCTGTTACAATCATTGGGAAAGTGGAAAAAAAAATCGACTTGTTGAAAAACTCACCAAGAAATGCAAAAGAGAGCACTTTTCCCCAACAAGCCCAGCAGATATCATGCCTGAAAAGCCAGTCCATGCCTGCACAGAGGAGCAGCTGGCTGTGACCCAGCGCTGTCCCCGGCTCAGCAAAGGCTCAGCGAGCACCGGAGGGAGCTGTTCTTCAGTGATGTGCATGAAGAAGGTGGGGCTTGGAGCTCCTCCAGGTACTGTTCCCCCTCCAGAGATCCATTACAGAGATCTGGCATGTTTGCAAGCCTCTCTAGATCCCAAGTGAAACAGGCATTTGTTTTAACTGGTTTCTTTGCAGATCATTACCCCGGAGTGGGACCTGAGGGCTTGCTGCAGGAATCCCATTCCAGATGCCCAGGGCTACGCCAAGAAACTCCACGGTCGTGGGCAAGACAGAGGGTATCACACACAGAGCTCTGTGTGCAACAGGAGGAGCTATCCTGAATCAAAGCATCCTCAGAAGAGGCCCAGGAACAATCAGGAGGACTGGACGGCATCTCCTACCATTCCTAAAGGAATTCAATGGGGAGGAAGCAAAGCTAGTAATTGGGGCAATATCTGATGCTTGAAGAAATAAGAGGCTGGGAAGTGTGATTTCCATTTTTCTAGCTCCAAAACAATGGTAGAGCATTTCTCTTTGCCTCAGAGTTAATCTGAGAGACCCCAGCCCCAGCAGTCTTCCCCTGGAACACACACAGCCCCAGCTTGGACCAAACAGAATTTGGTGATGAAAACGCTTAGCAGAAAGAATTTTGATCACTTTTTTAAATGTTCTGCTTAGTTTACAATTCAAATACTGGCACAAGACTGAAAAAACAGAGCAGGGCTGCTGACCAGAGAACATGGCCACCCACTCCAGCAGAACTGCTGGAGGGTGAAGGATGAACCAAGCCATGCTGCCTGTGCAGGAGCCCTGGGAAAATAAGGCAACAAATTTCCCCTCAGGTGAACTCAGAATGTGGTATCTCTCTCCCTGGATTCAACCAACCAGGCAGCAGTGGAGAGGTCTCTATATGACACGTGGATGACACCTGGACAAACCAAGTGCCAACGGTGACACCAAAAATCTTTGTGTCAGAGGAATCGGGGAGCAGGCCAGGGTCAGCAAGATCCTGGCATGAAGTGCAGGGCTGCAAAAGGAGATTTGGGATTTAGGCACCAACAGAGATGTTCAGAAAGAAGGAAAACCCATTGCAATGTTAGGAACACGGTGGGGGACGTTGGGCAGAAATAGTGACACCACCAAGTGATGTCCAGAGCAGCAACAAGGCTGGACAGATAAAAGGAAAGAGATTTTAGCTGAAAGGGTTGGGTTAGTCAAGATACATGTGAGAAGTAAGCCACAGGAACAGGGAAATTGAGACAGGAATAGGCTCCACCATAATCTTTGAGGTGGCATTAGGAGACCTGTCACAAGAGACACAACTGTGGGACTAAAGGACAGTATTCAGGAGTGGCACTTGGGGTGGGGGCAGGGACACACAGCTGAGTCTGAGGCAGTGGCAGAAGAATGGGAACAAGGCCTGGGTGTACTACTCTTGAGAGGTGGGGAATAGGCCTGCCCTGAGGCTGAGGGGGGTTTGAGCCTTGTTTTCCATGTTGTAGCCAAACACCTCAGTGGGGTTATGAAGAAAGTGACACCTCACTCCTGCTAGATTTTAGGAGAAAAACGGCACTGCAGTCACCCACACCATAGCACCTAACACGGGGAGGAGCTTCAACCCCTGGACTCAGACATGAGGCAGTGCCTCACCTACAGCCCAGAGAGGTGCTGGTGTTCCTGCACCAATAAATCCTCCAGCTTTTTCCCACTGCCTGTCAGCCAGTCCTACAGGAGTGGGGTGTCCTCAGTTTGTGAAACTGCCCAGAGCACTTCTGTCACAAAACCAGACTGGGGGATAAGTGAACATGCATTAAATGTCATTTAATCCATCCAAGTAACAAGGCCAAACTTAGAAACCATTAGAAAGACAAAGCTAAAGGTAAGGAAATGCAAGTTCACTGCACCACAATGGTGGTTTTTAGCTCAGCTAAACCAAAACCAAAGCTTCCCCACCAACCCAGGGCACTGGGAACTCTGTGCTCATCTCACCCGAGGAACCTGGAAGCACTTGCAGTGACCCAGCCAGACCTGCCAGGGCTCTGCTCAGGACGTGGCCATTCCCCAGGAACCCTCACCCAGCAGCAGGGGTAGGGCAGCCTCCAGCACACCCTCCAAAACACACATCCCCTCAACTGCAGAGACTCCAGTTCCCAACCCCAGGCTCCAGTGCCACTGTTCCCGTAGGACAGAAGTGGCAGGAGAACAAGACTGTGCACAAACCAGCAGCTCCAAGTACCTCCCATCTCCCTGCCCAAGCAGCAGTGTCCCTTACTGTCCCTTTCCAGAGCTCTCTTCCCACCCTGACAGGCCCAAACAGCACTCAGCACACCGACATTTTCACTGTTCCTAAACTGGCATCTCTCGCCAGCTTTTTTCACTTTTTTTTTTTAACAATCCTTAAAATATATCAACTAAAAGTCAGCAATAGTTCTCTCAAGACCTACAATCTTCCAGGGCAAAGTCTCACATAGCAACCATCCCCACGACATGCTAACCACAGAGATGACAGATGGGGTATTAAGAGCACTCAATCTAAACCACCTTCCCCCCTCCCTGTTCTCAAGGGGCTCCACCATAACCTTTTACTTAACTGTGCTCAAACGTGCACTCAGAAGGAGATCAGGTTGCTGAGTCGCAGAATTATTTGGGCTGGAGGAGATTCCCAGGAGAGCATCTAATCCCACCTCCTCCTCCAAGCAGGGTTAGCACCAATTTCAGAGCAGGGCTCTGGGGCTTTGTCCAGCTGTGTCTTAAAAGCCCCCAGGGATGGAGGCTCCCCACACCTCTCTGGACAACCTCTCCCACTGCTCAGCTGTCTGAAGAAGGAAAACTTTATCCCTCTTTATCACAAGGCAGAAACTCCTGTTATCTCATCTGACGATCACTGTCAATCCTCCCGCTATGCACCTCCTTGATAATCTGCTCTTGGGTATTCCAGAGCCTCCTCTGGTCCCAACTAAACCACCCTGACTCCATCAGCCTGCTCAGGGAAGCCAACATTCAGTATTAATTTACTTAATATTTTCTCCCAAGTTTATCCCCGGTGAGACAGAGGCTCCCTCCAGGCTGTGAGACAGCTCCAGTCAGATTTTGCCACGACTCCCACTGGCTTGTTCACAGGGAACTCGGGAATAACTGAGTTTGTCCCACGGTGATGTCAGAGCGTGGCAGGAGCACAGCTCCTCAGCCCTCTGCCTACCAGTGCAGGGATCACATTCCCACTGGGAACTATTTTTGAGGGGTATCGGGTGGCACTTTCTAAATCAGCTCGTTCACCACGGTGCTGGGCAGCGACAGCAAGACTGGGACTGCCACCCTGGCACAGGGCGAGGGCAGGGGCTGGCATGAGGATCTGAGCCCACCACAACTGCTCAGGAGGGAGTTCCTCAGCTCAGAGTGCTGAGGCATGCAGGAAAGCACGAAGGACACGCCAGGGGTCAGTCCCTGGCCAGGGGATCCAACACAGCCCTGCTCCCAAAGCAAAGCCCCTTCAGCCTTTGGTTGACAGCAGGGTTGCATCCCTCGGAATCCAGGTATGTGATGTCAGTGCAGCTACTTTTGGCAGCCAGTGCTGGAATCTCATTAAACCCACAATTTGAGGGGGTTTTTCTGGACATGATCTGCTTTCCATCAGAGCACAGGGATCGCTGAGCATGCTCCTTCTTTAATGTGACAGAGGTTGGTCTCCACTGCCCGCTGGTTACCTGCTCCCTTCTCCATTTTAAAACACTGCTACAATTTGTGTTTTCCCAAACTTCTGCAACTCCTTTGGTCTTCCCAGATTTATTACAAATTGGCTGCCAGGATTCAGAAAGCTGCTTTGCCAATTTGTTTTAAACAAACAGGTTCCAGTGTTGCTCAAGTTCCAAAAGACTTTGAAATGTTATCTTGGGTTTAACACCCTCCCTGGTTACCAGTGCAACGGGAGATATTCCGAGAGAATATCATGCAGCTTCTCCACAAAAATGGGAAAGAAATGTTTTACTTCTCTGCATTGTTATCAGCAATCAGTTGGCTTTAACCTTTCCCAACAATATAAGCACTGCTGATGAAATTTATTTTGTTTTACAGATATTAAAATATTTCTCACTGCCCCATGATGTATTTGCTGTGCTTTTTCAGTTATCTTTAGCTTTCCTTATCAATTGCCTACCTTCAAAAATACCGACTTTACAGTAACAAGTCCTTATCTACAACCTTTGTTTTGCAAATTGCTCACAGTTGAGCCTATTTAAAAGCTAAAACATGATTACTGCGGCAAGCTCTTTGCAAAACCAGAAGAGAAGCAACACTTTGCACAGAGCTGCACACAGTACCTGAGAACTGCTGATTTTTGCAAGGGTGGAAGCCAAACTCCGAGACAGTTCAGTGAAAATCAAACCAGAAACAGGATTTTGGAACACCTACTAATTGAGCTGCCCATCTAGTCTCCCTCAAACCACCACAAAAAGCTACATTTTATGAGTTTTGCAACTTCTCTTGATATTTGTAAAAATAAAACTCAGAGCACCTGTAGCTGGCAAAGAGCCCCTGCCCTTTGCTTGAAGAGTACTATGGGCTCTGCTCCAGTGGCACCAAAAAATGTTAATAAAAATGAAGAGCCATGCCCTACAGCCACAGGAAGATACCAGACTTCAAGAAACTTTTCCAATATCAGAAAGAAACATCACTTATCATCCTTCACTGCATCCCACAGGTTGCAATAACTCCAAACACCAAAATGCAGAGAGTGGGAAGTGCTCCAGCCCTCCCACAGCACCCCAGGAGCCAGAGGGGACAGCACAGGCTGTGACCTCCGTGGGGACCATTTCTCCAGAGGCTGAGCACAACCTCCAGCCAAGGCAGCCAAGGCTGGGTACACACAGCTGTTGCATTTGGCTTGAGCAAACTTTGTTTATGACCCAAAGCAGTTTAAAAGTTTAATTTATGAAGTGCCTGGCAGTGATGGGAGCAGTGAGTGGCAACACTCACACATCACCTGAAAAACAGCACCAAGCCTGCAGACCCCTGCAGGGATTTCCAGGCAGGTCCAACCATGTTCCACTGAGTTTACTATTTACTAATACAGCTGTGCAAGATAAATGTTAACTTTCCATGTACAGCAATGAAGTTGCCATTAATTAAACATTCCAGCAAAATACCTACCATGACTAGAGACAGCTCAGAGATCTTTGCTTACCACAATGTATTTCAAGCAAACAAAGCAAATGTTCTGCTTATAAACAAAGGAAAAGCCAAGAACACAGAGAAAAAGCTCAAGCAGTATTTCACAGCTTGGGCAAGGCAGAATGACCAATTCTGATTAAATTTTCTCGAGACAACAAAAACCAGAAGCCCACAGAAATGTAATAAGATTTAGCAATTACAAATAAGGCAGGTAGCAGTAGGAAAATCATGGCATTTTTTGAGGCAAAGGCAAGAGAAACAGGAGAGATGAGAAGGAAAAAAGAAACACGTAAAACAATTATGCCAAAATAAAAAAAAAAGGCCCCCATTTACCTCTTCTCCATATTGAAAATGAACTGAAATTAAAGAACAACAAATTAAAACCGAGGAAATGAAATTCCACAGCATACCATGTGCATTGAGCCTCTGGGACATATTGCCACAGAGCAATGTGGGAGTAATTCAATAAAATATTGGAAGTAGATCTCCATAATAAGAACATCTGTGATTCCATTAACAGAGTGAAAGAGAGCACACTGGAGAGAAATTTTCCTCCAGCCAGGCAAAAGCAAACCAGTAACTCATGTGAGCAGAAAGGTGGCTCCTGCAGGGCAGGTTGTCCCACACTGGCTGCACTCTGGGGCTTTCCTGTGCCTGGGAGAAGATGGGTGCCTGAGTAGGTGGGCTGTGATCCCAGCCAGTTGGGCAAGCTCTGCCTCTGTGCATAGAGATCACATTTCAGTTTTCAGCAGCTTATTGTGCAGCTTCTCAAAAAGAGGAACAACACTACCCACCTTTTTTTTTTTCCTCTTTTAAGAGATTATCCTCTGTGACATAAAAAGAGGAGATGAAATTTCAGCCAAACCTATTAAAGAGATACCTGTGGAGCAGTGAGTGACCCTGCAACGCTCTCGGTGGAAACACAGCTATTTTGGAAAGTTCTCAGCACCTGAAAAATGGCTTGACTGAGGAAATAAATAAGATTTTATCTGGAGGTGCTGCTACCAGAGAGCCCCTTGCTTAACCCTGACAATGAGGATTCTCAGGAGCACCTTCCTCCATATTCATACTCCCATGTTTCAGGGTTAGTGGGAGCCTGAGAAAGTTTAACAGTGACCAAAACTGCAGTAGGTGCTTCAGGAGGGGACAGGGTCTGCCTGTGCTCGGGAGAGGAGGTGAGTGAACACAGGGATGCTCACCCATAGAACCCGTGTGGGGCAGGAGCTGCTGGGGCTCAGGACCTCATTTCCTCACTTTCCCACTGTCCACAAGAACTTGTTGCCAGCTCCAGTTTTTGCACATCTGGCCCAGCCTCAGCCCTGGCACATCTCAGCAGTACCTCAGAGCTCAAACCCTGCACACGCTCCCTGAGAGCCCCCAAAAGCCCTTCCTGCCCAGAACCCCCCAGGCAGCATCACGGCTGTGCCCACAGAACAGCCCGCATGTCCCAGAGGTGCCCAGCACACATCCCTCAGGGAACACCCACCATTTGTGAACCCTCCCAGAGCTGTGGGAAGGAAAACGGGGTGCCAAGAGCCACCCTCTCCCCACCAGCCCAGGCAGAAAAACCTTCAGCTCCCAGCACTGCCGCCTCCACAAACCCCTCCACCACTGCCGGCAAGCCTCCAAAGGCTTTATCCAAGGACAGAAACAGGAGGGGGAGAGAAGGGAGAGAGCTGACATCAAGCTGAGAGCCAGGTGAAGCTGGAAGGAGCCTACCTGCCTCTGCCAGGGCCTGCTGAGCACAGGGAACAACTGTTATGTCTCTTTGGAACTCCACAGGTTGAGCCAGGCTGTAGTTTCAACATTCCTTGCAACTTTCCACCAGCACACACATGATATGTTCAAACTTGACTAACTCCTCCCTCCTCACACACAGACAGGCCCAAGAGATGGCCCTGCCTCTATCATCCCAGTTCCTATAGCAACTCCTGACCCAGCAGATGGAAACAGAGCTGTTTTCTAGGCAAATCTGCCTTCTTGGATTCCTCTGCTCTTCCCTGCTGTTGGCCCCTCCTTGCTCCAGTGCTCTCCCTGGGGGCTGCTCCGCTGGCACCTGGCCCAGACTTTGCCTGGAGGAAGGCCAAGCTTTGAATTCATTTAGTAAAACCACAACATAAAGCAGCTCTCCTGCTCAGGAAGCAGGGCCCGTGTAGTCCCAGGGGCAGGCCAGGCACCGCAGAGCCAGCCTGCACCTTCTGCTGTAGCGCAGCTGCCTGCGGGGGGATCCGACGGGAGCACCACCACTCCTCACCTTCAGCCTTCCCCGGCCCGTGCCGCCCATGAGCAAAGGTAAAAAGTGACAGAACTAGCCATTTATTAGCAAGTCCAGCCAACAGAATTATTATAACCCCGGGCACTTCTCAGACATTTGGACTTCTGCTTCCCAAGTGTTTCCTGGAAGAGAGAGAGCCTAGCTGTGGCACCAGGGCTCTCTGCATGTTCACACAACAGCTCACCCCACTGCTGTCCTCAGGTCAGGGCCCCACAACAGTGCAGGTCACCAATGCAGCTGGCTGAGAACAGCACCTCACATTCAGTGCCTTTTCTCTATAAAATACAGAAACTGAGGCAAAATAATTCAAACCAGGCTGTGGCATTTCAGGGGAGATAATTACCAAGGGTGACAGTGGGAATGCCATGAGCAGGTGGCTCCATGGTGACAGGACAAGCAGCACTGCAGCAGGACACACTGAGCTGGCCACAGGGCCAGCAGGCTGTGACACTGTGAGACCACCCAAACCCACCTCAGGGGCTACGAAACTGCTCTTGGGCTGCACAGCCCTGCAAAGCCTTTCCACCCCCATCCCTGCCATGTGGGCTCTGCTGCCCACTGCAGAGCCCTGGAGGGCACAGCAGGATGGGGCCATGCTCATGTGGATGAGAGGGGCACTGGGGCTTGAGAGGAACCTCTGAGGGCACTGGGATACAACCCCAGCAGGAACCATGGCACCGCAGGGAGATCAGAGAGCAGAAGGAATGTGCTGACACCTTCTGCTGGGAAATGCAGGTGCCAGCCTGCCTCCTGCAAGGGAGCTGCTCAACAAGGGAAGGGCTGCACTGTCTCACTCACACACCTGGCAGGGATAGGACTCCTGCCAGAGCCAGCAGGGCAGGGCTGGGACAGCAGAGCCGGGGTGGGAAGTGATGCCAGTGTTGTACAGGACTCAGGGGACTCCACGGCAGGAGGGTGAAGAGAGGGGCAGCAGCCGTTCAGCCCGTCCTGCAGAACCCCACAGGCTACACCAGCTTCTAGCAGGAATCCCAGCAAAGCCTCAACAGAAGCAGCAGCTATTTTGGGTATGCCAAAGGATAAAAGGAAGCAGACATGAAGCACGCTGTGCCCACACTCAGTCCCAACTGGAAAATACAGCTGTGAGCCACAAGATGCAGTCAGATGCCACCTTGCCCCCATTTTCCTCCCTGCCTCTCTACTCCATCCCAGCCACACAATACACCTCTGGTCTGAGAACAGAAAACTATTTTCTTTGCCCCCCCTGGTATTTTTTCTATGCATCAGTGAGTTAATCAGCACAGAGGGAAGGGATAGTCCCTAAGGCTGGGACATGACCAGCACTAGGGTGGACATGGGAAGACATCAGATCCTTTTCTGCCTGCTCCAAAAGGGTGTTACTCATTCTGATAGTGCCCTTCCAAGGCACTCTCCTCCCAAAACAAGGATGCCTGCCCTGAGAACATAATGGTACATGGGAACCAAACTGGATACAGGCCCCTGGAGTAAACTGGGACCAAACAATTCCCTTTGCAAGACGCAGGGCAGATTGTGGCAGCAGGAAACGCTGGACATCCAGGAACACAGAGTCCAGGAGTGGCATCAATAAAAGCATCAAAGCAGATGCATATCACACAGACAACATCAAGGGTCTAGGAAAAGCTCCCGGTTTCCCTGTGGTGCTGGGAAGAGCAATGGCTCAACTCACAAACAGATCTGAGGAGCTCCTTTCCCTGGGGAAGGACATTGCTGTGGAGGCACAAAACACTGCTGGAAAACTGCTGACCTTGCAGTCAGACTCACTTGAGCAGTTCAGCACAGAAAAAGGCTCTCTGCTGGATGCCCTCCGAGATGTAACTTGATCCCACAGTACACATCCACTAATCAATCGAGGGATAAAGCAAAGCAGAAAACAGTCTTTTTTTTTTTTACTGGAATGAGCCCAAATATGCACAATAACAGATCCCACTCAGAGCTATTGCAAACTCAAGTACTTGGGAGAGTTTTGCATCTCACATCGCAGAGGGAGCATACTTCTGCAATAGCATCATTGCTTCTCAAATTGGGTATTTGAGAGACTTCCTAATGACCTCATAGCAGCACATGTGACCACTAAGTCATCTTCTCAAAGGACCAGGAATAACATCAACAGACCCTGTTTTGGTTGTGCACAGGACAGCTTTCCTCAGCACAGGCAGGTTCCTAACGAGGGAGCAGAAAGGAGCAGGACCCAGCTCAGGCCAGAGCTGGAATCATGATTGTTTCTCCAACAGATTCTTTGCCTTGGAAAAGATCCATCCAATTAACAGATGAAGACCCATTAACACATACTAAATTCCACATACAAATTTAGACACAAAACCTTGTTTATCCCAATGCAGGCCAAATTTGTTAGGTTTAAGGCATCTATATGACAATGTGAATCCCAGAAATACTCCAAATGCATTCCAAGAGATAAGAGGTGAACTCACAAAACACAAAATAATGACTTGAAAAGGTTTCCATTTTTTTTTTCTCTCAGTGCTTAAAAATAACCCACTATGCTGAGCAGCAAAGCAGGAATTAGGAATTTGTGGGTAAAGAACTGGTGAGCTGATCACACTGGGATGGGGAAGTTGCCTTTTGCTGACCCCAAGCCACTCCCAGTCAGGTGGCACTGGGAGAAATAAATGAGTGAACACCTGTGATTATGTTAACACTGAGGTTAACAGAGGCAACTACACAAACAGCTCAAGACAGACTGATGGCCTTGAACACCTGAGGAGATCCCTCCTCTGTACCCAGCACAAGGCTCCACAGTGGGATTTTGTCACTTTTCCTCTGCAGGAGATGTCAGGAGACCTGCACCAGACAACCTCCCCAGTCACCAACAGTGATATGGAAACACACATCCAAGCAAGAATAAGGAACATCATGAAACAGCACCCAAGAGCTTCTTCTGCCAGGTCTCTCCTGCAGCAGCAGCACAACAGCTCCACAAAACCTCCTGTCCCTCCCCAGGGGCTCTGCTCCATGGGCCTTACACTCCTTGCATCCCACCCAGCCCTTATCCCAGGAAGGCTCCAGCAGGAGCTGGTGATCCTGTAAGCACCAGCATCCCCTGGCACACAGGACCAGGACATCACCTAAGTGGCCTTGGGTTAAACACAGACACGGTTGAGGAACACAGGACAGCCCTGCAGCAGAGGCTGGACCTGCACAATGTTAAAGCTTTTTATTCTTTTAGTGAGAGGTGGTGAAAGCCAGCTCCTGCCTTCACCTGTCCAGGAACTTTTGATGGAACACAGAAGCCTGCTGTAAAAGTGCTCTGTTTACACCCTGCAGCCCTGTCCTGTCCTTACCCAGTGTGAGTGTGTTCACTCCCACTGCCCCACGAGACACCTGCTCAGCCCAACTCTGCTGGAATTGTCCTTCCACTGCAAAGAAATCCACTTCCAGCCATAAACCTGGGAAAAGAGGGAAGTGGGGCACAGTTTGGCATGATGAGGAGGGCAAGTTTGAGATGTGACATCTTCCCAGAAATACTGACAAACCATCTCCACATACCAGGTGCTGACTAGAGCTGCTCTGTGGGGTAATAGAAAGCTCAGAGCTGACAAGACAGAGCATGTGGTGACATTGCAGACACCTGACATGGGACACACCCTTCCCAAGGCGTGCAAAACCAGGGCTGCAAGGGGAGCAGTTACCTTCCACCACATTCCCACCCTCTCCCCCTGCCCTTCCCTGTGCCAAGGAACCTTTTCCTGCTCTGAAGGGAGATGATCAGAGTCCTCAAGAGGGCAAGAACCAGAGCAGAACTGCTTTGCCTCTCAGTCACTACCCAAATCACCAGGACAACCTCTGTCCCAGCCATGGGACAGATACATCCTCATGTTCCCAACTGATAAAGTTCTGCAGCTGTGCCAAGCTCCCTGCTCCCGGGCACACAGGCAGCTGCTCAGCAAAGCCCTGTCCTGCTGGGACATGGGAGCAGAGGCCTCAGCACCCCCTCCCAGGAGTCAGAATGGCTGGGGAGGTGGCAACAGAGGAACAACCACTCTTCCCCAGCTCCAAAAATCTCTCTCAGAGCTTTAAAGTTACCAGGAAAGATCCGAACAGGAGCAGCCTCCCACTGGCCCCGTCTAAACAACAGGGTCCCCATCATGGGCTGCCTCAAAGGGTGTGAGCAGGGGTAACCCCAGGTCAGAACCAGGGCAGGGAGCTCAGTTCAGCTCCAGTTGCTGCAATGACAAAGGCCCAGAGAACACGTCATCCACGAGGACTGAGCTGCTGGCACAGAGCAGTGCTCAGCAAGGACACACTTGTAAACACTCTCCCCGGCCATCGTCGCTGACGCAACCACGGGAAGGGGGCAGAGAAAACCATTATCTGCAAACAGACATCCCTCCCTGTCCCTGGACACCAGGACCAGCCCAAGCAGGACACCTCCAGCCTTTCTCTTGTCTGCATGTTGAGCCAAAAGCCCTCTGGCTGCAGATGAGGATCACTGCCACATCAAGGCTCAGCTCCCACAAGGCAGAAAACCTCTGCTCTGGGGTTTTGCCCCTAATCTCTGGAAGCAGTTGGTATATTCAAAAGGCACATGGCCTCTTTCAAAGCTGGCCTTGCTTCTTGAAGCACTAGGTAGTATCTAACATCCTGAGCATTATCCTCCAAATGTTCCTCCCCAGCATGGCAGCAGGCAGATTTTCTGCCCATCATCCCTGTCAGGAGTTTGGAGCAAGGAGATGATGCAAGGTGTTCTGACAAGCAGAGCTACACAGGTCCTGGGACTGCTGGGGACATGTCCTGCTGTCTCTCTTACAGTGATACTTCCCCACATCTCTTCCTCTCTCCCAGAAGTTTCCCAGATAAATCTATGTTGGTGTATCATATCTCAAAACTACAAGCTGTGGGGATCTGAGGAGACCAATGTCTGAGTAGTGATTCCACATCCAGCTCAGAGAAAAGCTAATCAGCATCCTTCACCAGAGATTTTATTGCAGACACATGGAAAACAACAGCAGAAAAACCAAGGCAAACCATAAGCACTGGCTGCAAGCTTCATCAAGGAGGAACAGCACGAGGGAAGGGAGAGATTCAGCACAGCCATGTGATTTTCCCAGCAAGGAACACCAACCCAACTGAACCATGGAATGGGCAGAGCTCAGCAATGCCACTACAGCTCCTCCCCCTGCAGCACACAAAGACAGACCTCTGCAAAAATAAGTGGTGCATGGAAAAACTGCTGGTAACAAAAGAGCTGCCAGCCACCCTCAGCCTGTCGCTGACGCCCCTGAAGCCCTTTACAGCTGCTGCTCCAGGACCCTCTGGCCACATAACCCCAAACCCGACCTCTGCACTTTGGACCGGGGCGAGCACGTGCAGAGCAGCTGACAACAGTGATCCCCACATTTCTGTGATTCCTCAGCAAGGACCCTCATCTTCAAATAACCAGAGCACGCAGAAGCCCATGCTCCCAGCCCTTTTGGCTGCCCTTTCTGGCATGGAAACAAAAGGCAGGAGCAGTTCAGATGTGCAAGATACCAAAGGGCCCCTCCACAAGTGAGAATTTGTAACCCACCAAGGACACTGCTGCTCACTCCACAACACCAGATTCATCCTACACAAGGAGTGGTTTGCACTCTAACAGGAACACAACATGAATCTCCGGAGCAGATGACAGTGCCAAGGTCAGGAACAGACCACAAGAGCTCTCCTTTTCAGTGCCCATGAAGCCTTCACACAATCCCTGTTGCACGAGGGGATGCAAGAGATCAGGGATCCAGAGCTGAGTCTAGCAAAGAGGCCTTGGCTAGGGCAGCTTCCACCTCCTCAGCAGCTCTTTCCATCTCAGCCATTTCCCTTCCAAGCAAGGCTTCCTGGCCGGAGCAAGCACGAGGGATGTTGCAATCCACAGTTCTGTCTGAAGAAATGCAGCCCAGCCCAGACACAGCAGCAGGCCTCTGGTCTGGCCTGACTACGTGCCCTCCCTGGACACCCACTGTGTCCAGAAGCTCGTGGCATGTCAGAAGGCAACTTTATTCCTCAGATGTAGATAGCTGTTCTGCTCCTTTCAACACGCAGCACCACGGTGGGTAACTCAGATGTGCACACACTCATCCCACGGGAGTTTTTCTGAAATAAATGCAGCAGACTCTGGGGAAAACCCTTTCCCTCCCATGGCAAGGGGCTGAGGAGGGTGGATAAAAGGCAACTGTGTGCCTTGTGCATGTGTGGCCTCAGTTTGGGCAGCATCAATCCCACACAGCCTTGGGGTGAAGGATGCTCAGGGGTGCTCACCCTGTGCCTCCTGACAAACATAATTGCAATGGGAAAACACCCATGAGCTCATTGCAGCAACAGGACATGTCCTACAGGCACTGTTTCACCTGCAATTCCCCTTCCACACACAGGAAAACCACCTAACAGGATCCCTGCCTTTTCCTGCAGAAACAGCACGAGGGTCTGCTCATGTTTCCCGTGTTAGCACGGAAAAGACAGAAGGATTCAGATCCATTACACATTACATTAGCCCTACTGGGACATTTCCCACAGCTCACTTAAATGTTTTCAAACCTCCAGGATGAGGTCATTCCAACCTAAATGCCTAACTCACTTTCCAAGGTGATTCACTAGGTATAACTTCCAAGCAAAAACAAACAAAGCTGATCTGGTGTGATACCCTGCTCCATCCTCAACGTGTTCAAGACTTGGCCAGACAAAGCCATGGCTGAGCTGATCACTCACATGCTGCAGACAGTCCCACTTCAAGCAGGAGGTCAGGCCAGAGACCTCCAGATATCCTTTCAACCAGTGCTTCCATCATTCTGTGGCAGCAAAGGAGAAGAGGCAGAATAATCACTGCCAACAAGAAATGCTTGCATCGCGTTGGTCTGGAGAGATCCTTCTAGATAATATTAAAAGCTTGAATAGCAGAGACCTCTGCACTGACACAATGAGGGCTAATTCTGTACTGGCAGGGATACTGCAGTGCCAGGATCTGAGCTGTGATGTATTGCACGGGTCTCAAACAGGGTCAGCACACTGCGTCACGCTGCCCTTGCACAAATTAACACCCACCACAAGAGATTCCTTTTTGACAATTTAACTTCAGCCATGCATTCAAACACAATAGCCTGCAATAATCCCAGAACACAGGTTAAAAGCCAGACAACCAATAGCTCTAAAGACATAAGAAGCAACTAGAAAATTCATTTCCCACTTTAAGTCTTTAACTCTAGGGAAGTCTCAACAGCACTGCTGCTATTTGGTGTCCTTCCAGTGCTGGGAGAAGGCCAAAAAGATGCTGTGGCAGAGACTGAACCACACTAATCACGGGTGGGTTCAGTCCTTGGGAAGAAGGCAGAGTGTCTACATGAGGTGCTGTCTGGAGAGTGATGGAGAAGCAGCTGCTGGAACTGAGATGAAAGAGGGTTTCTGGTCACCAGAGGAACTGCAATCGGTGCTGTTCCTTCCAGATGTCCATCCATGGTATCCACACATGCCACTGGCCAGCAAAGCTCATTTTCTCAGAGTAAAGCCCTGTCCAGATTGCCCCAAAACACAAAAGAAATACAAGACTGCTGCTAGCCAAGTTTGCAAACAGAAGGCGTCAAACCCATGGAAAGAGGAAGGACACTTCGTGAAGTTAAAATAATACCCATCACAACCCAGAGAAATGCAAAACATATACACTTAAACACAAAAAGCCCACAGGTTGAATTCCCAGCACTGGGACCCTCATTCAGGGAGAAGTGGGAGAGCTCTGTATGGCAGCTCTGCTGGTCTGATTTGTTCCCTTCAGCAGCACCGGGGCAGCACCTCAGCCCAAACAACAACAGGGCGTTGGAGGCACATTCCCAGCACCCCCGGCTCAGCTCCACTACAAATGCAGAAATGAAAGATAAACATTCCTGGAAGATCACATTACCCAGCAAGAAGAGATGACAGCATGTCAGGAGCAGCAGAAACAGGCTGAGCTCAGTGAAAAGCACTCATCATAGGCTGACATCTTCCTATCGGAGGATACTGATACTCCAGCTATTTCTGCTACAGTATTTATTTTTTTTTTACCTTTTGGCAGGCAGAAACAAACAAGCACAAGTGAAATAACATCACAGTAATCAAGATGGACAACAAAACCCAACGCTTGGCTCGTTTAGCTCTCCATGGGAGGGTAACACAAATGACGGACACCACGACCAAATGATAAATGCAACAAAAACATGCCCAGACTCTCAATCTTCAAGGAAAAAGAAGAGCTGCAAAGTCAGTGTGCTCTGCAGGCTCCATCTCTGTATTTGCTTGTTCCTGAGCAGCTCTTTGTTACTGATGGGTGGGACATTTTAACACCTTAAATGCTATTCCCAGAGAAACTGGACTAACTCCTCATTTTCACAGCATAAATTCATCTGGTTGGAAGAAAATACCCCGCCCTATTCCTCTGGCCTCCAAAGTGCAGCTGGCAGCCTCGGCACACAGGACAGTCCCGGGGAAGAAACACAACTGTTTACTCTGTTTGTCTGTCCCTCCTCCCTCCCCCAGGGCACACAGGAGCCGATCATGTCCGTGCCATCTCCTGACAGGAGCTGACTTGTTTCAGGTTCATTATGCATCCGAGTTCTGCACGGCAGAGCTCTGCAGACAGATTTGGGCACAGCACCCAAACACCAAGAAAGAAAAGTCAGATCAGGTCAGGAGAGCATCATCCATGCTGGGAGCACTTCCAAGCAAACACCCAAAGCCGCTGCATTAGGAGAAGACAGGCCCCAAATCCAAATTTTGGAACGACTCCACCCAGTTTAATTCCTTGGTCATGCATTCTGCAAGCATTAGCTCTGAGTGGGCTGGGGTTCTAACAGCTCCACACTTGAGGCGTCATGGACAAAACAAGGTTCAGGCAGCACTTTTCAGAGTACAGATCATCACCTCCCACATGTACCCTGCCAGGTCTGGGATGACCAGCAGCCAGGCTCCAGGTGGACAGACTCAGCAGCATCCCATCCAGGAGCAGAGTGAAGGGTGAAATGGTTGAGCTGCTACAAAAAATATACAACCTCACTGCCATCCATCAGAGCAACTAGTGTTCTACCAGTCCTTTCCATCAAAAGAAGGAATTATTAGCCAGTAAGGGCATGGAACCAAAGCAACTTGTGCTCACAACTATTTTACTTAAAGAATAAAATAATACCACATTAAAAAAACAGATATTCAGTGTAGTACTTGCATTGGTACACACTCTCAGGAAGCCAAATGAAGTTTGATAACCTACATGCAGGTGTTTTCCACTTGTGCTTGACTTTCCAGCTGTGTGAAATTAAACGTTGGAAGAAGCTTCTGATAAACTCCCGTGGAACAAACATGTTTAGGTGACAGGAAAAAAACAATACCACCAAGCCTGTGCTGATCTGTAAATTCTACTTCCAATGCTTTGTTTCAAAGACAGCTCACAGGAGTGACCAAGAGGAGACTACAGGAAGAACATGGCTATGGAGTAGTAAGAGGTTTTAACACATCTTGCCTTATGCATTCCCATCTTCAAGTTGCGTAAAACACTGACAGATTTAAAGTTTGGGATTTGAAACTTCCCCTCCCCGTCTGACTCCGTTGTTAATTTTTTTAAGAGAGACGTGGATCAAGTGGCTCTTTTGGCTCCTATTTCAGCAGCCAATAAAAACTCCACTCATCCCCAAACCATTTTTGCATAATTAATGCTTTCATGATTGGCAAGAAGTGAATTGAGGCACAATGAGGCTCTGGCATCAGAAAGATGCCTTCCTACCTTGCCTGTGAGAACAGGTTGTACTTTAAAACCCCTGGCAACAAAAGCTCCCTATGCTGGGAGCACCACCCAACATCACTTCAGAACAGCTTTGCTGAATTTTCAACACTCTCAAATGATGGCTGTGATTATTTTGGAAGAGTAACCCAATTGCCATCAAGAGAAATGGAAACCAGCATCCCTTCCGAGAGTGAGACCAGAGAGTGCTGGGATCCTCTGCAGCAGAACATTACCAACAAGTCATCCCTGGTAAGAATGTTCTCATGCATTAACAGAAAAAACACCATCAATTCTACATAAATTCCTTTGCTGAAGCCAGCAGCAAAAGTCTGTGGAATTAAGGCAGATGAGAGCCTTCCCTCGCTTGGGCTTATCCCAACCCCACACACACTAAAGAGAGAAACAGAGCTCAGGAAAGATGAAATACTTCCTTGCCATCATCTCCCATTGCTGTCCAAGCAGCAAGTCCCAGCACTTGAGAGCATCCCTGTGTATTCTGTGTGTTCAGAAAGCTCCTGTTGGAGCACAAAGCCACCCTGAGCTCATCCTGTCACAGTCCCTGGGGTTCTGTGTGTGCCATGAGGACACCGGGCATGTGACTTGCGTGTTAAAACTTTCTGGCTCACCAGTCGAAGTTCAGATTCTTTCCCTGCAAAACACACTGCATGATCTCATCTGCAAGCAATCAGCCTGAGAAATCAGCTTGTTAAAGGAAGCTTCTAGGAAAGGAGAGAAGTCTCTGGAGGATTTGGGGGCCTATATAATTTTAACCATTTTGTTAAACCCCAGCTGCTCTTCTCCCCATTGGGGTCACACAACCAAGAAACCATTTCTCCTCCCACACAACCCTAGACAGGAGAGTTTGCCAACACCTAACTACAGCATCCTATTTGCATTCTCCATAGCCTGGAAACATTCACATTTTCAAGCAAAACTCATCTCAAGCAGGTGGTGAAAGAGTGCAAGGACAAACTCAGAGCTGCAAGCTGAGCAGCATCCAGAAAAGCAATTCATTAAACATGCAACAGAGATCATCTCTATGTGTAAACCAGAATATTCTCAGAATTTCTGGATGTGTATTTCAGCATTTTCTCACAATTCTCACAGGGACCCAAGACATGCACCAGAAGACAGCAATAACCAGTACAGTGGGAGCTTTACAGAGGAGTAAGGAACAAGCAATAAACTCCCTGGAATGCCAGCTTTGTCCTAAGATTGCTCAAAGTGATGTCACAGAATTTTACCTGAATTTCTGGAGATGCTGCAGAAGCCTCCAGGAGTCCTACATCCTCCCTGTGCTACAACATGCCCAGATGGCAACAACTTTTTTTACTGCCCAGTGAAAACAGCCCTGCAGAGTGTAGGACAAAGTGCAGCATTTGATTCCCAGGCTGCACTCCCAGTTTGGCTCTCCAGGGCACTGTGGTGAGCAGAATGAGCAGCTTTGAGTCCTGTGCTCACACACTCGGTCACATTTGCATCCCCTGAGCTCCCAAAAGCAGGACCACCCCTCTTGCACTCAGCAGGGAGGGAGGGAAGATCAGAGCAGCATCCTGCCTCCTTCACTTCCTTCCATGCTGTCACACCCTGCCTCAGCTGCTCCCAGCAGCATCTCCCAGGCAACCCTTTCCCAGCTGCCCCTCGTTGGTCATTCAAGTGCTTTGAAAGACTTTGCTTAAAATTCTTGCATAGAAATCACTGTTTAATGTTCAGCGCAGCACACACGAGGGAGGGGGGGAAAGCCAGCCTGTCTCTAACAAAGGAGATCTGGAGGACTGAGCCCTTGGATCCTCGCAGCTCTGGATTTTCCAAGTGAAGTGATTATTCACCACTTCCAGCACCTATTTCAGTTCAACCTGCAGAAGTAACTGTTCTGAAACAAACAGAAGGCAACAAAGATCAAGCAACAGGCATTTATTATCCGGAGAGCAGAGGGAAAAGCTAATCACACTGGGTTCTCCCTCAATTTGTATCCTTACAGAAGCTACTTTAGATATGTAAAATAACTTCTTTACAAAAGTTACTTTCCATAAGGACTGGAACTCCTCAGCCCACAGTTGTTGAAGCCACTGTGCAAATCAGTGTGAGGGACTTGGCCCTGGACAATGCAGGATCACAGTCCTACTGCAACTTTTTTGGTCAACGGTGACACCTTCTAGCTCCATATGTGAAGCTCACAGCAATTTGAAATAACTGCCTTGAAAAGGCTTTATGCTTTCTGTGTCTTTAAGAAACACATAGTTCTGACTGCAAACATTCAGGCTAAACAAAATGTTACGAGGGAAAAAAAGTCTCCTTCAAGCTTTTTACTCCCCAGCCAAATTCCTAATTTTACCAGATTAAGAGCAGACACCCCCTCACCCCACCCCCAAACTGATGTCCACTACTAAAACCAAGGTACTGGGCAACTGCCCCCAAATTCCTGGAAAACCACAGCTCAGAAAATACAAAGTATAAAGGGAGGGGGGTAATATTGAAGGGCTCAGCTGCTGGCTCCTCTGGTGCAGCTTCTCAACCAAATCATGAAAGAAAAAGAAGACTTTCCAGCTCAAGTTCCAAGTCCTTTTTAAAAATCAGTTTATAACCACTAAAATAAACACAGTAAGAACAACTGTGCAGTAACTGGGAACCTGCAAAAACAGCTGCAGTTTAAGAGCAGTTTAGGCAATGTCTGGCAAACACCAGCAGATACAACAGCCCAGGAGGATGGCAGCACACTGGGGAAAGAAACAGTGAATTTTACCCACGAGCGCATCAAGGAACTGCCCAAAGTTCACACACGCTGGGCAGAAGCAGCTGTTCTGTGCTGTTCACTGATACAGTGAGTATTTGCTTCCTGTTAGAACTGCCTGTCTCCCAAATTCCAATCTCCTCCTGGACGCCCAGGCTTCTCCCATGCCCCCACCTGCCCCGTGCTGCCTCCGCCCAGCCAAGAGTTTCCCAATGCACCTGACACCTGGGCAGGCACACTGCTCTCCTCTTGGGCCTGTCAGCCAAAAACCTTCTGCTGGCCCCTCCAGGGCACAGGCCCCCAGTGCCCCCAAACTCCCAGGGAGCAGCCACCTCGAAGGGAAAGAAGGGCAAGAAACCTGGAACAAGCAGACTTCTCCAAGACACCATGACTTGGATACTTCAGCTACTCTAAGTCGCTTTAGGACATCTCCAGAACAGCAACCACAGCAGATGGTGCAGAAGGACAGCATCAAGCAGCACCTCTGAAGGAAAGCCATCCAGAGCCCTACTGCCATCTCACCTTTGGGCTCCAGCCAACAGAACTCCCCAGGACTCGAACATGCTGACTTTCTTCAGAACAGAAATCCAGTTCTCCACTCAGTGTTATCCGAGGAGCTCCCCAAGCCACATGCTTTGAACATCCTCCTTTGCTGCAAAGCTGACAGTTTTCAATTACAGCCAGTTGGAGTTGTTCTTGGCTCTCCATCCCTCACCACAGACCTGTGCTCTTCGTGGCTGGGCTTCTCAGTGTGCACATAAAGCAAACTCAGGAAAGATGCGACAAATAAAAGCCTTCCTGGACACTGACTGGAATTGGAAAGACAAAAACTCCTAGGAGAAGCAAGGAGACAGCTCTGGGGGAAGAGAAGATGACCTGGGCCATTTCCAGGTGAGAAAAAGCATAGGGAGCCTCAGTCTCACTCTTGGAAGTTTTAAAGTTTTTAAGTGGGACAAGAGGTAAAGCTTCCAAGCTAAAAGAGGGGAGATGTAGACTAGATATGAGGAAGCAGGTTTTTTGAAATGAGGGTGGTGAAGCCCTGGCACAGAGCGCCCAGAGAAGCTGTGGCTGCCCCACCCCTGGAACTGTCCAAGGCCAGGTTGGACGGGGCTTGGAGTAACCTGGGAAAGTTGAATATATTCCTACTCACTGCAGGAGGGTTGGACTAGAAGAGCTTCAAAGATCCTTTCCAACTCAAACTCAGTGGTTCTAAGATGCTGCAGATTTCAGACTGCAGCCTGCGACCATCAGAAGGATAGAGATCATTTGCTCGCAGCAAAAGGAAGCTCACACCACCTGATACCTGCCCAGGGGACAAGCACACACCTGGATAATAGATTTAAGGCTTCTTAAAATACAATTACTTTCCTAATTATACACCAGAGGCCAGAACCCACAGGCTGAGCAAGCCACGAGCAGCCCAGCAGCTAATTCACAGAGAGCTCCTCTTGATTTCCACAGCCCACATTACCCAGACATCAGACTGAATGGATATCAGAGCCTTTCTAATTTTATAGTCCACAGAGACAAGGCAGGAACGGCTGATGGAAGAGCAGCAAGGCCTCTCTGCCCACACACACCACTGCTGCTGGCTCCACAACTACAGAATTGCTTCTACATTTTTCTAAAAGATTTTTTTCTTTAATGGAGTCAGCTGAAGAGAAAATGAAGAGCTCGGCATTTTAAACCAAAGCATTTCAAAATGCTTGTTTATCTTTCAGCCTCAAAAGAAGAGGCATAAAGTGAAACAAAATCTCAGTCATTCCCTCATAAGGTTTTCCTCTCTGCCTCCAACAAAGCAAAATGCCCTGAGCTCCACTTGATCACTTTTTCATTTCTTTCCCCTTTGGCTTACAACATTTCAGTTAGAGAATTTGACAAAAAACAGTCCCGGATTCTCATCTTTTATCTTTTCCCCATCTTACCTCTCCATTAAAGAGTATTTAGAAGGCAGAGCAGCCAAAGGAACAGCACACCCGACACAAAAAAAGGATGGGGAAACACACCAACGAATGAGCAGCGGCATAAAACAACAAAGGCTACAATAAAAGTTTAAAAGCAAAGTTTTCACACAGAGGTCTGCTTGAGGAAGAGGAAAATGGAACGCTTTTTTTCGCAAGGGGAAAAAGCCCAGACAAATGAGCCATGAGGCAGCACGAGCGCCCAACTCTCAAAGTTACGAGGAAGAACCAGATCCCGGGACCTGAGCCGAATAAACTCGACCGGACCAGGGCTTCACTCCCACCTCGCACAGCCCCAGCAGCCGCTGGCGGGGCAGCGGAACCGGCCGGGACGCGGGTCCGCCTGCGGGAACCAAAAGCACCGGCGGGAAGGGCCGGAGCGGGACAGCGGGACCCGCACCCCGGCGGGAACCCCCGGGCGGGCGCGGGGCCGCTCCCGGCGGGGCGGAGAGGCCGAACAAAGCCCCGGCACTCGCTTTGCTTTGCAAGGCTCCCGGGCACGTCCCTGCCCCGAGCCCCGCGCCGTCCCGGGCAGCGCTCCCACAGCTTTAGCGGCTCCGCGGGGACCGAGCCCGGCGCGGCCGCGCACAGCCCGGGGCACCCCGGGGACCCCGGCCCGGCCCCTCCCCGGCCCAGCGGGGACACCGCCCCGGCACCCACCGAGCCCCGGGCGCGGCTCCGCGATACCCTCGGCACACCGGGAGCCCCGCGGGGGTTCAGCCGGCGGCG